>QEPC01004784.1:273017-449027 GCA_003113815.1 Sphenodon punctatus | reverse complement strand
AAAAACTTTTTTGCTGGGGCTTTAAGTTTTTTTACATTGCAGCCATTTTTAAATGGCTGCAATGTAAAAAAAATCCAGTACCCCGGAATCCGGTACCCAGTCCGGATTACCGGGTCGAATCCGATAATGCCGGTACGCCCGGTACCGGCATTATCGGATACCGGATTTTACCGGTTTCCCGCCCCTATCAATTGCCCTCTGATGTGGAGGATGCTCTGGGGGATGTTCAAGTCACTTATTGTGAACTGGACCCATGTCCACCCTAGCTGGTCAAGGCCAGCTGGGAGACGTTAGAGCCGTTGCTGGCCGGGATAGTCAGTGCCTCCCTTAGGGAGGGCAGAGTGCCGGATTGCCTCAATGGGGTGGTTGTGTGACCTCTGCTCAAAAAACCATCATCGGACATTAACGTCCTGGCCAGCTATAGGCCGGTGTCTAACCTTCCCTTTTTAGGGAAGGTTATTAAGCAGGTGGTGGCTTGTCAGCTACAGGAGCACCTGTATTGAAACAGTTTCCTAGATCCCTCACAGTCTGGCTTTCATCCAGGTTATGACACTGACACTGCAGTTGTGGCCTTGGTTGATGACCTCTCTGGAGAGCAGGACCAGGGTCATTTGACCTGATCTCTAGGCTGCATTTGATACCGTTGAGCATGAGCTGTTGGTGACTCGGTTGTGGGACTGAGATGGAGTGGACGGGACTGTCCTTGAATAGAGCTGCTCCTTCCTGGCTGGTAGAACTCAACATGTGGTGCTAGGTGATTGTTCATCTTTTCTCCAGGGCCTCACATGTGGAGTCCCACAAGGTTCCATCTTATTCCCTCTCTTGTTCAACATGTATATGCAGCCTTTGGGGGAGGTTGTCAGAGGGTTTGATATAAGGTGTCATCAATATCCCGATGACACCCAACTGTATCTCTCTTTTCATCAGACCCAGGCCCGGCAGTCTCTGTGCTTACCCAGTGTCTGTCAGCTGTGGGGGACTGGATGAGTGCGAGCCACTTAAAGTTGAAACCCAACAAGATGGAGGTGATGGTTGTGTGAAAAGCTGGGGGAGTGATGGCCCCCATTGGTGATGGGGTTCATCCTCCCCTGGTATCTCAGGTCCATAGTCTGTGGGTGCTCCTAGACACATAGCTTCACCTGAATGTCCAGGTGGCAGCTGTGGCAAAGGGCACCTTTCTCTAACTACATCTGGTACGACGGCTTAAGCCGTATGTCTCGGACTCGAACCTGGCCATCATTATCCATGCTTTTATTACCTCGAGAGTGGACTACTGTAAACCACTTTATGTGTGGCTGCCCCTGGTGATGGTCCAGAGACTGCAACTGGTGCAGAATGTGGCGGTGCATCTCCTTAGGGGAACAAGTCGTCATGAGCACATTACTCCGGTGCCCCATTTTCTGCACTGACTGCCAATAGTCTTCTAGGCCCAATTCAGGGTGTTGGTTTTGACATTTAAAGCCCTCAATATCATGGGTCCCACTTATCTGCAGGACCGCCTCACCCTCCAGATTCTGGATTGGCTACTGCACTCCTCCGGAGGTGCCCTCCTTGAGGTGCCACAGGTTTCCCGGGTGTCAACCATGAGGAGGGAGTACTCGGTGGATGCTCTGCAGCTGTGGAACTCCCTCCTGTTGGAGGTCACCCTGGCCTTAGACCTCCCCTCTTTCCATAGACAGTGTAAGACCTGGCTGCTCTGCTGGGTCTTTGCTAAGGGAGATGGGTGATGGGTGGGTTGGGTTAGGGTTGGCGTTTTTTCTTGTTCAGGCTATTTTAATGTTTTATATTTTTATGATATTTGTTTTTATAATGTTGTTAGCCATTTCGTTTGATCTCATAAACATAAGTATACATGATAATTTATTTATTTATTTATATTATAAATATTTCTTATTCCACTCTCTCCTGCCAAAGGCAGCTCGGGGCAGTGTATAATATAAAAGCATAAAATGTACACATGACTTTTAAAGAACAACAATAAAACCATCAATTCCCCCCTAACCCTATTCCATCCCTCCCCCTATCCATCTCTCTCACCAAACACCTGGCAGAACAGCCAGGTTTTACACTGATGTCTGAAGGAGGGAAGGTCCCGGGCTAAACGAACCTCTGCCAGGAGGGAGTTCCACAACCAAGGTGTGGAACCGAGAATGCCCTCTCCAATGTGGCCCACCGCCGAACACAGGGGACCTACAAAGGGTGCCCCCGGACATTACAGAAACCGGGGAGTGAGGTGATCCTGCAGTTAGGTGGGGCCCAGGTCGTATAGGGCTTTAAAGGTCAACACCATCACCTTGAATCAGGCTTGTTAGACAACAAGCAGCCAGTACAGAGAACAGAGCACCAGTGTTATGTGCTCTTGGCAGCCCATACCCATCATGAGATGGGCTGCCACATTCTGCACCAGCTGCAGCCTCCAGACTGTCACCTTGGGTAGCCCCATGTAGACTGTGTTACAGTAATCAAGTCTCAAGGTGATGAAGGTGTGGATGATGGTGGCAAGGTCGCAGTCTGAGACATAAGGCCATAACCATTGTACCAGATGTACTTTGGCAAAGGCACTCCTCACCAGAGCTGCCACCTGGGCATCCAGGCACAGCTCTGAATCAAGGAGCACCCCCTGACTATGAACTTGAGGAACAAAGAAGGGGTGCATCAATGATTGGGGGCCTCCACTCCCTCAGCCCTCCCCACCAGCATCATCTCTGTATTGTTGGGATTCATCTTCAGGTGGCTCACCCTCATCCAGTCCCCCACAACTGTCGGACATCGGGTGAGCAATGAGACTGTGGGGCCTGAGTTCATGGAAAACAAGATGTAGAGCTGAGTGTCATCAGTATATTGATGACAACACACTCCAAACACTCTCACGACCTCATCCAAAGTCTGCATATACATGTTAAACAGGAGGAGGGACAGAATAGAACCCTGCGGGACCCCACATGTGAGATCCTGGGGAGCAGAGGTACAGTCACCCAAGTCCACATGGTGAGGCCAGGAACAGGTGTAACCATTCAAGAATGATCCTACCCACCCACCCCAGCACGCAACCAAGTTTTCAACAGTTCATGGTCAATGGTATCAAAAGCAGCTGACAGATCTAACAAGACCAGAAGGGTTGACTGCCCCTGGTGTAATCCATGATGCAGGTCATTGACCAAGGCCACAAGCACAGTCTCAGTGCCATATCCTGAATGAAAGCCAGACTGCAAGGGGTCCAGGAAACCGACCCAGTCAAGATGGTCCCAGAGCTGCTGGACCACCACCCGCTAAATAACCTTCCCTAAAAAGGGAAGGTTAGAGACAGGCTGGTAACTAGGAAGGGCATCAGTCTGTCAAGTGATGCTTTTTTAAGCAATGGTCGCACCACAGCCTCCTTAGGAGAACCTGGAACCCTGCACTCCTGAAGGGAAGCATTGACCACCCATGCCAGCAACAACCCTAACGTCTCCCTGGTGGCCATAACCAGCCAGGATGGACAAGGATCTAGTTCACATGTTGTGGTCGTAATAGACCTCATGACATCCCCTGCATCGGCAGGGGTCACCGACCAAAACTGATCCCACAAAACAGGACAAACTGGGGCATTCATACCCTCTGGTTCCCCAACTGTATTAGCTGTGATGGCAAAGTTATGGTGAATGTGAGTGATTTTTGTCCATGAAAAAATCAATAAATTTATCGCAGCAGGCCAGGGAAACCTCCACTTCCAGGTGGAGGGAGGTTGGACTGACCAACCCTTTCACCACCCAGAAGAGCTTCGCCAGGTGAGATTTCGCAGACGCTATGATGGTAGTAAATAACTTCTTCTTTGCCACCCACACAGCCACTGAGTCAACTTTCAGACTGGCTCTATGCCGCAATCTGTCATCTTCAACATGAGTACAATGCCACCATCACTCTAATCGCCTCCCCTCATGTTTTAACTACTGCAGGTCCTCCGTGAGCCATGGGGACCTGCATCTCTGATGTTTGAGAAGCACTGAGCAGACGCCTGGGAGCCACCCAGTCAATGGCCTCTGATAGCCATGTGTTCCAAAACCTAATGAGGTCATCGAGCAGGCGGGCATCAAGATCAGAGGGTATTTCCCCCAGAGCATTCCAGAACTGCTCCACTTCCATAAGACTCCAAGAGTGAACCAATTTAACTGTTTCCGCACCTTTCCAAAGGCAGATGTGCTCCAGGAGTTGGGTCCGAAGGAGATAATGATGTGACTGTGACAAGGGCACTTTCAGCACATCCCCCACACTAATGGACCCCCTCGCCTCTAGGCTGGTGCAGAAAACCAAATCCAGAGTGTGACCACCATCATGTGTTGGGCCATCTATCAATTGAGACAAGTCCATGGTGGCCAATTGGCCATGAACTCATGCTCTGCTCCAACGAGACCAGTGTCAGCGTGGATGTTAAAATCCCCCAGAACCAAAGTTCTTGGGGACCTCAAGACCACCTCTGCCACCAGCTCATAGGGATGTGTGAACACCAGGGGGTTCAGTGTTTGGCCTGTTCGGGCTTCAGCTGAACCCGAAACTGTTCAGTTCAGCCTGTTTGACCCCAAATCCGAACCACCCCCTTCCCAAAACGGCCAAGCAAAGTTCAGGTTCTGAACCCATTCAGGCAGGGGGGTTCCTTTTCCCCCCCTCCAGGCTGCACGGGTAGAAGGGGCACTGGGGAGCACCTCCCCCCCACCCTGCCCAGCTTCATAATTTTTTTAACCCCACCCCAGGGATTGCCCTACCTGGTGGTGCCAGGGCTCCGGCCCTGGGTCCACTGGCAACAGGCTTCCAGGTCAAACCAGAAGGTCTAGTAGTGGCCTGAAGTGCTCTGGAGCGCTGCCGGCGCTGCCGGCGCTGCTGGCGCTGCTGCTGGACCCGGAGTCCAACCTACCTGGTGATGCCGGGGCTCCGGCTCTGGGCCTGGTGGCAGCGGCAGTAGCGGCGGCAGTGGCAGCAGTGGGTCCAGCAGCGACAGCGGTGCTCTGGAGTGCTTCAGGCCACTGCTAGACCTTCCGGTTTGACCCAGAAGGCCTAGTAGCAGCCTGAAGCACTCTGAGCACTGTTGGACCCGGGGACAGAGCCCCGGTACCACCAGGTAGGGTGATCCCTGGGGTGGAGGGGGTTAACAAAATTTTTTAGGAGGCTTGCCAGGGTGGTGGGGGGTGCTCCCCGGTGCCCCTTCCACCCATGCAGCCTGGAGGGGGGAGGGGAAACCAGGTTCCTCCCTGTCCCCTACCCCTGAGCAAACAAGTTCGGAACCCAAACTTTGTTTGGCCAGTTTGGTCAGGGGGCGGTACGGATTCAGGGTGTTTGTGAACGGGCCGAACACCCCAAGTTTGGGCCAAACCCCGAACTTCCAAATCACGTTCGCACATCCCTAATAGCTTAAGTAGGGCATGTAGGGAAGCAGCTGGACAGGTAGGTGTACAGTATAGCAGCAGCATTCCCAAACTGTCTCTGGCCTAATCAAACACCAAATGGAGGCACTCAGGTGGATTCTGTACCAGATACCACTCAACAGACCACTGTTCCTTAAAAATAAAAGCTACACAGCACCCCCATCCCTCCAGCAGTGGCTTGTGCTGCACATAGTACCCTGATGGGACAAGGTCAGCCAAGAAAGTGGGGTGAATCAGAAGTTTAAAACTGACTCATGAAGAACATCATCATCAGCCACTCATCTACAAACACCATTGGACCTGCTGTGTTTTTGGTTATGTTGAGGTGTTTCCCCCATATACTGACACACTTCACATNAGGGATTGCCCTACCTGGTGGTGCCAGGGCTCCGGCCCTGGGTCCACTGGCAACAGGTCTGCCGGTGGGTCCAGCAGCGACAGCACTCTGGAGCACTTCAGGCTGCTACTAGGCCTTCCAGGTCAAACCAGAAGGTCTAGTAGTGGCCTGAAGTGCTCTGGAGCGCTGCCGGCGCTGCCGGCGCTGCTGGCGCTGCTGCTGGACCCGGAGTCCAACCTACCTGGTGATGCCGGGGCTCCGGCTCTGGGCCTGGTGGCAGCGGCAGTAGCGGCGGCAGTGGCAGCAGTGGGTCCAGCAGCGACAGCGGTGCTCTGGAGTGCTTCAGGCCACTGCTAGACCTTCCGGTTTGACCCAGAAGGCCTAGTAGCAGCCTGAAGCACTCTGAGCACTGTTGGACCCGGGGACAGAGCCCCGGTACCACCAGGTAGGGTGATCCCTGGGGTGGAGGGGGTTAACAAAATTTTTTAGGAGGCTTGCCAGGGTGGTGGGGGGTGCTCCCCGGTGCCCCTTCCACCCATGCAGCCTGGAGGGGGGAGGGGAAACCAGGTTCCTCCCTGTCCCCTACCCCTGAGCAAACAAGTTCGGAACCCAAACTTTGTTTGGCCAGTTTGGTCAGGGGGCGGTACGGATTCAGGGTGTTTGTGAACGGGCCGAACACCCCAAGTTTGGGCCAAACCCCGAACTTCCAAATCACGTTCGCACATCCCTAATAGCTTAAGTAGGGCATGTAGGGAAGCAGCTGGACAGGTAGGTGTACAGTATAGCAGCAGCATTCCCAAACTGTCTCTGGCCTAATCAAACACCAAATGGAGGCACTCAGGTGGATTCTGTACCAGATACCACTCAACAGACCACTGTTCCTTAAAAATAAAAGCTACACAGCACCCCCATCCCTCCAGCAGTGGCTTGTGCTGCACATAGTACCCTGTTGGGACAAGGTCAGCCAAGAAAGTGGGGTGAATCAGAAGTTTAAAACTGACTCATGAAGAACATCATCATCAGCCACTCATCTACAAACACCATTGGACCTGCTGTGTTTTTGGTTATGTTGAGGTGTTTCCCCCATATACTGACACACTTCACATGTCTTACAGAGACCTGACTGGACACTGAGGAAGGTGGAGGGTCATGCAGGAGAGGTGGAGTGCAAGCCTTGTGGGAAAGTGCATCAGTCATGGTAAGCAACAGGGACACATCACCAACAGTGGGATGAACTCCCACATGAAAACCCACCACCAAGCTCTGCTGCTGCAAAAGCAGGCAGACACGGTGGACAGTATTAGGTTCCCTGCCTTCAGTGGGCTGACCTTCTTCCTCTGACCAGGGCAAGGTGAAGGAGAGGGACCAGGAAGAGAAGATCCCATCTCAATCCCACCATGTGTAGCAGCAGCAGCAGCATCGGCAGGCCACCATGGAGAAGCTGGGGGCAGATACCAGTGCTCCATGGAGGGTGTCATCCAGTGGCAATGCAGATCACCAGGTGAGTGGGTGAAATGATTGTGCTGGATGACTGCTCAGCAGTAGCACAGCATGAGGGCACTGTGGAGAGTGTCAGTTTCTGCAGGCTGATGGCACTGCTGATGCTCTGCTATCAGATCCCCTCATGCACCACCTTCAGCAGGTGTGTGGTGCCCTTCCTGTACCAGGCAGCCAGGGAGTGGATGAGGGAGTGGCTGACCAGGGGAGGTGGGTCTGTTGTACATTTTACAACCAACATCTGGAGCATCAAAAATGCACAGCATGCTGACCTGGCCATGACCATGCACTGGTGGCAGGTGTGGGTGGCAGGAGGGCAACAGGAGATGGCAGCAGTGAGGCAGCAGGGTACAAGTGGGCTCGGCTTCACGCCCAGGTCATGAGCCAGAGCCACACTGCCGTGAACATTTTGGAAGCCCTGAAGGCCACGGTGGAGGGGTGTCTAACGGCACTAGCATCAATCACCGGGGGTTCATGGTGACAGACAATGGGGCATATATGTGGAAGGGAGTGTGGGAAGGTGGGTTTGTGGGCATCCCCTGTGGTGTCCACATGCTTTTGATGCTGAGGGATTCCCTGGGCCTGGGGGAGAAGGGACCTGGCAGGCCCCTTCCCTCACTGATTGAAAAGGGCAGTAAGATCATGGGCTACCTTCAACAAGAGTGTAAAGGGAAGTCACCTCTTGAGGGAGAAGCAGGTGGAGCTAGGGGCTCAGGAGTACTGCCTTGTTCAGGATGTGAGGAAGAGGTGGAACTCCACCTAACTCATGCTGGAGTGTCTGGTAGAGCAGCAGCACATTCTGCATGAGGTAGCCCATGTGGGCAAGATCAGGGTGGAGACATCACTAGGGCAAGTAGACTGTGTCATGATGGCCACGGTTGTGCCATTCGACGGACATGACCAAGACCTTGAGCATGTTGACAGCCATCATGAGGCAGGTTGTCCCCTTGGTGCGGATTCTGGGCAGGAAATTGGCAGTCTTCTTGACTGACTAGGACCAAGACCAGGGGATGGAGGAGTGTTGCCTCATACCTCAGGTGGTGGCCCTGGTACGAAGGTTACATGAGGGGATGAGGAAGTGCTTTGACCTGCTGGTTGGGAAGGAAGAATACATTCTCACCACCATGCTGGACATGGACTTCACCCTGAGGAAGCATGCACTGCGCTGGTGGAGAGGGTGGAGAGGACAGAGAGGGCCAAACAGCAATAACAGGGCCTTGACGAAGAGGAAAATGGCCGGGAGGATTAGATGCAGCGCACCCCCAGCAGAAGCGCTAGCAGCTGGACCAGCAACAGCCCTTAAGCCACCACTCACTAGAGCATGCCAAAGCAGGCACTATGGGCACAGACGATTGGGGAGGTGGTTAGCAGCAGCAGTCGCCACATCCACAAGGAGCATGACACTGCAGAGAAGGTGGTGGCCAAGTATCTGGAGGAGACTGTTGTGGATCCCAGCAGTGACTCATTGCAGAACTAGGTGCAGAAGGGCCAGGTAAGGCCTGGCCAAGTTGTCCCAGGAACTGCTCTTCTGCCCACTAACCAGCATGTCCAGTGAACGGGTGTTTTCTCAGGTGGGGAACATTGCCAGTCCCCACCATTTTATTTATTTTATTTATTTAATATATTTATACCCCGCCCCATTTGAGACTGGGTGCTGGGTTGGTGGAGCAATTGCTGTTCCTAAAAGTAGATCTGCCGCTGCTGGGATTCCTTGAGCTGCCCTGCCAGAACCAGTAAGACAGACACACCTTGTTGCTAGAACAAGAGAGAGAGAGAGAGAGAGAGAGAGAGAGAGATGCACACCCTGCCCAAGCTGCCACCCTCCAGAATCAGTGAGAGATGTGCACCCTGCTGCTAGAATTAGAGAGAAGTGCATACCCTGTCCAAGCTGCCACCCAGCAGAACCAGAAAGACACACACTCCCTACTGCTGGAATGAGAGAGGCACACACCCTGCCACGCTGCCACCCAGCAGAACCAGAGAGAGACCACATCTGTGCCCACACCTGCTGTGCCCACACTCACCACTGATCAGGATGAGTGAATGTATCCACTCCAGCTGTCCTCCCCCCCTAGGGTAATCTCTGTGAGCTGAAGACACCTTGTCAGTCTGGGGGCTGGGGAGTTCCAATACTGCCCTCTGGGGCAATCTCTGTGAGCTGAAGATGCCCTGCCAGTCAGGGTGTGTGTGTTCCAATGCTGCCTCCAGGGCACTCTCTACCTGAAGATAGACTGCCAGATTTTGGGGGTGCCAATGCCAGTGCCAATACCTGTTGCCTCTGCTTTTCCTCTGTCCGCCTTGCACTGTCTGCTGCTGCTCCTCTTACTAGTGTACCTCTCTTTCTCACACAAGTCCTGTCACCCTGGTGTGCCCTCTGCAAGTTGATACCCTGCCAGACTTTGGGGTGCCAGTGCCAGCACCAGTGCCTGCTCTGTTTCTCCTTTGCCTGCCACCCACCTGCCAGCAGTGACAGCTCCTGCCAGTGTGTGTGTGTCTCTCTCACACACACACATCAGTCCTGCCCCACTGGGGCACTCTCTGCAGGCTGATACCCTGCCAGACCTAGGGGTGCCAATGCCAGTGCCTGCTGCCTCTGCTATCTGTCATCAGTGCCTGCTTCTGCCATTGTATGTCTCTCTGTCACAAGTCCTGCTCCCTGAGGCAATTGCTGCAAGTTGATGCCCTGACACACCTTGGAGTGCCAAGAGCAATACCAGAACTGCTTGTCACTGGTGCCTGCTGCTGATCTACTACTGCTGCTGCTGCTCTCTCCTCTCTCTCTCTCTCTCTCTCTCTCTCGTGCCAACCTGACCACTGCCTGCCTGTGCCCCTGATGCTCCATCTGTTGCTTGCCTGCTGCATGCCAGTCTCTCCCCAATATTCTGCTTCCAAAAAGTTAAAGCCTTGCTGGGGCATACACCACCGTCTGCCTGTCTCCTTCCTCTGCGAGTTGCCGTGCCTGTTGTTTCAGTGCCCTGTCCCCAGTGCCTGCTGCCTGCCAGTGTCTATTCATGCTCTGTCCCCTGTTCACAGGCTACATGCCAGTTTTTCTCTGATATTTATGCCACTCTGAAGCAATCTCGGCAACTTTGGGGAAGGGAAAAAGTGCTTTGGAGGCAAAATACAAGTGCTTCCTAAGCCTTAGGAAGCCCTACAGTGATTCCCCTTGGAATTCAATGCAAAAATGAAACTATAACAAAAGTAACAAAATCTTTTATAAAAACAAAAATGAAAAATGACAATTTTAAAATAAAAAATTGACATGGGCTCCTTCTGCACACCCCTAGTATTAATATTCCCATTTGTATCCCATGGGCAACCAAGTCCAAGAGTGAATTGCCTTGGTCACCTTTGCATTTAAGGCTAAAATGATATTTGAACCCTTGTCTCCCAGGTCCAAGCACAACAACTTATCCACCAGATTACATTTGCTCTAGAGTTTATATAAAGCCTGCAACCTCCATAGCTACAAGCTTAACATCAAATATTCCTTCCTACTTTTCCCTCCATCCATATTTAATTCTGGTTTTCTGTTGCTTAATAAAAACCTAGCTACAGTATCCACACACCTAAAAATCATTCTTCTTATTTTTTAAAAATCACCCAGATGTTGAGGGGTCACTGAGGTGTTACACATCCATACTGTTGGCTTATTTTACACTGAGTTCTGTGGGATGGAAATAGATACAGAATAATAGGGCAAGGTCACCAAGAATGTAGTTTAAATTAAGTAGAACAAATAGGTAAGTAGACCAAACCTTAGGCAAAAATGTCACAACCTACCTCCTGAAGTTTATATACAAATGTTCTGAATTAAAAAACAAAACAAGATCACAACAAAGTAATTATAGAAGACTGAGGAAATTAGGTGATCTGTCAAAAAGAATATAGCAAGCAAGTTGACGGCTGATATAAATCTTCTCTGTGCCTTATACAGGTGGTATAAAAGGAAGAAAGGCATAGAAATAGCTGTCACAAGATGTATAAGCTGTGGAGTACTCTTGGTGAAATGATGTGGTGATCAGTATGGAAGGTAACTGAATAAATGAGTAAGGAACTGTAGTTTTCAACAGAAAAATAAGTGTTTGTGCATTGTGTATGTTTTTGTGTGTGCGCGTTCACGTGTATGTATTTTAAACTAGTCATACAATTTGGAATGGGTTTAGTTCAAATCAAATCACATTTTTTATGGCACTAGCTTTCACCATGGCCAGAAAATACAAATAAAAATACACAATATATACATAGAGGTATAAAAATTGCAGAGTACATACATATTCCTGATTGAAATTAACAACAAAACAATACATAATACATAAAATGTCAGGGAAGGGAAAATCATATCATCCATGTCCCGGGCAGAGGGGAAAATTTCAGATCACACCCCATGGCCGAGAACTTATGCAGCAAAATCCTGGCGTATTCTTGCAGCTAGTAAGCCATAAGAAGCTACCAAGTTCATAATACTCAAATCCTGTGTGACTAGTAAAGATTTAATCTTAAGGGGGACAGGAAGATATTCATTTATTTTACTTAATGGGTCTAGCCACTGACTTCTAATAGTCTCATAGAGTGGGCACTGAAAAATGACATGCTGCAAATCTTCCAGCAAGGACTTCAAACAGGGGCAAGTCCAGGACTGATAGGGTCTGTTCATATAACGGCCCTGAGTAATAGCGGAGTCAACGAGTTGAAATCGTAACAACATGTAGGACCTACGCAACCCCTTATCCTGTAATTTATCCAGGTACACCTCAAAATTATGTAAATCCTCGAAACAGTGATAGCAAGGAGCTACTTTCCATTCAACCAATGTAGCTTCGTTGTGTTGATCAGAGTAAACAGACTTGCCAGCAACGGAGACCACCAGTCCAAACATGGGTTTAGTTAATTTTTAACAGCCAATAGATATCTAGAAATATAGGACATATGCCTTTTACAAAGCATGCTATGGGAAATAAGCACTATTAAACAGATCTTCCAATCCAAATTATTTCCCCATTTTGTTGTACTATATATATACACCATATGCAGTTAAGTGTCACTAGTACTACTGATGTATCATTGTTCTCTTTCCAGTATCTATCAAATATAACACTTTATAATTAGTTGATTTACTTATTTTGTGTGTTTGAGTCAATTTAACATGCTATAAATACTATATACACTAAAAAATGCTTTGTTGCCATCTTGATTTAGATAAATCTTGCTAAATACCTCATATAATCATACTGGCATGAGCAATCTAGAAACATTTTTAAATGTTTTCACTTTTCATAGTTGACTGGCAAGTCTGTAGCTCTTACCTGACCAAAGAACAAATGTATAATAAAGAATCCATTTCTCTGTAAGCCCAATCTTTTATTTGATTTTAGTGGGAGTTGGGCTGTACCTTAATCCCTTAATTTATACACAAATGATGTTGGCTGCAAGTCTCTGGCTTTATTCTCAGCCAAGACTTTGCATGTTGAGGCATAATATATTTGAGTTGTAGGCAACAGATACTTTTCAATCATATCTAATATTACAAGAACATCATGTAAGTGCAGGCATGCACACATATTAAAGAAAGCTTCCAGTATCCTCTTCAAAATAACTGCCAATTCTCCATCTCAGAAAATTCCTCAGTAAAATTTGTAAGATGTATAAGGCAGAGAGCAAAAGGAGTATATTTTTTTGTACTACTGAGTGATCTTTTTTCTTAGCTAACTGAAGCTTAGGATTTTCCCCCACCATAAATGGCTGTAAAGTATCTCTCAAAATTGTATTCTCTGTAGTATCACCCCTGCCTATAACCCTTTCATTTCAAATTAAATGATGTTCCTGCATAAAGAGCTTCCTTCTGCCTTCCTGATTTCTTTACACTTGTAAAGTTCCTTCCTCAATTTGTTATTAAAACTGAATAGTTTAAAGCTGTGCCATAATTAACAGTAGCTATAGACAATCTACCTCAAGCCTTCTCACCAAGGTGACATGGCATCTATTATTCTGAGTGTTAAGAGGTCTTCTTGATGGAGCTAAGCAGTAAGGTTTCAAACATTCACATTCTGATGCATTATTTAAAGGGTTCACTTGCTGCACAATCAGTTTCATATTTGATTTTAAAGTAATGTAATTGGAGTCAACTGGCTCCAAGTGAAAGACAGTGACTGATGGAAACACATGGGATAGGAAAAATACACTTTACAGAAGAGAAGAGAAACAGTGATACCTAGAAGTAACCTTCCATGAAACCATTTTATGGGTGAAAACAGGCATAACGCTAACTCCACTTTAACACCGTTTTAACATTTCTTATGCATGTTGCTGTACTGGTGCCTTACACAACCCTGCAGCATGCACAAGAAATGTTAAAGCGATGTTAAAGTGGCGTTACAGTTCTGTCTGTTTTCAAGTGTGCAGTAGATGTAGCATTCAGTGCCACCTACTGAACAGTCTTGTTATTCTGAGGCACATACCATGACTGTATCACAACTGCATACTTGTACACACTCTCTCACACACACCCCTACCTTTCTTAAACTGTATTTTAGAAGTGGAATAGGAAATATTTTCTCTGTAAAATAGCCTTTTATCTCCTCCCTCAAAGTTATCTTTTCCCTCTTCTTCCTTAGCTGAATGTTTTGTTTAGCTTTATAAATCAACCTGGAAATGTGCAGTGTGGAGTGGTGCCTGTGTGAAAAGGGCCTATGAGGTTGCGTTTTGAGGCTGGGGTGGAATAAAAGTCTAAGCAAATAAATAAAATTGGTAAAAACAGTTAACATACTTGGGACCACTCATATTAAGTTTGATTAATGAATAGAGAAGTCTGATTGGAGTCAGACTAATTTTTCAGCCTGTCAAGTGATTCTCACATAAATAACTGCATCAGAACTGCTGGTTGAATGACTGCCTATGATAGTAATATTGGCATCTGCAAATATTATATGTAAAATTATCTACTCTCTTTAGAACAATTGTCTCTCCAATATTGCCTCAGAAATTTAAAATTAATTTATCTCCACAAGTGACTTGTTTGATGTTCCTTGTTGCACTATAGAATTTTAATTGGTGACCTCTCTGCCCTGATCTCCCTCCGAACCCCTGTTCGAGCCTCCGCTCCTTTTCTATCCCCTCCCTCACCCTCCCATGCCTCCCCTGCTCCCCCAACCACCTTCATCCCTTCTCCCTTGCTGCCCTCGTCCACCTTGCCCCCACCCTCCACACCTTCAAGTCCTTCCTCAAAACCCACCTCTTCTGCTCTGCCCTTCCTAACTCCTGCTAATCATCCCCACCCAGGATTATCCCTCACCTGTTATCTGTATCCTACCGATTTACTGTAACCATCAACTTGGCTTCCCATCTCAGGTGGTGCGACAAGCAAATGTCCCCTGCCATGGAGAACACCCACTTGCTGGAGACACTCGTTGGTGGGCAGGACAACAGACCCTTGGACACTTTGGACAGGGCCGGCCACACATTGGTCTTGCCAGCTCAGTAGGCCAAGGGATGGCTGGTGGGATTGATGCACGGCTCCTCCTCCAGGTAGGTCTCACTGCTGCTGAGGTGCTGTTGTACTCCCTCGCGTAGCTCTGCTTGGGCACCACCTCCACCACTGCCCTCAGCCATGCTGTGTCCCCTGCTGTGCATGGGCCCATGCTCGCCAGCATGACCTGCACATGCGAGCTGCTGCTGGTCGCAATAGGGGTGCTGCTGCTACTTAGCCTGCTGCTGGTGCTGCTACTGCAAGGGCTGGGGGCAGGGATAGACCCTGCCAGCTGAAAGGGGTGGCTGCTCCCAATCCCACCATCCCCAGAGGTGTCCTGCTGCTGCCGCAGAGGCTATGGAAGCCCCACCTTGTCCGATTTTATGGGATCAATTTCAGTCGATCTCACCCACTGATGTGAAGGATGTTCTTGGGGCTGTTCAAGCCACCTCTTGCAAATTGGACCTGTGCCCATTCTGACTGGTCAAGGTCAACTGGGACATGCTGGGGCCGTTGCTGGCAGGGGTGGTCAGTGCCTCCCTTCGATAAGGCAGAGTGCCAAGCTGCCTCAAGAAGGCAGTAGTCCATCCCCTGCTCAAAAAACCATCTTTGGATGTTGATTCCCTCGCCAGTTATTGGCCACTCTCTAACCTTCCCTTTCTAAGGAAGGTTATTGAACAGGTAGTGGCTCAGAAGCTACAGGAGCATCTGGACCAACTCAGTTTTCTAGATCCCTCACAGTTTGGCTTTCATCCGGACTATGGCACTGAGACAGCACTTGTGGCCTTGGTTGTTGATCTCCATTGTGAATTAGACCAGGGTCATTCGACCTTGTTGATTCTCTTAGATCTATCAGCTGCCTTTGATACCGTTGACCATGAGTTGCTCCTGACTCATCTGTGTGACCAAGCTGGTCTGGGTGGAGCTGTTCTTGAATGGTTCCGCTTATTCCTGGCCAGAAGAACTCAGAGAGTGGGGCTCAGGGAACATTTTTCATCTCCTTGAGACCTCTCAAGTGGTGTCCCGCAGGATTCCATCTTGTCCCCTCTCTTGTTCAATGTGTATATGCAGTCATTGGGTGAGGTCGTGCGGAGCTCTGGAGTTCAGTGTCGTCAATATGCAGATACACCCAACTCTATCTCTCCTTTTCATTGGACGCAGGCCCTGCAGTCTCGGTGCTTACAAGATGTCTGGCGGCTGTGGGAGACTGGATGAGGGCGAGTAGACTGAAGTTGAATCCCGACAAGACAGAGGTGATGCTAATGGGGAAGGTGGTGGGTGTGGTGGCCCCCATCATTTATGGGTTTCATCCCCTACTGGTTCCCCAGGTTTGGAATGCCCCTTGACTCGCAGCTCCACCTAGATGCCCAGGTTGGGGTTATTTTATTTATTTATTTATTTTTAAAACTTGTTACCCTGCCCCTCCTGCCACAGGCAGCTCGGGGCGGCTTATAACAATACAAACAATTAAAACACATAAAAATGAGGAAACAGAAAAAACAACCACCTCCTACACCCACCCACCCCCCATCACCCCTCTCCCCCACCAAACACCTGGCGAAACAGCCAGGTCTTGCAACTTTTCCGAAAAGAAGGAAGGTCCAGGGCCAGCCAGGCCCCCACCAGAAGGGAGTTCCATAGTTTCAGCACAGCCACCAAGAATGCCCTCTCCTGCATGGCCACCCGAGAAACTCGGCGGACCTTGAGCAGGGTATCCCCGGACGACCACAGGGACAGATTCAGGACATGGGGAGTGAGGCAGACTCACAGATAGGCAGGGCCCAGACCATTTAGGGATTTATAGGTTAAAACTAACACCTTGAATCGGGTCCAGAAACCCACCAGCAGCCAGTGCAGAGAGCGGAGCACTGGTGTAATGTGCTCCCAACATCCCAGTCCCACTAGGAGATAGGCTGCCACATTCTGCACCAGCTGCAATTTCTGAGCCGTCACCATGGGTAACCCCACGTAGAGCGCGTTACGGTAGTCTAGTCGAAAGGTCATGAAAGCATGGATGACTGTGGCCAGGTCAGAGTCCGAAACAAACGGTCGAAGCCATTGCACCAGATGCAACTGGTGGAAAGCATTCCTTGCCACAGCCTCTACCTGGAGATCCAGGCGGAGCTGCACATCGAGGAGCACCCCTAGACTCCATTCCTGGGAGGTCAATGGAGGACAGATCCCATCAATGATGGGGACCACCAATTCCATCACCTTACCCACTAACGTCATCTCCGCCTTGTCAGGATTCAGCCACAGTCGATTAGCCCTCATCCAATCCCTCACAGCCACCAGGAACCAAGTAAGCACTGAGACTGCCAGGCCTGGGTCTGTTGAAAAAGAGAGGTACAGTTGGGTGTCATCAGCATACTGATGGCACTGCACACCAAACTCCCTAAACAATCACCTCGCTGAGTGGCTATGACGTTTAAGAGAGGAGAGGGGAGATGAACAGAACCCGGCAGAACTCCACATGAGAGATCTTGGTATGATGAAAAACAGTCCCCGAGAACCACTCGCCAGGTTCTTCCGGTCAGGAACGAGCGGGACCATTCAAGAACAGTCCTGCCCACTCCTGCACAGTCCCGCAGGCATGTCACCAACATCTCATGATCAATGGTATCAAACACAGCCAACAGATATAACAGGATCAGCAGGGTCAAACGACCCCAATCCATATCTCGGCGCAGGTCATCTACCAAAGCCACAAGCGCAGTCTCGGTGCTATAATCTGGATGAAAGCCGGACTGAGAGGGATCAAGAAAACCAATGTGATCAAGATGCCCCTGCAGCTGCCAAGCCACTACCTGTTCATTAACCTTCCCTAAAAAGGGTTGTAGTGAGGAGAGCTTTCCGCCAATTACGTCTGGTGCATCGGCTTCAGCCATATGTCTCAGTCTCTGACATGGCCACTGTCACTTTCATTACCTCGAGACTGAACTATTGTAATGCACGCTAAGTGGGACTGTCCATGGTGATGATCTGGAGACTGCAGCTGGTGCAGAATGTGATGGCCCACCTCCTTATTTTTTTAAATTTTTTTTTTTTAATATTAAAATTTATATGCTGTCCCCTCCTGCCTCAGGCATCTCGGGGCAGCTCACAACATTTTAAAATATATAAAAAATACAATATAGACTACAATTAAAGACCCATCCCCACCCACCCTAACCCAACCCACCCATCCCCATCTCCCTCAGGAAAGGCCTGGTGGAGCAGCCAGATCTTACATTGTCTATGGAAAGAGGGGAGGTCAGTAATCAAACAGACCTCCAATGGGAGCGAGTTCCACAGCCACAGCACAGCCACAGAGAATGCCCTCCTCATAGTGGTCAGCTGGGAAACCCAGGGGACCCAGAGGAGGATGCCCCCGGCTGACCGCAGGGGCCAATCCAGGACCCAGACAGTGAGGTGGTCCTGTAGATAAGTGGAGTCAAAGCCATTTAGGGCTTTAAAGGTCATCACCAAAACCTTGAATTGGGCCCAGAAAGTTATTGGTAGCCAGTGCAGAGAGTGGAGCACTGGTGTAATGTGCTCGCATTGGCCTGTCCCAGTCTGGAGACGGGCCACCGCATTCTGCACCAACTGCAGCTTCCGAGCCAGCACCTAGGGTAGTCCCATGTAGAGTGTTACAGTAATCTAGTCTCAAGGAAGGGTCACCGGGAGCACATTACGCCAGTTCTCTGTTCTCTGCACTGGCTACCTATAGTATTACGGGCCCAATTCAAGGTCCTGTTTCTTACCTATAAAGCCCTATACAGTTTGGGCCCCATCTATCTGCAGGATCTCCTCAATCCCCGTGCCCTTGATCGGCCCCTGCAGTCAGCCGGGAGCATCCTTCTCAAGGTCTTCCAGGTAACCCGGGCAGCCACTAAGGAGAGGGCATTGTCGGTGGCCACCCCGAGGCTGTGGAAGTCCCTCCCGGCAGAGGCCCAGGTGACNGGGGGGGGGGGTTGGGGGGGGTTAAATGTGTTTAATCAAATCAAATCAAATATTTATTAGCGTGGTCAATGACCATAGCTTCCACATAACAGACACACATAAACATAGACATACAGGAGTTACACACATGAAAAAATAAAACCCTTAAATTTAAAATAATAGGCATATCAGTATAACTAACCCAAAGATTAGGAGAACAACAGGGGAGATCCCCACCTGCAGAACAGTGATAATAACCACATAAATGGACCACCTTAGATCAGACCTGCCCTTGAGCTTAATAGATTGCCCGAGCTGATGCAAGATACAAAATAAGAATTGCATAGGCATCAAACCTACTGTGCACCAACACAAGTCAATTCAAATCATTAACTGGTAGGCATTCCTGGTTGTTGTTGGTATATATTAAACAATAGGTAAAGGGGAGAACTCCAGGAATGCCTTCCTAATATGAGGCTGACTTCAGATGTGCTTTTAAATCGCACAGCAGCGGCAGCGGCGGCATCGTGCAATTTAAAGCACCGCGCACTTCCGGGTTGGTGTGAATACACCGAGTGCGCACATTTCAGCCTAACCCGAACTGTCGGAGTGCGGTTTTCAAAGCTGATACCCTGCTTCCAGCCCTCGAACACACGTGAGGGAAAGGCGTTGAAGCGCGCCCAGCCTATCAGCTGCTTCGCCCTGCCAGATATAGACACCCCTAAATAGTCCGCAGTCTGCCCCACCTCAGGCATCCAAGTCAAATAATCTCTCATATGAGAGAATTTGGCCACTTTCCATATCTCCATCTGCCTGCCAATATCCTCTGAACGCAGGAGGACCTCCTTTTCCCTAGCGGCAGGGAGTTTATGGGAGAGATATTCAGGCGAGAGTCCCATCTTCAAGAGGTGGGACTCAATCTTATACTCCCATTGGCTAACTAAGTTATCAGCCCGCATATCCTTCAGCAACCCAGGCTGCTGTACAGAATGGATTTTGAGTCAGAATTTCAATGAAGACTCAATGGCTACTTATGACCATGGCTTCTGGCCCAACTCCATATGAATCGCAGCAAGGGGGGTGCCACATGGGGCACCAACCAAATGTCGCAAAAATTTGGCCTGCAGTTTATCTGCCAATTCCGAGCAAAAAGGTGCCCAGAGTTCCGCCCCATACAGCAACTGTGCCCTAACCTTGCTCGTAAAGACCTGCAGGGCCAGGGCTACTGCAGATCTACCTTGCCAGAGAAACAATCTCTGGAGTGATTGTGCTGAGCCCTGAACCATCCTCAGTGCTGTAAGCACGTGCTCCTGCCAACTTCCATGCTTGTGGAATAGGAGTCCCAAGTACCGAAACACTGGTACTTGTTGAATTGGGTTGCCCCCTATTGCCCAGTGGAGAACCTTCCTCCTATGGGAGAAGACCAAAACTTTAGATTTATTATAGTTAATGGTGAGATGGTTATCATTGCCGAAGGCGAGGAAAGTCTGGAGTTGTCTCTGCAGTCCTATACGTGTTTGTGAAAGCAGCGCGACATCGTCTGCATAACAGAGGCAGCCAATTAAATTTAGGAGGGAAAAACTGAGGGTTTGCCATGAGAGGTATTACCTCATTAATAAAATAGTTGAATAGGGCACACCCCTGCCTGACCCCTACTCTAGTACTAATCGTCGGAGCGATATGCCCTATCTGATCTATTTTAACCACTAGGGAGGAGTGCTGATGCAGGGCATATATCAGGACCAGAAGACATTTGTCTATAGTTGAAGCATGCAATTTTTTGTACAGGACAGCATGATCCACCAAGTCAAATGCTGCCCGGAGGTCCAGGAAAGCCACAAAGAGGGTCCCATTGCAATCCATATATTTGTGTACCAGATGGTCCAGAATATAGCACTGTTCAATAGTTGAGCGACCCCGTTGAAACCCTGCCTGCTCCGGAGCCAATGCCCTTGTCTGGTCCATCCATTGAACCAGCTTCCCCAATAGATATTTGGCATAAATTTTGGCAAGTATTGACAATAGGCTAATAGGCCTAAAGTTAGCCAGGTCAGTGTAGGAGCCTTCTTTATGAATGGACACGATGATCTCCTGATCCCAGGATTCTGGGACTATCTCACTGTTATTAATAGCGGTAAACAGTGCCGCAAGCACCAGTAGCCACCATACCCTATGTTCCTTCACAAATTCCACCCTTATCAGGTCTATGCCTGGTGCACGGTTGTTTTGAAATGAATCTATTATGGCCCCCACCTCCTCTTCCCTCACTGCTCCTCTGAATTATATAATGTCTGAAAGTAATCCACCCAGGCAGCAGACGAAGGAGACCCCAATGAACTTTTTGGGCCTCCTTTGGTGGCCCCATTTACCAAATGCCAGAATCTCCTGCTGTCTTTACGCTCTTCAGCCTGCAGGAGATCTTTCCAGTGGTTATCCCAGAAGCCCCTCTTCTTTTCATTAATTAATTTTCTATATTCTGCCCCAAGAATTATATACTTGGGGGGCATGGTTGCAAGCCCGCTCTTCCTATATGCATAATGCATTGTTTTTAGTCTGGACCGGGCCTCTCAGCAGTCCCTATCGAACCAGACCTGATTATACTTGCAGCATGGCAGGGGCTGCCCTTTCCCTGTCCCCTGAACATGATCACTGAGGCCCTGGGCTAGCTGCACATATAATTCCACGGTGTCAGCATAGATGGGGGAGGTAGTCAACCGATCCTGGAGGGATACGATATCAGACTGAGCAATATAGCCCCCTAGGGACTTAGAGAGATCCTCACCCCAGGACGGGACCCTCACTATGCCCAATGTCTCTACATCTGAACTGACCTCCCGATGACACTCCCGCTGAGGAGTCGAAGAGAACAAAGCTAATAAAAGGGGGAGGTGGCAACCAAGGGTGGGCCAAGGGCAAAGTCAGTTATAAAGGGCAATGCATTGGAGGAGACCATAACGTAGTCCACCAGGCTAGGGCCCTGTGGAGCTATAAAAGAAAACTCCCCTTCTGTGTCCTTAAAGCCTGACCCATTCAAGACATGGAGCTCTTGCTTTACAACCAGCTTAGCTAGCCTAATCCCCGAAAAATTAATTTGCTTGTCCTTTGACTTCCTATCTGCCAATACATCTGTATGGCAGGATGCCCTCCCATCACAGTATATGGCCATTGCCTGATCATCTTACCCCATGCGAGCATTGAAATCGCCTGCCATAATCAATAGGGCCCCGGGGTATTTAATAATAGTCTCCTCCATAAATTGTTCCAGCTTATCCCAAATAGATACATGATAAAGGCCCGCATTGCAAGGTGGAATATAATTTATTCATTTTTTAATTTATTTTATAGATTTCTACCCCGCCCCTCCTGCGAACAGCTCAGGGCGGCTTCCAACAATAAGTATATAATACATAAAAACAATTTTAAACAATCAATAATAACAATCATATATTAAAACACGGCCTGGGATCTCAATTAAAACAATAAATTAGGTCAGGGAGCTAAAACCCTCCGCCCCCCTCCCCAAAGGCCTGGGTGAACAGCCAGGTTTTACAGCTTCGCTGGAATATCAACAGACTTGGGTCCAGGCTTGCTTCCTCCTGAAGGGAGTTCCAAAGGTGCGGCTCGGCCACCGAGAATGCCCTCTCCATTGTGGTCCCCCGCTTAACGCAGGGGACCTCCAGAAAGGCACCCCTGACAGATCAAAGGAGCCACTCTGGGACCCAGGGTCCACAGTATCAAAAGTGACCGAGAGATCTAGCAGGATGAGAAATGTTGAACATCCTGCATCCATCTCCCGGCAGAGGTCGTCGACCAAGGCCACCAACGCCATCTCAGTGTCTTAGCCGGGACGGAACCCAGATTGAAGCGGGTCCAGGAAACCGATGCCATCTAGATGTACCTGGAGCTGGAGTGCCACTGCCCATTCAATAACCTTCCCTAAAAAGGGAAGGTTAGAGACAGGTCGGTAACTGGCGAGTGCGTCCACGTCCAAGGATAGTTTCTTCAGCAGGGGGCGCACCACAGTCTCCTTGAAGCTAGGCGACAACCTCCCCTGCTGCAAGGACGCATTCACCACCCTTGCCAGCACCGTCCCCAATGTCTCCCTGGAGGCTTTCACCAACCAGGACGGGCATGGATCGAGTTCACAACAAGTGGCCCTCACAGACCCCATGACATCCACTGCATCGGCCGGCATCACTTCCTGAAACTCCCCCCACAAAGCTGGACCAGACGGGGCCTCCATCACCTCACACTCTTCCCCTACTGCCCCTAATCCAGCATCAAAATCGCTCTGAATCCGAGTGATCTTGTCTTCGAAGTAGATGACAAACTCCTCATAGCGGACCTGGGACATGTCCCCATCTAGGCGGAGGTCGGTCAGACTGACCAGCCCCCACATCACCTGAAACAGCTTCGCCGGGTGTGACTTCGCAGACGCTATGAGGACAGCAAGGAACTCCTTCCTTGCTGTCCTCACAGTCTCAACATAGGACCGCAAATGGACCCTATGGAGAAGTCAGTCGGAGTCAGATCGAGTCCGACGCCAGCGTCGCTCCAGCCTCCTACCTACTCGTTTCATACACCACAGTCCTTCAGTAAACCAAGGGGCCCTGCGGTTTCAAGACTGAGGCAGAGGGTGTCTCAGAGCCATGCTGTCGATGGCCTCCTCCAGCAAACTATTCCAACTCTGGACCAGCTCACTGACAGCATGACCGAGTTGTTGTTATAAGTTGTTATGATTATTACAGAGAATTGCCCAATCCTTACTATGAGACCCATAAAAAACTGAGAAGGGACAAGACTTTTGATTATCTTGAGTGGGATATTTTGGGCCACAAGACATCCTACACCCCCACAGGGACGCCCTTTTGCCTGCCGGGGAACCGCTGGAACAAAATGTGAGACATAACCTTCAAGGTCTATACAAGTTAAGGCCTAGGTTTCTTGGATGAGAATAACTGAAAAGCCCCTAATGAATGACAGGAAGTCGGGATCGCTACAATGCCTAGCCCAACCTGCTATGTTTCATAAACAAATAGTGATTTGGGGAGGGAGCAGACCCTGAAATAGTCAGGAGGGAGTTCCCACCCCTAACAGACAACCCCCATTGCTAACCAGGTCTGATTGCAGATTCAGAGAAGGGTTAGAGAAGTTTGTACTGCCGCTGAACTGACCGCCAAATCTGAGACCAGGAGCGTACTCTCAGCCATATCCAGCAGCTTCGGTGGGGAGTCCACCACCCTTCCTGATGGAGCTGCAACAGCAGGGTCACCATCCTCATTGGGACAAGATTGGGGCCTATGAACAACTGTACGTTCCAAGATGGAGGAGTCAGAGTGGGTGTCTATATCCTGCACAATCCCTGTCTTTATCTCTGAGTTTCCCCTGCAAGTCATACCTGCCTGACATACCTGCCTGACATTCCTCCCAGCTGGTTTTCCCCACAGAATCCGGCCATCCAGTTTTATCTATCAGGATCCATTCTTGCATATCAAAGTTACACTCAGCCATATCTAAGCCCACATCATCCTGACCCTCAGTTGGCCTCAGCTGCTCAGACATCAAGGCCCTAGCCAGGGTGTTTTCCACCCTCAGGAGGAAAATTCCTGTGTCCTTCATGCAGACCCTTCCCCCCCCCACCCCCCACCCCATTCTTTCTCCTGGCTTTGGGAGGAGGCAAATATAATTTCCCACCTCTGGAAGCGGCCTCTATCTAACAGTGCCTTTGCTTCCACAACATCCCCCTCCGCTATTCTTAAGGGCATTCTCTCCTGCAGATATGCTGTAAAATTTGAAATATCTAAAGCCCTCCCTTTTAAGAAGTGGTACTTCCTTTTCCTACAGAAGTGGAAGGTCAGCGCTGGGGCCCACTTTACATTTGTCTCTTGTGGCCAAATTTTTGGAGTTAAAGAAATCCTCTCAGCAATCTATTTCTCCATCCTACTGAGCACCAGGGGTAGTCGCTTCTCCCTCATAGGGGCCTTATGGTGGATAATAGGGGTGGGACACCAGGCAGAATACCGGTTACCGGTTTTACCGGTTACCGGTTCTCAAAAAACCAGATTCCTGGATTACACCCGGTATACTGGTACTGGATTTATTCCATTGATTTCAATGGGGAACTGTCCCCATTGAAATCAATGATATAAAAAAAAACTTCCTCCCCCCTCCCCCTCCCAGGCTGTGCGGGTGGAAGTTCACCGGAAGTTCACCGGTAGGCTTAGTATTCGCTGAAGCCGGCAGGCACAGCCAGCGCTGAAGCCGCCGGAGTCGGACCGCTGCTGCTGCCACCCGGAGCGCAAGGTAGGCGATCCTTGGGTGGGGAGGTAGGGTGATCCCTGGGGTGGGGGGTGTTAAACCACCCCCCACCCCAGGGATCACCCTAGTACCAGTACTAATACCTGCTGCTGGACGCTGGTGCAGGCTCCGGGTCGGCAGCGATGGCCTGGAGCCCACACCTGGGAATTAAAGAAAAAAAAATGTTTTTTAAATCCAGGCTGGGCAGGGTGGGTGAGGGGGTGTCCCCCTTTCCACCCGCCCAGCCTGGACTCAGGGAGGGAAAGTGTTTGGGGGGTTTTGTGTGTGTTTTTTTTACATTGCGGCCATTCATTTGAATGGCCGCAATGTAAAAAATCCAGTACGGGGGGGGAATCCAGAAAGCGGGCCAGATTACCGGGTTAATCCCATACTGCTGGAACACCAAAATACCGGCAGTATTGCATACCGGATGATCTGGTAGTCCCACCCGTAGTGGATAAGCATCCATCTTGCAGCCTCAGAGGTGCCTGCAGTAGGCTTGACATTACTCCCAGCCACCTGCCCTGCATGAGACCCTCCAACCAGTCTTATAGTTTGCCTTTCCTTATCTACTGGGCTGGCCTCAGTCTTTTTATATTGGGAGGTAACCTGTATTTGTATAGCTGCATTTCTCTGACTGGGTCTCATTACCTCACAGGTCTGCCTCTCCTTATCTGCTAAACTCACCCCAATCTTATTTTGCTGTGAGGCAGTCTGTGTTTGGGTGGCTACATTTCTCTGGCTGGGGCCCTTCACCTCACGGGTGTTCATTTTGCCAGACCAGGCATTGAACTCGAGCCATAGCCCTCCTACCAGGACCTTCATGGCAAATAACAGTTCATGTGTTTAATTGACGCCCCTATCCCCACTGTGGGGAGGCTGTGTTTTCCCTCTTGTTCCCCCCCCGTTTTTGTTATTTTATTATGCATTTTATATTATATATTTTATATTGTAAGTCACCCCAGGGCTGCCTTTGGTAGGAGGAGAGGAGTAATAAGTTTTTTAAAATAAATAAATAAATGTAAATAAAATACAGGGTAACAAAAGTTTATTTAATACTCTAGCATAAGACTTGTTCCTAAGGAGAAATAGTTATTTCTAAATAAATAAATAAATAAATAAATCCTTTCAGTCTCTTTCCAAGTGAGTTATTTAGTGCTAAACTCTAAAACAGTTTGTAAAGCCAAGGAACAGGGTGTGGTGTTTTTGGTGGTTTTTTTGCTTTAATTGTTTCATGTAAAGCTTTTACAGAGAATCACCCCATGTTTTTGCTGATTTGCTCGTGTTGACAGGATTAATGCCACATTTCAACCTGCTGTAATTCCTTACAACCCATTTTAAGCCTTTGAAAACATGAGCTCATTTATATCTATAGAAAGCAGATACCGGTATATTATTCCAACTGCATCTTCAGCTCATTCTGTGGTATATCAAAACAAATAATGACTGAAGTGCAAGCTGTGTTGATTTTTAATTATATTCTCTCCAGTATACCAAGAGACATCTTTTCAGGATATTAATTGCCTTGAGTAAATTAGAATTTTCAAAAATAATTTTTGGTTTGGCAGATCATTAGGCTGTTTAGCTGTTTGGAGAAAGCAAACTTTAAGGGACCTTGAGACAGCCAGAAGCTTTGTGTGTACACTAGGCAGAGAACAGATGCACTGTACCTCCTCCATATTCTATCTCTAGTGTCCTCAAAGGCACCTATTACATGTACAAGCTCTGCCTCTATTTATAGACACTGAAAGCAGTTCTTGAACTCTGTGTACACTAGCTCTCTGGCTTGTCTTTTCTTCATGCTCCTTTTGCCTTTTCATTCTGCTTTCAGCCTCATGCTTTCTCCCCGTACTACTCATCTAGCCAGAATGACATCCATCTTATGTTTTCTCTCATTCAAATCTATCTTCAAATAATTTACTTTAACCTCTGTAGAACACAACATAAATCAATACAAAAAATGTTATGAAGCAGTTAGGACATGTTTACATAATCCACTATGAATCCAGCCCCGACAGGGGCTTCAAAGTGGCACGCCTGCTGACGGCACCACAAGCACGCACCTAAGGGTTACACCAAAGGGCCCTTGGGTGTGGCTCTTGGTGGGGACTGGGGATTTTATTGTATTCTTAGTGTGCCAGCGAGTGTTTGGGGGAGGTTTTGTGGAGGGTTATAGTGGTGGGGGGTAATGCAGGATATGGGATGGGAGTAGGTTAGGGAGGGGGAGGGAATCCTCATCCAGACTGGGGTGCGGCAGCTGGAGGGGGGCTGGGGCCAGTCGGGGGGTGTGTGACACAGCCATTGGGGTTGTGATGGGGCGTGGGAGGTATGGTCCCTATTGGGGGAATGTTCAAGCTGTGAGACAGGACAGATGCTTTTTGTCTGTCCCTCTCACTTCCCCCTTAGCAGCTGGGCAGGTGTTTCAGGATCAGACGGCCCCTGATCACATTTTGATGCTGGTAAATGCGAGGTTGGTAGTTAATAAAGCAACAACTGTCCAGTAATTGATCCTGGACCATGCAGCCAATCTTGTATGTATCACAGAAACCTGGCTGGGCACTGTTGGGACCTATCTTGACTGACCTTGTTCCGGTCAGGTATTCCGTGTAGCATCAACTGCATTTGGAGGGACAGGGGAAAAGTGTAGCCATGATTTTGAGTGAGTCTTGGGCTGTTTGGAGGTATCCGGTGCAATCTATATTGGGTATTGAGGACCTCCACCTGGTGCTGGATTTGGCAGGGGACAGTTTGGGGGTTCTGCTTGTATACCATGCACCTACCTGTACAGCAGCCTCCCTGCATGCTCTAACAGAGTTGGTAGTCCTTGGGGACTTCAACATACACGCCAATGTTGACCTTGGGGGTGCGGAGCATGAATCCATGGCAACCATGGGCCTGTCCCAGATTATTAGTGGCCCGACACATCAGGGGGGACATACCTTGGACCTTGTATTTTGCTCTGACCTTGAGGCAGGGGGGTCCATTGGTGGGGGAAGTCTCTGTAGTTCCCTTATTATTTATTATTATTATAAACATTTATATAGCGCCAGTTGTGTGACCTGGTGCTGTACAGAACATAGAATTCGATGTGGTCCTTGCCTGTGGCTTACAATCTAAAAGACAAAGAGGGGGAGACAGGGAGAGGGGACAGTGGGAGAGACAGGGGAGAAGACAAACAAAATTCAAGTGGATGCGAAGTCTCAGGTGCGTATGCTTGGCATGGTTACAAAGAGGTCAGTGGCAGCAGTCTGCAGAGGAGGGCAGACAGTAAGTGTACGGGGAAAGACTATTAGGCATTGGGAAAGGCAGCGAGGAAAAGGTGGGTCTTGAGGAGGGATTTGAAGGAGCNGCAGCGAGGAAAAGGTGGGTCTTGAGGAGGGATTTGAAGGAGCGGAGGGAGGGGGCAAGGCGGATGTGGGCAGGGAGGGAGTTCCAGGCATGGGGGCAGCGAGGGAGAAGGGTTGAAGGCGGTTAGGTGAGCAGGAGAAATGGGGGAGAGGGAGGGAGGGGACAAAGGAAGAGCAGAGAGCACATGCAGGAGTGCGTAGGGAGATTAGGTCTGAGAGGTAAGGGGGAGCTTGGTTGTGGAGCGATTTGAACGTGAAAACCGGGAGTTAAAACAGGATACGTTCAGGAAGGGGGAGCCAGTGAAGAGAGAAGAGGAGAGGCTGCACATAGTCGAAGCGACGGGCAGAGTGAATTACCTTGGCAGCGGAGTTTTGGATTGCGATAAGAGGGGACAGGTGAGAGCGAGCGAGGCCAGCTCTCACCTTGTCAGGGACAGATCATTACATCCTGAAGACCTCTCTCCTGAAGCATGTCTGCCCTTGGAAGGGCATGGAACCGATGTGAATGATTCACCCCCGGAGACTGATGGAACCAGAGCAGTTCTGGGATGCTCTGTGGGTAATACCCTCTGATCTTGACAACCGATGACCTCATTGAGCTGTGGAACACCTTATTGATTGAGGCTATTGATCGGATGGCTCCGAGGTGTCCGCTTCCCAGGCAGCAGCTCATGAGCCTCCCTAGTTCTCAGAGGAACTGCAGGTGCTGAAGTGGGAGGGGTGGCAGTTAGAGCGAAGGTGGCATCGTTCGCCTGCTCAAGCTGACAAATTGCAGCATAGAGCTAGTTTACAGGCCTATGACATGGCTATGCGGGCAGCAAAGGAGTTCCTTGCTGCCCTCATAGCATCCGCAAAATCCTGTCCGGTGGAGCTGTTCTGAGTGGTGCAGGGGCTGTTCAGTCAGGACTCCCTCCACCTGGACGTGGAGTCATCTGTTGCCTGCTGTGACATGTTTGTGGATTACTTTGTGGATAAAATTGCTCAGATTCACCTTGATTTCAATGCAGCACTTTCTGCAGTGTGGAAAACAGAGGTTATGGAAGCCCCACCTTGTCCAATGTTGTGGAATCAGTTTCAGTCGGTGACCCCTGCTGATGCGGAGGATGTTCTTGGGGATGTTAGGGCAACCCATTGTGAATTAGATCCATGCCTGTCCTGGATGGTTAAGGTCTGCTAGGAGACAGTGGGACCATTACTGGCTGGGGTGGTCAATGCCTCCCTCCAGGAGGGCAGGGTACCAGGCTGCCTTAAAGAGGTGGTGGTGCGGTCCCTGCTCAAGAAACCATCACTTGACATTGACTCCCTTGCTAGCTATTGGCCAATCTCTAACCTTCCCTTTTTAGGGAAGGTTATTGAACGGGTGGTGGCCCAGCAGTTGCAAGAGTATCTGGATTGTGTCGGTTTTCTTCTCCCGGGTTATGGCACCGAGACTGCGCTTGTGGCATTGGTCGACAACCTGCACCAGAAATTAGATCAGGGCCATTCAACCCAGCTGATTCTATACAATCTGTTGGTTGCTTTTGATACCGTTGATCATGAGATGTTGGTGACGTGCCTGTGGGACTGGGCGGGAGTGGACGGCACGTTTTTTTACTGGTTCCGCTCCTTCCTGCCTGGAGGAACTCAGCAAGTGGTGGTTGAGGATTATTTTTCTTCATACCGAGACCTCCCGTGTGGAGTCCTGCAGGGTTCTGTTCTGTCCCCTCTCCTGTTCAACATGTTTATGCAGCCAGGAGGTTTGGCGTGCAGTGTCATCAATATGCTGATGACACTCAGCTTTACCTCTCTTTTTCATCAGACCCAGGCCCGGCAGTCTCAGTGCTTACCGCGTGTCTTGCGGCTGTGGGGAATTGCAAATCGACTGAAGCTGAATTATGACAAGACGTAGGTGATGCTGGTGGGTAGGGTGGCAGGGGTGATGGCTCCCATCATTGATGGGGTCTGTCCTCCATTGGTTCCCCAGGTACAGAATCTGGGAGTGCTCCTTGATTCACAGATCTGTCTGGATGACCAGGTGGAGGCTGTGGCAAGGAGTGCCTTTCAGCAATTACATCTGGTGCACCGGCTTCATCCATATGTTTCGGACTCTGACCTGGCCACTGTCATCCATGCTTTCATCACCTCTAGGCTAGACTACTGTAACGTGCTCTAAGTGAGGCTCCCCCCGGGTCCTGGATTGGCCCTGTGGTCATCAGCGAGGTCCCCTGGGTTTTTCAGAGACTATGATGGGGAGGGTTTTCTCAGTGGCTGCTCCACGGCTGTAGAACTCCCTGCCATTGGAGGTCCGTTTGGCCCCAGTTCTCCCCTCTTTTTGACACAGTTGTAAAACTTGGCCTGGCCTTTGGTGGAAAGGATGGGTAGGGTGAGTGGGGAGGGAGTGGGTTAGGGTGGTGGGTGATGAGGGATAATAATAATAATAATAATAATAATAATAATAATAATAATAATAATAATAATAATTGATCATTAATAATTAATAATAAATAATAATTAATGATTAATAAATAAAACTTTATTGCTTAGCCAATATGGCCATTACAAACAGTCTCATATAAACCACAATATATATATAAACCATACAAAAATACTGATAAAATAACCATAAAAAAGCCTAAAAGAAGGATTTCAATTCTAATCATCACAGAACCAGCCAGGGCAATAGTATTCAATTATAGTAATCCAGTTACTTACAATATACTTCAAGTTCGACTTCCTGATGTAAACATACCACAAATAGCGAACCCCTTTCCCTGCTACCGCGTTGGAGAACTCACCCAAAAGGAGATTTACATAAAACTCCCAAGATCTTCCAGGGAAAGGGTTAGTCAAGGGGAAAATATATTTCTTTTGTGCATCCGCAAAGAAAGGGTATTATGTCTCAATGTCTCAATTTGTTGTCGGTTACATTTGCAAAGACGCTCTGCGAGCGGTATGCCTCTATACCTACCTTCAACCATTGCTGAGGAGAAGGAATTGAGTCTGGCCAGTAGGAATAACCACCTATTCTTTGGCATTAAGCCACTATCCAAATAGGGCATTGGAGAACGTGTTCTGTTAGCCAACAGCAGGTATGAGCCCAAAGGCCCACCTTCCCCGATTTTCGATCTCATTTCTTGGCAGGTGTTACAACCTTTCTGTTAGTAACTTTTTTGCCCCTTTTTAACCCACCGAGACCAAAGCCTCTGGGTTAAAGCCCAAGCGGTTTGTTTTATCTACAACGGACCTTACCCACATATTGGAAGTCTTATCTTCGAGCACCAATAGAGACAGGGGTGCTGCAATTTAAAAAAATGTCTCAGCCAGTAGTTTATTGCACCAAGCCATATCCTGTCTTGTAGTGGAGGTAGTCCGCATTCCATGCTAAGGACCAAATTACTTGCCCCTGGCGGAGCAGTTAGTAAAGATCTAATAAAGCCAGATTGGAGTTTTTCTAAGTTTTTGATTTTACCCAATGCCCAGAGATGTGCTCTATACAGCATTTGGGGTATGCATTTCTGTATAAATATATTAATCACTGGGGTAACCAAATGTCCCTCCCCCCCCGTATCTAAAGAAAGATACCAAAGCTTTGTTTAGTTGTTTTGCCTTATCCAGGGTAGCCTGGAGTTGCATGGACCAGCCCCTGTTTGCTTGGAACAGAATTCCCAGATATCTAAACACTCTAACTTGTTTGATGTCCTTACTGTCCATGAACCACTTGTGGCCTAGCTTCCTGCCATAAAAAGCCAGCACCTTGGCCTTACTGTAGTTAACCTCCAAAAGATTTTCCCAGCAGTAATTCCCCAAAGTCTCAAGTGAGCGTCTTAAACCCACCTGTGAGCGGGAAAGTAGCACCATATTGTCTGCGTAGAGAAGGCATGCAATGCTGGTATTACCTATATGAGGAGCGTGGAAAAACTGCGCTGAAAACTCTTCCACCACATCATTCAGATAGATATTAAACAGGGTTGGGGCAAGGCTACAGCCCTGTTTAACTCCCCTTTCAGTTCTAATTTTGTCAGACAGGGCTCCATGTCGATTTAGTCTGACCCTTATGGAGGTATTCCTATACAAACTGCATAATAAAAATAGTAGTCTCCTATCCATATTCAATGCAGTCAGCTTTTGCCAAAGGCGATCCCTGGGGACTAAATCAAACGCTGCCCTCAAATCAATAAATGCAGCATAAAGCGCATTTTGTGGGCCTGCGTATTTCTGAATCACGTGGGAAAGTATAAAACAATGGTCACTTGTTGATCTCCCCTCCCTAAAACCAATCTGTTCATCTTTTAAAATAGCTTGTGCCTTCAGCCATCCTTTGAGTTACAAAAGTAGATATTTATTTAGTATAAAGTTTACTGACTATACTGAGCAGGCTAATGGGTCTGTAATTTTTAAGGTCAGTGGGGCATCCCTTCTTAAAAGTTGGGACCACTATGGCCTCACCCCAGTCTACTGGAATATTCCCAGAGGCATTGATCCCCGTAAGTAGGGTTGCCAAAACTGGGGCCCACCAATCAACCCCCACTTTCAGTAATTCAGCAGGGAGGAAATCCACCCCAGGGGCTTTACCGCCCTTAAGGGTAGCAATCAATTCTGCTATCACTTCCGGAGCAACTGATTCCCACTCCAGAGTAGTTGGAGATAGCTCTAAGATATTAGCAATAGAGCTCAGGGCAGTAAATAGAAGCTCGAAGTGTTCATCCCAGACCACAGCTGCCACTTGAGTCTTACCTTGGGATGACTTCTTCTGGCCAATTCCCCTCACCAGCTTCCAAAATTTTAAAGAATTTATATTCTTGAATACCTTATCAAGTGACTACCAGACTTGCCTATGATAATTATCTCTCTTTACCTTCAAAAGTTTCCTATATTCCCTCTTTCTGCCCACCAAGTCTTCCAGGGAGCTAAACCTATTTGAGACCCTGTATTTCCAATACAGGCATCTCAACTTAGTTCTTGCCACCAAGCAGTTTTTGGCCCTTTTTACACAGACACCCTAACACCCATAAAATGTGTGTTACATTTTATTATACATGTTGCAGGGCACCACTGCAGTCAATTACCAAGGGTCCTGTGCACACATGATGCCTCCATCCAGTTTCTCTGGGTGGAGATGGGTGTTGGCCAGTGGGTAGGGAGCATTTCCCTGGGTGGAGACGGGTGGGGGCATCTGTGTAAACACCACGTTCGGTGGGTGTTGGTGAGTGTTTACTCCCGGCCAACACCCATCTCCACTCACACCCACCCACGGAGCAACCCGCAGTGGAATCCTTCCCCCATCTTCTCCTTACTAATCCCTGACCACAGGACACATTAACACTAACTGGGGTGTTAAACTTGTGTGATTGAAAGCCATTTAGGTGGAGGATATGGGGTATATGGTCATTCTCCATCCAGGGACCCACCTGGAAATCTTTAATTAGTGAGATACTATTTGCTGAAGTGGTGATATAGTTGATGGTACTGCAGCCCCTTTTAGATAAATATGTAAATTCTCCTGGGCAATCGCTCCAGCCACATTCATTCAGTACATACAGATCCACTGAGTACAATAATTTGTCAAAAAATATACCATTTTTATTTGAGCCTTAGTCCTTCGCTTATCTAGGCCTGGCCCCAAGTCTTCTGGCTTTCCACCGAGCTTTCAAAATCTGGCTGCTCACCCAGGCCTTCAGAGGGGAGGGTGGGGTAGTTGGGGTGAGATATTTGAAATTCTGTTTACATTTTTTAAAATGCTTTTTAGTGAATTTTAATATTGTATATTTTTATTCTTTTTGTAAGCTGCCCCAAGATGCCATAGGCATGAGGGGACAGCTAAGAAATGCAAATAAATAAATTAATTAATTACTGGCAAATAATCCTCATTTAACCAGAATCCCCCATACTGATTCAAATCCTGGTCACGGGGTCCCAGCCGGGCATTAAAATTCCCAGCCATTAGTAGACTAGCTTCTGGGTACAAGCTTTGAATCAGCTCCAGAAAGGTTGTTAATTCCAACCAAACACTTTCTTCTTTTGTGGAATGTGGCCAGGTGGCGATCCAGGATACAGGACCCAGGTTGCTACCTTTTTTCTGAAGAATTTTGATATAGTTTTGGTGCAGGAAACCTGGTGTGTCGAAGAGCTCAATCTACTCGGGTTTGAGGTTTTGGGGCAAAAGGCAGTCCAGCCAGATTCAAGGGCTAGGCCGAGTGGGGGAATAGCCTGTTTGGTGGCTAATTCAACGAAGGTGAAATTGGTCCCCCTCCAAGAGGACATAGCTTCGTTAGCTTCTGCCTGTGGTTGTTTACTCCTGGCCCCTAATTGGTCATTATTGGTGGTCTGTGTATATATTCCCCCTAGCAACTCTGTTAACTATGAAGAAAGTGATGAGGGATATTTTTATCCTCCCATTATGTGTTGTTTTAGCTTTGATAATGTTGTTTTACGTTGTTTTAACTGTAAGCCACCCAGAGCTGCCTGTGGCAGGATGGGTGGGATAACAAGTTTTTAAAATAAATAAATAAATAAAATAAATAAATATCAGATGGGAAAGAAACATAGAGCACATTCTCTTCTACTCTCCCATCCATCACCCCTCACCCCCCACCCCTCAAACAAAGGGGTTTTGTGTCCCCAGATGCCCACGGAGCTCTTTTGTGCTGGTTTGCTGTGTTGCAAATCCCATTTACACAGCACCAGAAATACAAGTGTCCTCCCCCATTGACAGCAGGATGTGTGAATACACCTTTAAAGTTGTTGCATGCATATAGCATATCAGACACAAAGTCAGAGAAGCAAAGAAATGAAAGTCCACTCTGCAGTCAGGGCAGGATGGGAAGGGATTTATTTATTTATTTATTTAATAATTTCTACCCCACTCCTTCCACCCTCACGGCATTTCGGGACAGCTTACATAATTTAAAACAGATTAAAATATACAAAAAAGCATGTGTGTTACAAATACAATAAATACAATAAAAAGAAATAAGACCTGCTGGCTAAAAATCCCAATCCCTATCCCTTTACACAGACACAGACACAGACACTCACACGCACACACACACATACAATGGCCTGGATGAACTGTCGGGTCTTACAGGCCCAGTGGAAGGTCAACAAGCTGGGAGCTATGCGAGTTTCCGCTGGGAGGGAGTTCCACAGCCACAGTGCGACCACCGAGAATGCCTTCTCCATTGTGGCCTCCACCTTTTACCCGGTGGAGACCTCCAAGAAGGTGGCCCTGACGGATCACAGAAATCATTCCAGGGCCAGAGGAGTGAGGCGGTCTCTCAGGTAGGAGGGGCCCAGGCTATGTAAGGCTTTAAAGGTCACCACCAGCACCTTGCATCAGGCCCAGAATGCTATAGGCAGCCAGCACAGAGCCTGGAGCACTGGTGTAATGTGCTCCCTACGACCCGTCCCCATCAAGAGGTGGGCCGCAGCATTCTGCACCAGCTGCAGCTTCTGAAATATCACCAAGGGCAGCCCCACGTAGAGCATGTTGTAGTAATCCAATCTAGAGGTGATGAACGCATGGATGAGGGTGGCCAGGTTGGAGTTTGAGACATATGGCTGAATCCTACGCACAAGATACAATTGGTGAAAGGCTCCCTTTGCCACTGCCTCCACCTGACAATCCAGGTGGAGGCCAGAGTCCAACAGGACTCCCAAACTCTGTATATTAGGGGCCAGAGGATGGCGGATACCCTCCACAAGTGGGGCTATTGCCTCAGCTGCCCTACCTACCAAGATCACCTCCATCTTATTAGGGTTTGGCCTCAGTATGCTCAGTCTCATTCAGTTGCTCACTGCTGCCAGGGACTGGGAAAGCACCAAGACTGCAGGACCTGGGTCTGATGAAAAAGAGAGGTATAGCTGGGTGTCATCAGCATACTTGTGGCAACCCACACCAAACCATCTCACAACCTCACCCAGGGGTTGCATATAAATATTAAATAGCAATGGAGACGGAATGGAACCTTACGGTACGCCACAAGCGAGATCCCGGGGACTAGATGTTTTTTCCCCCAGCACCAGCCGCTGGCTTCTCCTCAAGAGGAATGAGCACGTAGGGGTGGGACCAAACTAAAAAAAAATGGGTTTCGGTTTTACCAGTTACCGGTTTCAAAAAAATCGGTTTTACCGGTAAAACCGGTTTACCGGTACCGTTTGTTTTCATTGATTTCAATGGGGAAGAGTCCCCATTGAAATCAATTAAACCCCCCCAAAACTCCCCCTCCCCGGCTGCGCGGGTAGAAGGGGACACACACACACACCACCCTGCCCAGCCTGGATTTTTGAATTTTTAAACCAGACCTGAGAGTGAGTCCGGGCCGCTGCCGCACCGCCGGCTGTCCGCGGCAGTCAGGGCTGCTATTACTGAAGGTGGAGGCAGCTCTCCTCCGGGAGCCCTCCCGACTGGGGAAGCACTCTGGGTTAACCCCCCCATCTGCCTTTTACCTGGGCTGCAGGTGGCGGTGGCGGCAGCAGCATGGTGCGGGTCCGGCTTCAGTGCTGGCTTCACTTCAGCGCTTCACTAGGCCTTCAAGGGAAACCTGGAAGTTCCCTGTGAGATTCACAGCCTGATCCAGGATTAAATCCTGGATCACTGATGCCTTATTGGCTGGAGATCTCACGTTCAACAACAGAACTCCCGGCCTAAGGGGCCTTTGACCTTGATCTATCCCCCCACCTGAGGGGGAGCTGACCCTAAGGACAGGCACCAAACACCTTGGCCTCTGGGTCTGCCTTACCGACTGCCTCCCCCTGACCATATCGCCCCTGCCCCACACCAACCCTTATGGATGCTTCCCCCCCCCACACACACACACACACCATACATTCTAGCCTAGTCCCAGCCGCAGGCTGCCCAGTCCAGACCAAGTTTGTGGTTGATGGTCCATTAGATATAACATGGTTCAGTTTGGGGGGCATGCATTGGGGTCAGTTGCTGCCATGGCTGAGGCCTAAGTTCACTGGGTTCCTGCCTAATGATATTCTTATGCATCTGGGAGAAAATGTTTTGTCCAAGATGTTGGGGCTGGAATTACTATCAGCTGTGCTATCAGATTTATGGCAAATTAACTAGCTTGCACCAGACATTTGGGTATTGTGGGTTGCTATGTTGCCCAGGCGCTGCTGGAGAGGAGCAAAGCATGTAGAAAGGCCTGCAGGAAAGTCTATGTGGCAATTGGTAAGTGGGTGTGTGCTATGGGAGGTGAAGTTATAGGCTATCCAGGCATGAAGTATGCTGGTGCATCACTATTCTAGAGAGATGTGGTCCATCTGTCCAAGAAAGGGAATGGGCTCTATCTGAAGGGTTTGGGAGACGGACTGGCAACTGGGTAGGTATCCAATCGGATGTGGGAGATGGCCAGTTTGTTCAGCCAATGTCCCCTATGGCAGTTGTTAATAACTATTCACACCCCTTTATGGTGAGTGGATGGGATGGCACAGTGGGCTAATTTGGCTCAAGGTGCCTGGAGGGAGTGGCGTGCAGCATCCTTCTCTAGGCTGAGCAACCTAGGAAGGGTGCAATACCTTTGTCCTACTCCCCTCCATGCCCAGTAGGGGCTGGAGGTTGTATGGCATGTGGCTTCTATGCCCAAGTTGGCATGCTGTGTTTGGGCTTGGTGGGGGTAAAAGGTTTTCTCCCAAGGGAGCTTGCTTAGGAGCTCTATTCTTAGCTCTGGTCTTTTCTTGTATTGTGACTGTTTATCTGTTATGGTTAACAAAGAGTTGCTGCCATTGTTATCTCAAATTCATGTTTTGCTTCCTTTGTTTTGCCGATGGGGATGCAAAGCTAAGCCACTTATTATAAACCATCTGCACTTCCACCCATTGGGAATCTACCTCACTGTTACCACCACTACCATACACCACACCTCACTCACTGGAACTTGAATTCACCCAACCTTCACTAATCTTCCCAGTTCCCTCAATTTGATTGTTTCTACCAAAACACTAGCATTATATATTCTTGGGGAAGATGTTGGATAAATGGTTGAAGTAAGTTGAGTAAGAGGCCATGTTGCCTTGTAGTACATGTAATGTTTAGAAGATTTATAGAAAGGTGTAGGTTCCCAAATTCTTGGGTTCAGGGCACAGAAGCAAATGTTCAGATGGTATTCAGAGTTCTAAGTATGTTAATAGTATTTCCTCCAAGTATAAATGTGATCTGAGTTTCCCTATGCACCTGCTTATCCATTTGTATCCATAAACAACTTAGTTACCTCAATCGCTTGTTTCATCCTATTGACTGATGAAGACAAGTCTACAGTATTTAATTTGAATAACTGTATAACTTACAGATGCTTTCCATAAATGTGACAATAACTATATTTTTATGTCTCCGTGCTTGTCCCTGAGTATTCAATCATTTTCTTGCAAATTGAAAGCATCAGGTTTGTATGACAAGTGTTAAACTATTGGTTAGTTGTACTTGTAAATCTATTATTGATTTAATTTTCTAGTAAGGAAATACATAAATCTATTCATAACATACATATGATAAAATGTCAGTTTTCCTATAACTCTTCTATTCAAGGAAAATATTTCCTGAAAAATAATTTCACATAATCATAGCTTATTGAAATTGTTTTCAACAGATTTTGATAAGAAAATATGCTAATGATCCATTTTGTTTAACAACTTCCTAACATATGAGCTCAGTGGTAATGAAAATATGCTCTCTGTGGCTAAATCTCATGAAGAGTTCCCATGATCATTCAGGCAAAATGAGTAGTTAGGTCCTGAGAAAACAAGAATTAGAGGAAGTGGAAAAGGTTGAAAACTAGCTGACAGGAAAACACAGTTGTGCAGCATTCTACCGGGTGCAAGGTTGTCAAACAATGAAAATAAGTTTTAGCCCAGGGTTCCATTAAGCATGCAACTTAGCTTTGTTTTTGAAAACACTGTAAAAGTGGAAGAGAATCAGGACTTACTATTTAGCAAAATCTAATAGTGCAACTTTAAAGAAACCTGGAAACAGATATAACTTAAGAAATTTAATGCTTTAATGCATGATTTTTAAAAAGCAAGAATCAAGGGTATTTGAACTGAAATGTAATATATACTAAATGAAAAAAACAAAGCATATATTCACACAGAGAATTTAAGACAGAAGACTGTTCAGTGCACTAGCCTAAGACCTCTGGAGACACAAATTTAAATTCTCTGCTCGGCCTAACTTTCTCTGTGTCCTAGGGCATGTCTCCTAATCAGGTGTGTAGTTAGGTTGGAATGGGCCCAGGGACAAGAAATGGACTTGGAGGCCCCCCCCACATCATCATAGCCTCCCCTTCCCCTCTCCACCACAAGCGCTGCAGATGTATTGTGTGTGTGGGGGGGGGGGGGACTGACTCACCTGTTGCGCTGCTGTTGTGTAGGTGGTCTCACACACAGACTGCCTCCTCAGGTTATTAAGGAAGGAAGGTAACAACAAGTTAGGGCCCTCGGGGGGGTCGCTGTGAGGCAGTGGGGGGTTAGGTCGGGGGGTCCCCCCAGTCCTCTCCTTGTACCACTGGGACTGCCGGCTCCCAAATTCAGTACTGGTGGCACTGGTGAGGCCTGCCAGGGCTGCTGTGCCGACTCCGCTTGCCATGTGCTGGGGGGTGGGGGCAGGGCCATGGGGGGGCCTTCCTCTGCTCCCGGCACTTCGCTAGAGTCTAGTATGGGTGGGGGGGCAGTAGGTTCAGGGACCTGGTGGTAGGCAGTGGCGGGCTCCGACTCCCACACCGACTTCTTTAGGGAACCAACTTGGAAGAACTTCTTCCTTCTTCAATGCTCCGCTGACCGCTCGCCTCACTGCTTCCCTCATGCATGGTGTGTGCAATATGTCCTGCCTAGACAAGGAGGAGAGAACGTCCACACAGGTGCGTTGCTGACGCAAATCCAACCACAAGGCACCTCTCCCCTATAACCTTTCCCCCCCGCCTCGCTGTGCGTGGTGGATTGGGCCAATGCATACGGCGCCAATGGGTGGGGCTTGAAGTTCGACCCACAAGTTGTCCATGCCACAGGGGGAGGGGGTGCCCATACGGCAGCTGGCGGGGGCCTGGGCTGGTGGTGCTGATCAAAGATTTTTTTAAAAGAACAACCTCAGATGAACAGCCGGCTTAGCTACCATAGGGATAGGCCCCCAGCCACAGTAGGGCCCAGGACAAATGCCCCACCTGTCCCTATGGTAGCTACGCCCATGCTCCTAATCCCTGTGCCTTTGATCAATGAAAAAAGAAATCTATGGTATTGAAACCTCAAATTCAGTGGAGGTTTCCTGCTAGTGGAGAAGATCAAACAAAAGAGCACAATGACCAGAGAAAAAGCACAAAGCATGCACAAATTCCAAGAGCCTGTCACTTTTTGAAAATTTGACTCACCACATGAGAAATTTGGAGCAGAGAATTCTGAGTATAATGAATTATGCCATGTGTCAGTTTTACTTTTTATATCCTCTTTTTTTTCCTCCACAATTAAGTAAATGAAATGGTTATTACATGTTTACTTGCAATTTAAGTTTTGGGGTTTGGCAACATATACATGGGGGAGGAAGTATTGAGAGATTCTAGTGCTAAGTTCTGACATAATGGTGTCTGCATTTTTTAGTTGCAGAAACAGAATTGGTCTCCATGGGAAAGTTAACCGATGGGGCCCTTACTCATAATCTAGTATGAAGAAACTCACTAAGGCCCGTCATTTTGGAAACTATACATTTTATTTCACAAAACAGACATGATATCACCATTCAAATTTGTGTTGTCCAAAATAGTTCAGCACTTTTTATTTATTAAGTACATTACTTCCTGATCTTTATGAAGGTTAGCTGCAAAAAAATCAGAATACTTTGATTTAGCAGTTGATCAGCTTCCATCTTAACTTCTGAGGGTGAAAACAGACATGCTACTTAACTCTGCTTTAACACTGCTTTAACATTTCTTATGCATGTTGCATTGGTGCCATATGCATCCCTGCAACATGCATACAAATTTTTAAAGTGGTGTTAAGGTGCATGTTTGTCTTCACCCTCAGTGTGAATATACAGTTTTTGGGAAGGCTTCTGATGGAGTGGGAAACATTTTCCCTCCCAGGGACCACTTTAAAAATTAACACAAGCTAATTTGAGGGGCCCAAACTAGGAACTGGAAAGGGGCCAAATAAAAACTTGCCACAGACTGCATTTGACCTCCAGGCCCGAGGTTCCCCACCCCTGGTTTGTGAGGTCACCGTGTTAGGAATTATGACTTCAAGTGTGACTAAAACAGTAGAAGAAAAACACAGGTGGAAGAAAAGATTTATTTTCATGCAAATAACATTAGCAAAAAAAGCTCAAATTGGAAAGTGCATATAGAAAATAACCATCATCATCATCATCATCATCATCATCATCATCGGGTATTTTTAGATGTTACGATATCACGGTCAACCACAGTGAACCCCCTGTGGTGGCCACGGTACCGTAACATCTCATCATCATCATCATCAACTTTAATGTTATAGGCATAAGCCATCACATATGAACAAAATACCAAAACATACAAGAAAAATAAAATTATAAAACTATAATACAGTGTTGTCATAAAAAACATTTTTTAAAAATAAAAACAAAATCAAGAGTAAGTTAAAATTAAGTTAAATTAATTTAATTTAACTCCCCCTCCCCCCATCTCCTTCTAATAATTGCAGCAGCACAAAATTTCACAACTTGAGCCGATATTTCCGGAACAGAATCACACAACAACAACAGTATTATAACCTGTAGATGGGAACAAGGCTCTACATTAGTTACAAGGAACTTCGAGCAGATATCCTTGTAAAGACTATAGTCAAGTAGAATATGTGACACTGATTCAACCCCTGAATGCAGACAAAAGCTGCAAGTCCTTGTATTACAAGGAAGCCCAGCAAGTCGGCTTTCCGTTAAGGCCGAGGGCAATATGCCAAATTTGGCCAACGTCAAAGCCCTCCTTTAGGACCATTGAATATTAGAACTTAAATAAGTAGCCCCCCAAAAAAAATGGGAGGGAAAAAATTGATAGATTGCAGCTATCTTTTGTTGTTCTATATCTTCCTTTAGGGAAAATAATCAATAGAGTAGGATTGTTTCAGAATAGCTATCTATCCATCTTCCATAATAGTTCTTGCAACCTTTATAGTTTATTTTTCCCCTCCTCTATGGTATCTCTAATGGTATCTTTTATTAAATTAGTGTACCATCCAATGTCCTGTCTTAGTTGCTTCTGTAGATTTCTATTGAATTCTGTCTCCTTTCTACTGTCATGTCATGTTTTGTCTGACTTTTCTTATCCACATTTTAATTTTTGTGGATATTCTATTTCCTCATGTTTCCATGAAAAATCTTACCACATTCTTGTTAATGATTGTTAATTCAATCTTTATTTTGTATACATCCAGTAATTTGAATCAATTTGAAGCTTAAGTGGGGATTTGTCTTTTGTTCATATGAAGTTTGCTGTCGATTTTATTTTTGAAGTGACTAAATCTTGTTGCTTTGGTATAACTAGATTTTACTATTCAATGTTCACTTTCTGTTTGGAGGCATTTACAACTGCCGTCTTGTGCAATGTACGTATAATCTTTAATTATACCTATTTCAATTTTGTAGTGCCATAAGAGCATCTCCGTGTCTATTCCCATGAATCTTTCTTCTTCAATAAAGTACTCAAGACACAAATCTAGGAAATGGAGGGTATCTCTTCATTTTCTCTCTACTCAGTACTGAAGTTTTAACATTTCTTTCTAGCCTCATTGATGGTTTGTATGTCATGTCTCCTACTGCTATCTTCCTATGTCTCTTCTACTACATTGTTTTTTTGGGGGGGGTTCACTGTGAGAGTACACAGTTGGATTATTCATTTTTAGTATTTTTTAGAAACTTTAATTATGGCCTACCCCAAGCAATGTGTGTTATATTCAAGCTATAGACTGCTTTTCCACAACCCTGCTTGTGCAGCCTTTCACGCTGCGGGACCATGCGCTATTCAAATGTAGCGCAGCTCCCGTTTTGTGGGAAAGGAGGAAGTGCGGCTCTTCCACTGCCAAGCTCGCACATCTGACTGGGTAGGATTTCACTACCCTGTCCGATGCACAAGCTTGCAGGTGGGAGAGCCGCACTTCCTTCTTTCCCACAGAACAGGAACTGTGGTACATTTGAATAGTGCATGCTCCCGCAGCGCCAAAGGCTGCTTGCATGAAAAGGCGGTTCATGGGAAAGAAGCCTTATACTTCCATATATATTTTGTTTATAAAATCCATCTCCTCCAATACTGGTCATAAAAAAGGCATTTGACACCAAATACACCCCTGGTATAACAGACTTCTTGTAATCTGTGTTTTATGTTCATTATGGTAAAGGGTCTGCAGTTGTGAAGGATAATAATACAGTACTATAATGAGGGAGGGTGGGAGCCACCAGGATTGTTATAGTGTGGGTTTACTATAGTGCAGGGCATTACAGCAAGTTTGCACTGGACTAAGGCAGTCTTGAGTGACAATGAATCCATAAAAGATATATCAGCTTCATATAGCATATAATCAGAAAAATTCCAACTGCAAAAAAGGGATTTTATTGCTGTATCAATAGAAGACAAAGAAAAAGCTTGTGGATTTAATTGGCCGCAACTCCTTATTACTGGGGGGAGTGGGATAGTCTGGGAATAAACCCACATTCTAACTATAGGTACTAGTGTGAAAACACCATGCCAATTCAGAGTTCACAGCTGGGATGCATATTCTGGTGCTAACCCCAATGCTCTGAACAAAGCCTGTCACCCCATTCAGGATATGCTGTTCGCTAGGGAGCCCTCTTCAAACCCTCTGTTAGGGTCATGAGGAAGAAGGAATGGTTCTGTCACTACCTGTGGGCCTTCCTGTCTATCCAAAGAGTACTGCTCACATTATTTATTTATTTATTTATTTATTTTTCTAGTTTTATATCCAGCCCCCTCCTGCTCGAGAGCAGCTCGGGGTGGCTTACACTCCCCCAGGAGGGCTGAACCACAGACTGCTCAACCCCATTCACCATCTCCTAAGCGTATGCCTATGTTCAGTTGTCTTACTGCTCTGCCGTCCCGGAAGCGTTTCTAGTTTTTGCACTGGATCCCAAAGAGTTGCACCAATAATGGTATGAACTATTTACACCAAATCCAGGGCTTAATTAATTGCATCCATGGTTGCTCAAATGAGCCCATGGCTGCTCAAATAGCATAACACAAGGGTAAAGGTGTTATGGGAAAGGCAAAATAACATTTTAAAAAATCTTATGCTATACAGACAATCCTAGCTGCAGGCGAATTTCCTTCTTGGCTCCATAAGAGAAATATGGCAAGTAGCTCTGTCCATAGTGCCAGTCCAAGAGGATGGATGGATGCTTGCCTCTACTCTGCATACCAGTCATAACCTTCTGGCCTATGCCAGGGATCCTGATCTGGATGTAGCTGCACAAAACCAAAAGTCCCTCTCAGTCCAATGGACCAATTTCCCTGTAGCAGTCCCTTCATAGGGCGGATTCAGACGTGTCTTTAAATCGCACAGAAGCCTCGGCGGCATAGTGCGATTTAAAAAAACCCGCACTTCCGGGCTGGTGTGAATGCGCTGAGCGCGCACATTTCCACCTAGCCCAAATGTTTGGAGCGCGGTTTGAAAAGCTGCTCGGAGCAACTTTTCAATCCGCACTCCAAACATTCGGGCTAGGTGGAAATGTGTGCACTCAGCGCATTCACACCAGCCCGGAAGTGCAGAGTTTTTTAAATCGCACTGTGCCGCCGAGGCTTCTGTGCGATTTAAACGCACGTGTGAATCCCCTCATAGTATCTTTTCTCTCCCACATCTTCTCCAGGGGAGCAGCAACAAGGGAGAGGGCACATTATCAGGGTGGTGGAAGGATTGGAAAAGAAAGGTGGGTGCATCAGAGAAATGCGATTTCACCAAACTTATTTACTGATGTGTTAGAGGAAATTTTCAGTTTGAAGAGGACATGGTACAAATATAAACGAGAAATTCCCTTCATGTCTGCAGTGTTCAGATGGCACAGCCCTGGTTTGTGGGAACAGCTAATTCTATACAACACAAAACAAGGAACAAGAAAGCATGAATTTGCTAAAGATCAAGATCATATTTCATTGCCATTCTATACCGAAGAAAATTAAAGTAGGGAAGACTATAATAGCATGTGTTAATTAGTATATTTATGTAGCATAAATAATACAACCCTATCATAATCAGCTCTGAGAAATTAAATGAAGAAACAAATTAAATTTATTTATTTATTTATTTATTTTGAATTTTTAGGCCACCTGCTCCTGTAACTCGGAGCGGCTTACAGCATATTAAAAACATAAAAATATAAACAACAACAATAAAATACAAAGGTACAAAAAAATCCCCATTAAAACAGCAATAAAATACCCTATGGTTGAGATAAAAACCTTTCTTTCCCCCTTCCCAACCCCCACCCATCACCTGTCTCCCTCGCCAAAAGCCCGGTGGAACAACCAGGTCTTACACTGTCTGCGGAAAGAGGGAAGGTTCAGGTCCAAGCAGACCTCAGTTGGGAGGGAGTTCCACAGTTGCAGTGCGGCCACAGAGAATGCTCTCCCCATCATCACCACCTGACATACCTGGAGGACCCTAAGGAGGGTGCCCTCAGCTGACCAAGGGGCCAATCCAGAAGTGCATTGAGAAAGCAGCAATGAAGAGCATCCTTCCCCTTCGGAGAAAACTGTTCAATCAATGCATCCTTCTAGTTATGACTTATGACTCTGAAACATGATACAGAAGTTAAGAACAGCATAGCACAGTGGTTTTCATACTATGGCCACTTTCAGACAAACCACACACACACACCGTGCATATTTGGGCTGTGGGGGGGAATGCACAGCCCAAATATGTGTGGGGATCGGTCGGTCTGAAAGCCCCCCCATGCGGCTTTCCCAACAGAGACGCACAGGGATGCAGAACTCGATTTCCTACTTTGCATCCCTGCACGTCTGTGCTGGCAAAGCCATGGGGGGGGGGAGGCTTTCAGACCAGCCAATCCCCACGCATATTTGGGCTGTGCATCCTCCCCCCCCAGCCCAAATATGCACTGGGGGTGGAAAAAATTGGTAATCACGGACACATTTAAAGAAAGAAAGAAAGAAAGAAAACTATTTTTGAAATTTTGTGATTTGACTCTCACATTTCACTTTGGTTACTAACCAACAAAAAGCATTAACTCGGTCCTCTTAATCCTGGCAGGGGCATTTCCTCTGGACAGTAGGGAGGGGGACATTGACCTACCAGAGCTCTAACCAGAGGAAGATCAGTGCTGCTGCCTCCGTGCAGATGGGTGGGGTGGGTAAATGCTTGGAGCCTGATTGCCCCTTTGCTTGGGCAGACAGCTCCACAACCCCCAGCATGCTGATGCAGTTGAGGAAAGGAATTAGGAGAGGGGCTGAGAAGTCAATGGGTGGGCTTCTTTGGAGAGGAGCCCAGCCACTGTGTGGTCTCCAGGCAGTGACTCTCCCCGCCCTAGACCAATAGGGGAGAAAAGGGGACAGGAGCAGGGACAGCCTAGTGCTTTCCTTATCCTTGCCCCTCATTTTCTGAGAGGGAAGCAGGTGGAGCCAGTAGCAGCAGCGGTGGACAAGGGTGTCTGTGTGTGTCAGTGTGAGATAAAATATTTCAGCAGCTTTAGGGTTCGGTTTCTGCAGCATAAAAAAAATGCAGGAGAGTTCCACAACTTTAAAAAGTTGGAAAAACACTGTGAAAAACATGGAAAGATATACATTTGACATCACAATAAAAGGTAGAAAAGGAAAGATGAATTGATAAGAATTCAAGGTGAGTTATATGATAGAAAAAGTCAACGATGAATTGACGGGGGCGGGGGTGTCCCTTGAGTGGGATAGAAAACCCAGATGTTGTTATTGATTATGTTGTGAGCCTCCTCGAGTCGACTTGTTCAAGAGAGTGCAGGATATAAATAAATATGATATGGTACGGTATGGTAATAACAAATGGCAACAGGCAGAAGAAAATGTTTGTTTGTTTGTTTATATAGCACCAGCAATTGCCTGGCACTGAAAAATCATTAATTAGAGAAAGGTCCCTGCCCCAGGGGGCTTACAACCTAGGATAGACAAGGGAGGAGAGAGGTGAGGGAAATGTGGGGAGAGACAGGGATACATTCATGAAGTTGAGGGGTCACAGGTACACATCCTTAGCTTAGTTACAGGGGGAAAGGTGATTTTGATTGATAGGACAATAAAAGGAGCATTAGTGAGCTTTGGGGGTTAAGAGCTAAGGGAAACCTGGGAGAGAGGGAGGGAGGGAGTGTATCTGTTCAGCTGGTGACACATTCAAGTGAAGATGTCAAAGAGTGCTGTATTGAGCAATCGCAGCAAAAGCTTTTTCCATTGGAAACTGACAATTCACCTGTGCTCACACAATGAAACGTACTGGCTTTTTCACTATTTTCTGGTTGCTCTAGTTTTGTTGTTGTATTAATTGCTGTGTATGTGTATATGTTGATTTTAGTTGTGATGCCTCTATGTGACCACACTACTACTACTGCTACTATTACTATTTTCGATAGTTTCCATTTGGTAATTGCCATTGTTTGGTACTTCTGGTAATTTTTCCTAGACAGGAGCAGCTGCACACCACAGAACATTCCTTACATGCTGCTTATGTTTGCTTGTGTACAATCACAAGTTCGCTACATAACTTTTTTCACTTCTCTTATTGGTCCTTGTTTTGGCTCCTTGTAAACTGTGGATTGATTAGCATATTTTAAGGGCTAGCTCTTGTTTTCTGCATTCTGATGCCAGAAACTTTCATAAAATGCTGAAAACTGATGAGAATACTGGAAACTAACTGGTGGACAATCGCAGGCACCAGTCTCGACAACAGTGGAAGAGTAGATTCAATGGATAGTGAGGAAATACCAACAAATAGTAACAAGTACTCTCAAAAGGTATTTCCTGACAGTACAGGAATAGTCTTCTTGCCTCAGCTCTAGTCAGAGGGTGTTTTTAAATGAGCAAGGTGATGGGGGAGGAAGGGGTTCTGAGTGGCACTGCCATGGAGCACCCACTCAGGTGTAGTGCATGGGGAGTGACTCAAACAGGTAGCTCCCAGGGTGGGCACCATGGCCACAGAGACAGCCCCCACACCATTCTGCTGCCACAGACTGTAGGGGAGAGGGTAGTGCACCGGACTAGCCTTTGCAAATGTCATGTGAACCCAGGCTCCCCTGCACTCCCAGCCTGTTTGTGTGACTTGCAAAGGCTGCTTCCCCACCCACAGTGTCTCTGAGTGGCAACCCTGTTTGCTGGCATGACTGGCTGCCCCATTGCCACAGACATATTTGGCTTGCCCAACACGGAGCATTCTGGATTTCCCATCATTGCTCCATGCATGGCCATGAGTGGATGCTCTGCGGCTCACACTAGCACTCATCCGGCCGCTCCACCTTCAGATGGGCAGCAGGTTCCGTGGCTCCTGGGTGGCCATGTGCGGTAGTATCTCTTCTAAAAACACACAGAGAGACAGTTGATGATGTGAGACTACATGGAGAGGTAGGGGGTGGACATACAGAGTTGAGTGTTGTCAGCATAGAGGAAATATCACATGGCCTGAGTTAAGGAATGGACTACACATACTGATGTGCAAATGGAGCCTACAGGTTGGGTCCATGAGCAAAGGAAGATATGTCACCAGATGCAGAATGGATACTCAGAAATATGCAGTAGTCAAATGCATGTCGTGCATGGAGAAATAGCCACATTTAGGAGAGGTCAGACCAATGGTCCATTGAATCCAGCACCTTTTTCTGACCATGGTAAATCTCAGTCACTTGGAAGAAGTCCCCAGCAGGTCACAATGGGACAATCCATTCCCTGTTGTTCACTCCCAGCTCCCAACAGTAAGAGGTTATGTTCCCCCAAACCTAACCAGCAAATAGATGCTATTGGACCTATCCTTCAGAAATTTGTTTCATCCTTTTTTAAAATGAGCTATACTATTGGCCTTGACCACATCTGCCAACAAATTCCACAACTTAATTGTGTATTGAGTGAAAAAATACCTTTATCTGTTTTAAATCTGCTACATGATAGTTTCATGGAATGTCATCTAGTTCTAGGAGTATTTGAGAGGGTAAATAACCATTCCCTATTTACTCATTCTACTTCTATCATATCCTCTCTGTCATCTCTTCTCCACTTGAAAAACACTAACCTATTTAGCCTCTAGTCTCTTCAGAAGGGAGCTGTTCCATACCCTTTATCATTTTTGTTGCCCTTCTCTGCTTCTACTATATCTTTTGTGAGATAGGGCAAGCAGAACTGCACACAATACTCAATGTGCGGTCGCAGCATATATTTATATAGAGCCATTATGAAAATTTCTATTCTCTGCTGCTCTATCATCACTGAAGAAACTGGTACTCAGACTTTCCTTGTCCTTATGCCCTCCTTAATTTCAGTGGGACTGTGCGTTAGCATAAAAAATTGTGTGTACAAATCAGTGGCCCTTCCCAAACTTGTTGGTTCCACCCCCACCCCTTATAAACTAAAACACAACTATTCTTAGATAAGCAAAGTGAGTTCAGTGTGGGTATATATAATGCTACTCTTCTAAAATTGCAGTATTTGTGGCCACTTTGCACCAACTTTGTGACTATAATAAGATGTAGGTCACTGAAAATCAGGCCATCAGGTTCTATTGGGACCTTGTTTTTAACCAAAATTTGCCGCTGAATTAAACAGCATAACTATTAGGGAAGAAAAAGAAAAGAGTAGAATCCAGCCTTAAAGCTGGAACATAGTTAATGATTTCTTGAATGATTTCTTGAATGATTCACAACAATTTAATCTGCTGTTCTCTCTCCCATAGCTGAGTCTCTCAAGTAGTAAGTAATAGAGTTGTCTCAGTACACACAGTGAACAGGACTGTGGAGAGGCAGATCTGTCCCAGCATGTCCCCCACCTGCCCGCTGCACGGCCTTGGCATGTCTCTCAACTGCCACAGATACCACTCATAAAGGATTGGTGGATTGCTATGTGGCTGGAACAAAAGGGGGACACTGCAGTCTGGATGTGGTCTGTGGCTGAGGGTTCTCCACTCCTGTTGTAGGGTTTTGGGAAGCTAAACAGAAGAGATGAGTGGAACCCATTTTGACCGTTGTTCTTTTCTGAATGTAGTTTTGCGGTGCATCGACACAACCATGTGCGCACACAATATTGTTTCATGCACACAGACAATATATCAGAGGAAACATTGATAAGCAGCATCTGATGCAGACTGGCTGGTGACCATCAAGAGTGGGATTGACGATTAGCTCCAGAGGCCTGCCACTACCACTGATCTGCTCCACTCCTCTCCTCTGCCAGACCTTCTGGATACCCCACACATTTCTAGAGGGTCATGAAGAAGGGCTGGCAGAGTACAGGGATGTGCCATCTTTTTTGAGGCTTCCAGGGACACAGAGGGCAAAGGCTTCAGAGGGTGGCCCATAGTCTCCATCAGCACATGCCACCATTGTTTCTCTGGTTAAATGTATTACACACTACAGTAATTTTTCAATTTCTAAAATAAGTCGAGTGGCCTGAAAAAAGTGTTACAATGCAATTTGTTGTTAAAAGAATTAGCTGTGTGTAATGGTGTGGCAGGTTGAGTCACAGTTGGGCTCTGAGCCCTTTAAGAAACTCAGTATAAGCCTAATGGAAGTGCACCTGTGGCTGGGCGTGGCTGTAGCCAGCCCTAGAGAACAAACTAAGAGTAGCTCAGTTGGAAAGAGGTTACTGTGGAGTGAGTTAGCAGACAGGGAGCTCTGCTCAGGGACTGTCCAAGGGTGAAGAGCCAGAGGATGAGCTCTGTCCAGGTCTAAGGGGCCATAAGGGCTTTAAAGCTTTCTGGGGAAACAACAGGCGGTAAACCCAAGGGGGCTATGTAGACTTTGCGTTTACCACTGAGAGTGGAACCCAGCCAGAAGCAAACAGGCCTTGCCTGGATTCAGAGATTGTCAGCTATACAACTGGAGAAACATTGTGTGGGTAGATTGGGCTTAGTGGGAGCCCTTATAGAGCGCCTGTGGAGAGAAATAAAGAGCCACTGAGCTAATTGCCTAAGGTGGAGACTTATTGGGCCCTAATCCTGTAAAGACAGTGAGTAAGCAGTGAAGCACCACCCTGTTACAAACAGATTATGTGCAGAGCCGGCCTTACCAATGGGTGACCTGGGGTGACTGCTCCAGGCCTTGCCATTTTATCTCCTTGCAGGGGCTTCACTTTGGTGCCTGTTTTCACCAAGGCAGGGTACAGGATTCTTATTATTATTATTATTATTTTATTATAAGCATTTATATATAGCGCAGCAATGTACCTGGCGCTTTACAGAGAACAAAATAGACACAGTCCCTGCCCAAGAGCTTACAATCTAAAGACAGTAGGAGGGGAGACAGGGAAGGGGGAACAGAAGGAGAGTCAAGTGGTGCAACATTCATGAGGATGCGAGAACTCAGGTACACATTCTTGACTTGGTTACAGTAAATAGGAGTTTGCAGATAACAGGTGGGGGATAATCCTGGGTGGGGATGATTAGCAGGAGTTAGGAAGGGCGGAGCGGAAGAGGTGGGTTTTGAGGAGGGACTTGAAGGTGTGGAGGGTGGGGGCCAGGCAGACGAGGGCAGGGAGGGAGTTCCAGGCATGTGGGGCAGTGAGGAAAAAGGGACAAAGGTGGTTGGGGGAGCAGGGAAGGTGTGGTAGGGGACGGAAGAGGAGCGGAGTGCAGCCTCGAACAGGGGTTCGGAGGGAGATCAGGGCAGAGAGGTAGGGGAGAGCGAAGTTATGAAGGGCTTTGTAGGTGAAGACGAGGAGCTTGTGCAGAATACACTCAGGAAGGGGAAGCCAGTAGAGGGAGGAGAGCAGAGGCTGCACATGGTCAAAGCGACAGGCTAGGTGGATGATCCTGGCAGCAGTTTTGAACAGAGATGAGGGAAGCAAGGTGAGAGCGGGGAAGGCCAGCGAGGAGAAGATTACAATAATTGAGGATATGAGATGACTAGGGGGTGGATGAGAGTTTTGGCAGAGGAGACAGACAGAAAAGGGCGTATCTTAGCAATGTTTTGGAGGGAGAAGCGGCAGGATTTGGCCACAGAGTCAATGTAGGGTTTGAAGGTGAGGTGTGAGTCAAAGATGAAGCCCAAGCTATGGGCTTGGGGGACAGGGAGGATGGAGACCCCGTCAATGGCAGTTAAGAGGGAGAGGAAGGATTGGGAGGGAAGATAAGATGTTCAGTTTTAGCCATGTTCAGTTTAAGTTGACGTTGAGACATCCAGGCGGAGATATCGGAAAGACAGTTGGTGAGACTAGCTTGGATAGAGGGGGAGAGGGAAGGAATGGAGAGATGAAGTTGAGTGTCAGCATATAGGTGGTATTGGAAACCGTGGGAGGCAATGAGTTTGCCTAGGGATTGGGTGTAGATAGAGAAGAGGAGAGGGCCAAGGACAGAGCCTTGGGGAACCCTGACCGAGAGGGGCAGGGAGGAGGAGGGGGAGGAGTTAGGAAGAGATACATTGAAGGAGCGGTCAGAAAGGTAGGAGGAGAACCAGTCGAGGACAGAGTCCCAGAATCCAAGGGAATGGAGCGATTCAAGAAGGAGCGAGTGGTCAACAGTGTCAAAGGCAGAAGAGAGATCAAGGAGGACAAGAATAGTATAGAGGCGGTTGGATTTAGCCACAAGAATATCGTTGGTGATCTTAGCAAGAGTGGTTTCAGTGACAGAATACTTTACAGCTTCAGGAATAAAATGAGGATACTAAATAATATGATTTCCTAGGACATCCAGTTTCAGAGTAATCTGTATACATACAAGTCTTTTAAAACCATGTGGCCAGTTAAATAAGCCATTAACAGCATGTCTAGTTTGGAATCTTGGGGGATTTGTTGGGTTTTCTGGCAGTAGAATAAAGACAGGGTTCAAAAGGCTAATAACTAGCTGAAGTGTGTGCATTAAGACCAAGCCTAAATATCCCACATTGCACTGTTATCAATATTTTATTAGTATTTATAGCTTTGACCATTTTTTTTGTTAACACAAATATTTGTTAATGCCTTAGGATTTAAGGAAACTCCTTGTGTAAGCTTTTATTATGGCTGCATGCTGAGTGTGCTAAACATATACTCAATTTAGACTTCATGCCATGATTGTTAGCCATGACCTATTAAAAACACTGACTGTAATGCACTAGGGTCTTACAAGTTTACTTTCTGCATAAATAAAATCTGCATATAAGGATTAGTACTTTTGCAACCACAACTCGGACATGGAAGTACTATTGGGTTTTTTTGAGAGAGAGCTGTGATCTCCTTCTTTACGAAATAATTTGTCAATGTAAACAGGGTTTCCACTGAGAACAGAATTAAGAAATATTGGTAAACTCTTAAGCTTTTTCTCACATATACTGAAGGAAACAGGGAAACAGAAACTTATGCTCAACACAGAGAAATGAAAAAGAAAGCAAACACCAATTTGTAGGATAGTTAACTTTTGAAATGGGTAGACACTTATTTAAAATGTTGGGTTAGTATCAAACTCCTTAGAGCAAATCTAACCTTGAAATATCAAGTTTATTTTGAAAAAAAGTTTAGACTGGTAGTTCTGAAGAGTTTATGCAAATGAGGTGATGTAGCCTAATTTACATAAACAATCCCCCTTTCCAATATATAGTCTTCATCTTTAGATTGTAAGCTCTCGGACAGGGACCGTGTCTATCTTGTTTTTTGAAAAGCGCCAGGTACATCGCTGGCACTATATACATGCTTATAATAATAATATAATATAATAATTGTGCCCCAATTTCTTTCTAATTCTGCTGGTTGAGTATCTGCAGAACCTGTTCACCACACTTATTGATCAAAGACTTTTTTTTAAAAAGAAACAACAATGCTTGAGGCTCTGGGGCATATTCTCTGATTAAACAGAATGTGGAGACAGGAAGATAGGTGAAGGAATGAAATTACAGGCAGAGCCATTGGCCTGTGAGAACAGTAAATACAACAATAAGTATCTTTACTGAACGAGACTAGCTATGGAGGATACTCACTATTGAATACACTTTTCTTCTTGTTCCAGACAAAGTGTGGTTGTCGTGTTGGTCCCAAAGGACAGAGATGGGAGACAAAGCTGTCTGAATGATATGTTTTGTTGGTGCATCTGGAATGAGGCAAGGACAACAGTTATTGGATTTAAATGGCTGCACTCTTTATTCAAATTGGAATTAGGCTGGTGGGGGTAATTGCCTTTAAGCAACTGGGTCCAGTACTAACAACACGTAACTGCGTAACTATCCTCGCCTGGGTTTTGACCTGGATGTGCCCTCCAGTGCCATCCCCAATGTTTTTGTCAATCGTCTCCCCTTTGGCCCTTGGCTTGCAGCCGTGGCCCAAGGGGACAGTGTCCTTTCAGGACAAGAGTAAGGATTTTGGGTGCCGCAAGCTTGGGGACCATGCATGTCCCTGCCCACCTTCACAGAACACCCCTCCAAGGGAAGCTAACCCTGGTGCTAGCCGTGCCCTGCCTCTGCACCCGATGTTACTTCCCCATCTCTTAGGGAGATGACTCCACCAACTAATGATTTCTTACTAAAAACATCATAACAGTATTGGACCCCTGCCACTAAGGGGCAGCCGATGTTTACTTCGGACGGGCCCGACCCCCACCCACGCCCAACTCAGTTTCCCACACCCTTATTAACTCCGCCTTCAATGTGGCGAGATAATTATCATTTCGCGTCGGGGACAAATGCACCCCATCAGCTCTAAAATATTCAGGATTCCGATATGTGATTCCATGGTGGATCACCCTGTATCACCCCTTGTGGGTAACCCACTTCCCCATGTCCCTGTTAATGTTGCGTCGTGCTTTATCCACTTTTCTGGTTTGTATGCCCTTATCCCAGTTTACCCGGCCAACAAGGTCAGTCCATAAAATTACCACCCCCGGAAAAAGCTTCTCAATTTCCAGTTTGTCAGATTTAATGTTAACTATTAATCTGACCCCTTTTGTTGTAGGCAGATAGTTCTCACATCTGGTAGAGGTCCAGTCGCCTCAGCCCCGAGGGTAGGCAGTAACTGATGCCACCTCATCCCACTGTGCCCCATCCAGTGGATCATGGCTTGGACTGAGAGCCCCAACTGGGACCCCCAGCGTGTCCACCCGTCTTCCTTCCTGGCCCAGCGCACCAAGCTGTGGCTGATTATCCAAATTAGGTCTCTGTGGGGGAACCTTCCAGGACCTGGGAGCACAGACAAAAAGACAAAGTTACTGCAGGAGGCTTTGTACGTAAGTTTTGTAGGCCCGAAATGGCCACACCCTATAGCCATGATACCCTTCTCTGGGAGGCCAGTCGCTGCTGCGGAAGATGCAGCCCCTATTCAAAAATGAGTGTGACCCATATTCCCTTGAGGTGAGGCCAAAGTGACCCAATGCACTCAACAGAATGGCGGTGAATTGTACCTAGTTAGGGGAGGGTGCCCATCGCGTGGCAGAAAAGGACCCCCGTGTTCATTGGGCAGGTCCCCAGGTATGCCTCAAGAGCCCTCACTGGACATAGATCACTGGACCCCTCCCTACCAAAGGTGGCTATCTGTCCCCTGCCCCTCTGGTCCATCCTGGACCACCTCAACCTAAGGTGGAGTGCATGCTGCCCTCTCTGAACGTCCTCAATGGCCAGAGCCCAGTTGGTATTATCATGGGCTGACTCGGCCACTACCTCACTAACTCTGAAAGCCCCAAAAAAGGCTATTTTAAATGCTGCTGAAAAAAGTGTGGACTCATAGTGGTCCAAGCAAACTTGGGGGAGGGCACCTCAAAACGTTACGAGAAGGTGGGGGTAATGGGGGCCCAGATTTCCTGTTGTCTGGGCTGCTCACAAGACCAACCCTCTAGCATTCTGCGTGCAAAAAAACCTCGATCTGGTGGGGGGTGGCCGGCCAACCGGCTCATGAAACTTAGAGTGGACAGCTTACTAACCATGGTTCCTACCACCGCACCCTTGTTCCTTAGGCACAGGGCAAATTGGAGCATCTGTGCTTCTGGAATTGGGAAACTCACCGTCCAACCCTTCAGTGACCGAAAATCCTGAAACTCCCTAAAGACCCGTTCGTAAGCCGCACGGGTTCGTACAGCCAGAGATCCCTGTATGATGGTGTATAATTCTAGGATCCAAGGCTCCACACTGCCGGTGGGAGAGGCTCTGATGTCAGTCTGGCTCCTGGCAGCAGAGAGTGAAAACACTCCATCTGGTAGCGAGAGAGGGCATCAGCTATGCCGTTGCTCGTACCCAGCATGTGTCTGGCGACAAACATTATGTTGTGCCGCAAACACGTTAAGACAAATGTCCTAACCAGTCTCATTACCCTGGAGAACCTGGATGACATGGAGTTGATAATGTGTACTACTGCCATGTTGTCGCACCAGAAAAGGAAGGAACAATCCGCGAAATCGGCTGCCCAAAGATGTGCAGCCAGCACAATCAGAAAAAATTCCAGGAACGTTAGGTCCCTGGGTTATTCCTTGTTCCATCCAGACTTGGGGTCATGGGGAAGCACACCACTTGCCCCGAAAGTACACCCTGAATTTGCACTTGCAGCTCCGTTTCTATCAGAAGATCTTCCCTCCAAAAACTAACCCTGTTGAAACCCAATAGGAATGTCGCCCATATCTGGAGGTCAGCCTTCATCTCCCTGGTTACCCAGATGTGGTGGTGTGGCTGGGGGTTGCCCCTGAGCTTGTCATAGAGTCGGGCTAAGAAGGCTCAGCCAGAGACTACCACCCTACATGCAAAATTGAGGCTTCCCACGAGGGACTGGAGCTCCCTGACTGTCACCTTCACTGCTGTGCGGCAGAACTCTACTTTGGCCTTTAACCCTGCCAGTTTGTCTGCCAGGAGATGGGAAATGGACCTGACTGTGTCCATATCAATACCTAAGTATGTGAGTGTGGTGGCGGGTCCCTCTGTCTTTTCTGGGACTAGGGGGATACTTAATTCATCTGCCACCTCTTTAAAAATCTTCATCAGTCCAACACAGTTGCGGGTTCCTATTTTGCCTATGAAGAGGAAATAATTGAGGTATTTTGTGATTTCACCCGCCATTGTAGGGGTGGGAATTTCGGTTCTCCCGATATCCGATACTGCTGGTATTTTGCTGTACTGGCTGTATTGGATTAACCCGATAATCTGAGGTACCGGTACCAGTTCCCAATGCCGGATTTTTTTACATTGCAGCCATTTGAAATGAATGGCCACAATGTAAAAAAGAAACAAAAAACCAAACACTTTCCCTACCTCATCCAGGCTGTGTGGGTGGAAGGGGGGACACCCCCCACCCGCCCTGCCCAGCCTGGATTTTTTTAATTATTTTTTTTACCCAAAGTCCCTGCTAGTGCGGGCTCTGGGTTGCCGCTGATGCCAGTGCAGTGACAGCGGCGACACCCCCCACCCGCCCTGCCCAGCCTGGATTTTTTTAATTTTTTTTTTTACCCAAAGTCCCTGCTAGTGCGGGCTCTGGGTTGCCGCTGATGCCAGTGCAGTGACAGCGGCGGCGACCCAGAGCCCGCACCAGCAGGTACTAGGGCGATCCCTGGGGTGGGGGGTTCATTGATTTCAATGGGGACCATTCCCCATTGAAATCAATGGGGGGAAAAATGGTACCAGTATACTGGATTTAATCCGGTAAACTGATTTTTTGCAAACTGGTAACCGGTATCCGGTTTTTTGCCCCAAGTCCCACCCCTACGTACCACCCATTTGACCATGGCACTGAACTGCTCAAAAGCAGAGCATGAAATGGAACAGCATGGGCATTGCCCCGACTGAAATAGAAACAGTCTTGAAAGTGGAAGCCGAGGAAGCGAAAGCTGTCCAGGTGGACTGGTAGCAGGCAAAAAGCCTATTTATTATTATTATTATTATTATTATTATTATTATTATTTTATTATAGCTCCAGCGATGTACCTGGCGCTTTACAAAAAACAAGATAGACACAGCCCCTGCCCGAGAGCTTACAACCTAAAGACAGGAGGAGGGGAGACAGGGAAGGGGGAACAGAGGGAGAGACAAGAGGCCAAGAGTGTACCCGGGCCAGCATTCTTTATTAATTGGACTGCTGTGTCGAATGACATGCACTGGACACCTCAGTCCAGTGCATGTCATTCGACACAGCAGTCCAATTCCCTAGGGATGGCATCATTTACTGACCTGGCTCAGGGGTAGGATAAGTGGTGTATTAGGTGGAATTCACCAAGGGCTTTCTTTGGGACCACTTCCAAAGGGGAGATGATCATGCCCAGTAGTGGCGGGGATAAGAAAGGGTGGGCCACTCTCCCTTCGCTGACCTCCTTATTCAGTTTGGCCTGCACCACGTATTCTAACCCCGCTACGGATTTTAGGTTAGAAGCAACTTTACTCTGCTGGACATCCCCTGCCAGGATTTTGAAACCATGACGAAAACTGTCAACTATGTACAACACCTCGTCTCTATCTGGGTGGCCCACTAGGGCCTGTTCCAGCCAGTCAACCCTGAATGGGTTTGGGGCCCTTTGCAGCGCCCCCTCCCAAGGGAGGACCCTGTTGTCCTTTTCTGGGGGATCCCTGGCTGTATTTTCCCCTCACCCAAGGTTGCCACCCCCTCTTGCATACTGATGTGGTGTGGGTTCCACCGCAGATGGCGCACACGTGTTGAAATCTGCAACCCATGTGCCTCCCACACCTTCTGGAACAGATGAATTCCCAGCATAGGTTCCCTCTGGGGGGTTGAGCCTTATGGCCCTTGCTCTGAAAGGGGTCATTGGATGGTACCACTCTGTCTCGGGTTAGGCCACTATCGGTCCTGGGAGCAGTGGCCGCATTGTTCATGGAATCCAACCACAGGTCCGGGGCATACATGTCCCATTTTAGCCCCAGAATATAAAAATCCCTGTGGCAGAATGCCTCATTGTACCTGACCCAGGCCCGTGAGGGGCCTGTATCGTAGGCACGGCGAAAAATGTCCGCATACTTCATGAGCACATAGGCTTGGTCTGGGTACGCGTGAACCATTACCCCTTGATAGATGGAGCAAGCCAACGTCCAATTTGTCCAGTTTTGGTTGACTTTCGGGTGCTGAAAATGCTCTTTTTCCTTTTTTTTTTCTTTAATAAAGATTTTTTTATTTGGTTTTTTGAAACGAAACGTACAATGTAAAGAAAAGATGAATAGGTTACACATTTCATTGTCCATCCTAACCATCCTTGAGTTCCTTACATGCTAGGTGTTCAGTATTAAACATGTTCCTCAATACATGCTGCTTAGAGATATCTGTCAAATAAAATTGTTCTGTCATTTTGGGAAAATTCTTCATCTTCCAGCGCCATGATAATGCTAAACCATACAGCTTCGAAGTTCTTTTTCTTATCCTTTAGCACAGCCATCATTTTTTCCATAGTGAACAGATACCAGATTCTACTAGTCCATTCCTGTAGGGGCAGAGGGCCTTTAGTTTTCCAGTGTCGAAGCGCTCTTTTTCCTTACTATTGTCCTTATCATTTGAGTCTGGTGTATGGTCAGTGAATAGGAGGGCAAAAATATCCATGTATTCACCCCTCCAAATCCTTTCCCTGGTGGGCTGAAGGAGGTGAGCCCCAATGGAGGCTGAAACATCTGCATAGCTGCCCCCTAGGGGGACAGGAGGCCTTTCCACCCCAGTAGGAGTCCCAAGGGTGTTTGGGGATGGTGCCCAAACCTAGGCGGCCTGGGCCCCATATGGCCCAAGTCAGCCAATATCTATAGGAGGTGGGCCATACTGGCCCGGTGCAGGAACCCATGCCCCATTCCACCATAGACATGGGGGGGACTCGATTTCCCCCCCTCCCCATGGGCCAATTAAGCATTGTAAGAGGGCTTTTTAGTTGCCGAGCTCCGGGGGACGGTGTAAAATGGAAGTTGACTGAATACTCCCCTGTGAGGCCCAACTGATCATGCCCCCCCGGCAGCTGACCCAGGACCATGTCCTGCAGGGTCTGGCTGAGCCCCAACAAGTAGCCCCCACTTGTGTGTCCCTCGTTGTACTCCAGTGCTTGGGTTCCTGAGTCTGGCTCGAGTGTAGGTGGGGGGTGGTATTCCTGGCCCATGTCTTGCAGTTCCCTCTCCAGGGCCACTATACGTTGGAGAGCCTCCAGTTCTCCCAGTGCCATCCTCTCATCTTCCCCCACCATTGCTGCATGCTGATGCTCATCTTCCCCATGGGGAGAAAGAGGGGCCCCACCATGGCCAGCACCTCTGTATGACGGGGGAGGGGTCTGCCCCAGATCAATTCCCTCCATACCCATTGTAGGGGTGGGGGCAGGAGAGCCCTGAGGAACATCTCCAGTAGCCAGGCCCCCAGGCCGGGCCCTGGACTGAACTCTGACCCTCCTGGGTGGGGGAGGAGTGGTCACCTGGGCCATGGCTGGTGCCATCCCCTGCCCCACTTCTCTGTACCTCATCATGGGTACCACCACCCTGCCCCTCCTTCTCAGTGGGGGTGACTCTGCTCCATTTGGAGTAACGTCTCCCTGCCCTTGTGGGGGGGGTACCCCTGCAGTTGTCCTGGTCGCCCCGCGTGGCTGCTCAACTGCACCAGCCCCACGATAAATTGCACTGGGAACCCAATACCTGGGGGGCCCTGGGACCATCCCAGTGACCCCTCCCTGTACCCCTGAGGTCCCTGTGCCCATAGGTGGGGCTGTGAGAAGGGGGTGGAATTGGGGGCCACTCCCCAAGCCCAGGCTGGGCAACAGAGGAGGAAAAATTTTCCAGGCCTCACTGGGCCGAAAATGTAGACAGGGGGTGGCCATGCGATGTGGCCATGTGGCTCATTAAGGCCTCACACCCCCTGCAAGGCCCCAAGGACTGCCATGGCTGAGCCCCCCACAGTGTGGGGCCTGCCCTCGGCAGCTCCCCATGACTCCCCAAGCATGAAGGGCCTGGGCTCCAGCCCACTGAGCAGCTCAACTGCGGGCCTGGTTGCAGTGTCAGGTTTCCAAGGCTGGGAGCCTTTTCAGCTCTTGACCTTTGCCTTCCCCATTGCTGACTCAGCCCGGGAGACGCAGCTTGGTCCTGAGGCTCCAAGCTGTCAATGCAGCTTGGGCGAGGCACCTGCCCCTCAAGAGGCCCTTCCCCTCAACAGAGAGGGGCCTCGGAGCCTGCACTCATCCCAATTGGTGCAACCCCGGTTGCCTGGTCAACCCTGACCAGGATGCACTTTTCCTGCCTCGTCCTGGCTGCATCCCCAGCAATTCTCCCCACTGCAGGAGAAGTTGCAGCAGAGAGGGTGACCACCTCCCCTTTGCCCCATCCCTTCGAGGGGAGAGCAACAATGAGCGCTAGTGAATGCCATTACCGGCAAGCCAAGGGCCCTTATTTGACCAACTGTTGTTGGTAGAAATGTGCAAGCATTTTGACCTCGCAGGGTCCTTCCTCAGGCAAGTAGGAGTCAGAACTGAAGCAAAGCACAATGAGTATATACAATGTAATGGGAGAGGGAGGGATAAGGAAGGGGTGAGTTACAACAGGCATACATGAGCGAAGCAAAGCAAAGTGGTGATAAGTGAACCACCGTAACAGAAGGAGGGAGGGGAAGGTGAGAACGGCAACAGATATGCGATAGAAAGGGGAATGGTGTGAAGGGAGGGTGGAGAACATTAGAAAATACAGGAAGGTAATGAGTCAGAACTGAAGGTGAAGAAAATGGACAATAGTAATAGAAGGAGGAAGGGGAAAGACTAGAAACAAAGTATGAGTAGAGCTGAAGATTAGGTGGGGGATGTAATGGACAACAGTAAGGGAGGGGAAGGTGAGAAACTGGAAAGGGGATTCTTTTTATTAGGATTTCATTCTTTTCCCTCTGAATGGCAAAAAAAATGGAGGAGGAGGGGGGCTAATTCAGGTGGAGGAGGAGGAGGAGAGAGAGACACCTTTTCTAGATCTATTAAGGGAGAAATTAGAACTAGAGAGGAAGACGGCCAGTTATAAAATGGCTGCTGGGCTGATCTTTTCTTAGATCTAGTATTTTAACAGGGAAGACAAAACTACATTAAGAAGAAATGACTGACATTTTAGAGATCTTGATGGAAAACTATGTAAGTGGGGCAGGGGGTGGAAAACATGCCTGGAAATGATTCTATCCAATGGAATAGGTGTGGGGAAAGGTAGTTGGAAAAGCTAGGATGAGAGCAAGTGCATAAACATTACGCACCACTATTACTGTCATCAGTTCTCACTCTGCTGATTAGAAACTAGGACTGTGGCTGGTAAGAATTAGGGCCCTGATGATTAAAACAGTTGCATACCTCCCAACAGCCCTGCCTTAGGCAAGACTGCAACACTTTTGTGGGGAACTCCCAAGGTCCAGCTTTTGGAGGCAACTTTCACCAGAGTGCAGCCCCCAAAGTGCTGGAAAGCAAGGCTGCTATTGGAGCCTGCCCAGACTCCTCCACCAAAGTAGGTGAATGAGGCCACATTCACACCTGATGCGGTGTGGCGGTGGCGGAGACCCACGAAGGAAGACACAGCAGCGGGAAGGACCCTGATTCCGGAAGTAGCTCTTGTGCGGATGGGCTTCTGCCGCAGCTTCCCTTATACATGTCAAGGCACAAAATCCTGCCCTGACATGTGCGAGGGAAGCCGCTGCAGATCCCCATTCGCACTGGCTCTACTTCCGCCATCAGGATCCTCCCCACTGCCGTGTCTTTGCTCTGCCACCACCGCAGGTGTGAATGCAACCTGAGTGCTTGAGGACTGAGAAAGGGGCAGGGCTTATGCCCCTCTTCAACCATGTTGGGAGGCATGCACACATGAACCATGTGTCCAGATTAATTCAAATATTTCCACACTGCACACAGATAGAATGCTTCAGTACTCTTCTGGATTGGACTCTAAATCCTGTATTTAAAAGCAGAATTTTGGCAAGCGTATCATTATAATAATTAAATCTAAATCTATATAAGAAGCAGAGGAGTATAATGAAATAAGGCAAAGTTACCAGAAATGCTAAAAATTTCCTCTGATTGAACAAAACATGGAGGCTATCATAGGGTACAGATTAAAGAGAGCATATGATTACTCTGTTTATCCACCAGGCGACATGCTCAAGTACTTATCTCTTTTGGCTCTGCCAAATAAGCTACAAGCATTTGCTCAGAAGTGGCCTCAGCTGAGCTAGCTATAGAAGATTCCTCTTGGGTATCCTTCAAATTATAAGTAGTATCATTGGTTCTACTCAACCAGCTGAGCTATTTTGCCTATTAGCATTAGGTGCAGTACCAACCAGTTATTATTGCAGTACCAGCCAGTTTAGGGGGTGGCAGTGAAGTATTAACTACCAGGAAATGGTGTATGTTTATTTCAATATATATTTGAAAATAGTTCTCCTCTCTTATATTTCTGAAGTTAGTAATCTTCTGATGCCAGTAAACTCTGTTGGTGACATGAAGTGAGTGATGGGTAACTAACGTATTTGCTCAGATGAGCTCCAACAACATTTTCTATCACCATCCAAAGCATCGTAAACACCAGAGCATATGAAAGAGGAGGGGAGGGATCCAAGTATACACAGGGAAACTATAGAGCAGGGGTGGGGAAATTCCGACCCACAGGCCAAATACAGCCCGTGGCTAACTTTTATATGTGTGTTCCCAAATCCTGGATCTTCCCCCTGGATTGGGTTCCCCTGGATTTGAATCCCCCATGATTCCTAAAGCACCGAAAGACTGAACTCAAGGTAACGGAGCAGGGTGAAGGTATAGAGCTGAAGCAAGTAGTGAATTTATTACCCACAAGTAATATCCGAATTTTCGGGTAACCCTTCAAGTACCTGATCCTGTTATGGCAATGGAAACGAATACTCACCTCCCCATTTTGGATTTTAAAGGGGGGGGAGTGTTGTGTGTGTCAATGCCCACTCATTTTATAAGTGAGCTGTTAGGGGGGGAGTTTGGGAAAGCAGGGGGCAGCATGGAACCTAAGACCCTTGGCACAGCTGTCCCAAAGCAGAGCAGCTGGGCCACACCAAAAGGGCCCTTTCAAGGCATGAACTGTAAACTTTCTCTATGACCGATATACAGTGCTCATCCTCATGACCAAAGTAGATAGGCATGGTAGAGTTTTGGAAAGGAAGTGGAAAGGTTGGCAGGTCAAGCTTCCTATAGGTAAAGAAACTGCATGCAAACATCAGAGAATCCACCACATGGGAGGCAAACCCTAAATTATTGTTCTCAAAGTAAACTTAAAAATGCAAGAAATCACACCACCAGCTTACCATAAAGTTTGTATTTGAACCCTTGCCTTATCAGTCTCTTGTGTCCTACTCTATCAGCACAGCCATAGGAGAAACCATTAGTTGATGTGCCAGTCTGCCAGCAGTGGAAGGACTATTTATAGTGCCCGGTAAGCTAGCTACTAATGGGTATTCCAGGTGCAATTGTGGTGTGTCAGGTAGCTAAGCGCTTTGCTGGCTGTTCCTGGCGTCATAGCCTGCATTGTGTTTCCTTCCTGTTACCCTTTTTAACAAAATTAATTCAGCTCCTATTGACCCTAATGGATGTAGGATGCAATCTGATCTATGAAAGCTGCTTCATTATAAAACACAAAAGACAGAGGGGCTTTCCCCTCCCCCTCTGGCTAGTGGATTATTTCGTCATTAGGATGGACACTGTATATTGGGCATATAAAGAATTTACAGTTAGTGCCTTAAAATGGCCCTGTATGGTTCAGCTGTTCTTATGAGGGGTAGCTATGCCAAGGGTCTGAGGTGCTATGCTTGTCCAACCCCCACTCCCACTCTAACAGCTGGCTTATAAAATTAATTAGTGGGCTTTTACATACACTGTCCCCCCATTTTAAATCCAAAATGGGTACTCGTTGGATCCTACGTAAATAGTGTCTCTTACTCGACCAACAAATGAAAAATCAGGTAGTGCATATTTAATGGGTAGACCCATTTTGGAGGGTGCTTGTTTCAGCTCTAAGCATGCACACAGGGAAAGCGGACAGATCCATGGTACAGATCTATGATCTGGTCCCTCCTCTTTCCGCGTGCGCTCCTTAAGCATCCCTTGCCCCAATGTCTATGCGGCCCTTGTGCTAATTTTCAAAGTGGTCCCTAGGAGGAAAAAGGACTAATTTTGCTATAAGGACTAACTTTCTCTTCTGAATTGCCTAAAATGAGGTTTTAGAAACAAATTTCATAGGGATCACTGAAGACAGACAAACTATTCCAGTTTCCATGGTTTGTCTATCCAAATCTCTATATTGCATGCTCCCAATAGGGATGGGCAAATGCGGTTCAGAAGTTCGGAGTTCGGCCCAAACTTGGCCTGTTCGGACAACAGGACACAAACACGAACCCAAACGTGAACATACCGAACATACCGAACACCGAACGGCGAAATGGCCGAACAGTTCGGTCCGTTCGGATCACGTTCGGGTGACAAAAAAAGGTTCACTTAAAGTGACAGGGAGGAGTAGTACTAGTCACTGAGGAGCAGATTTCCAGGCACCAGGGGTGGAGAGGCTTGCAAGAAATGAAACTATTTGCCTCCCCCCTTCCCAATACCTTCTGAGCTAGTCACTGTTCCTGAACAGCAGGCGTTGAGTAGAATTATTAGATTGCTTTAAGTTTCATTTCAGTTTTGTACTGAAATAAAACTTAAACCTTAAACTGAAACCTTGTGTTTGTGATTCCCCCCCCCCAAGCCCATATAGAGGGAGATAGAGAGATATAGATATAGAGAGATAGATAGATAGGTTAGGGATAGTAGTTGTAGGAGCTAGCTTAGCGTTAGTGATTTAGTTTTAGTGTTTGTAGGAGTAGGCCTGTGTACTTATTAGATAATCCATTTAGTTCATAGCATTTAGAATAGTAAATAGCAGTTAGATTTAGTGTAGATAGATATATATAATATTAGATTTAAAAAAAACATATAAAAACAAAAAACAAAAAAAGCAAAAGAAAAAAAAAGCAAAAGAAAACCATATAAAACCCAATAAAAAACCAAAAAAGCATATAAAAAACAAAAAAACCACCCATAACATTTCCCGAACGTGGCCGAACCAAATGGCCGAATGGCTGAACAGAACGGAGAATGGCCAAACCAAACGGCCGAACCTGGTGAACTAACCAAACTCCCGAACCGAACGGACGAACCTGAACCGCGATATGTTTGTCCATCCCTAGCTCCCAACTTCTCAGATTAAACTAAACTAAGCTGCCTAACTGAGTCAGACCAATGGTTCATCTTAACCCAGTGTTGTCACAACCTGACACAGCAGCAGAGGTTTCAAACTTGGGTCCAAATCCAGCTCTTCCAGGGTCTCCAGCAGAGGCCATCCTGGTGTACTACCTAGGACCCCTCCATGCCCCCATCAGAGACCTCCCTTGGTTGTATTACCAGGGATCCTAAGGTGGAAATGCTGGGGATTGAACCTGGGATTTTATACATGCAAAGCACATGCTCTTACCACTTGAGCTATGTCCCCCCCTCTGTCTGTTATACCCAGTCTTGTCCCTATTCTGTCTGTTATACCCCTCAGGCAAGGTACAGTCCCATTTCTTTGCAACTTCTTGATCATTAGCAGGTAATCCTTAAGAATGGGTTAATACAATATGACAACAGGAGGTACTAAAAATTGCCATTATTATAAAGAAGCTACATCCCTCCCCCAATGTCTCAATTCTTTGCAGAGAACAATTTGTGAGAAACATTGCAATCACTCATAGTTTTCCCTACGATCATTATGCTAAGTTTCTGCAAATCTGCACTGTTCATATTAATATCAGAGTATACCAAAGTAAGGTGGTTGAGTTTATGGATCATGAGACTTGTGTAGACTTATTTGGCCTTTTTCACCTGTGCAGAGGGTGTGAAATAACTTTTGTCTCCTTTGGCCTATATCAAAAGTACTATACCCTTAAGCTGTAGTTTCATTTTTAAATGTAAAAAACAGCATGCTGGTCTAAAAGTGACTAGCATTGCATTTCTGCATCTGTGCTTCATGCTTTCAAACCTGAAACTTCCATGAAGGACAGAAGTCCAACTTTTCAGAACTTAAGTTCCTTATCCTATACTATTAATGGTGATTTCCAGTAATCCATACATTCTGACTATTGATGAAGCCAGCTGAAAACCTGTTTCAAAGATGTCTTAAGCTTGGGGTATCTAAAATCCAGATCATGATTCAAGTTTAATATTGTCTCTAATTTTTATATTTTGGTTTATATTTGTGTTGGTAGCCTGGTGCAGTTACCTGGGACTAGGGATGGGCGAACAGATCGCAGTTCGGGTTCAGCCGTTCGGTTCGGCTGCATTCGGTTCGCCCGTTCGGTTCAGCTGCGTTTGGTTCAACCGTTCGGTTCGGCCGTTCGGTTAGTTCGCCGGGTTCAGGTTCAGCCATTCTGTTCGGGCATTCTGTTCGGTCGTTCTGTTCGGCCGTTCGGGAAATGTTATGGGTGTTTTTTTGTTTTTTATATTTTTGGGGTTTTTTTGTTGGGTTTTATATGGTTTTCTTTTGTTTTTTATTTGGGTTTTTTGTTTTTATATGGGGTTTTTTAATTTATTTTTTAATCTAATATTATATATATCTATCTTCACTAAATCTAACTGCTATTAATTATTCTAAATGCTATGAACTAAATGGATTATCTGATAAGTACACAGGCCTACTCCTACAAACACTAAAACTAAATCACTAACGCTATCTCTATCACTAAGCTAGCTCCTACAACTACTATCCCTAGCCTATCTATCTATCTCTCTATATCTATATGTCTCTATCTATCTCTCTATGGGATGTGGGGGGGGGGAATCACAAACACAAGGATTCAGTTTAAGGTTTAAGTTTCATTTCAGTACAAAACTGAAATGAAACTTAAAGCAATCTAATAATCCTACTCAACGCCTGCTGTTCAGGAACAGTGACTAGCTCAGAAGGTGTTGGGAAGGGGGGAGGCAGATAGTTTCATTTCTTGCAAGCCTCTCCACCCCTGGTGCCTGGAAGTCTGCTCCTCAGTGACTAGTACTACCCCTCCCTGTCACCTTACAGTGAACCTTTTTTTGCCACTCGAACTCACCCAAACGTGATCCGAACGGACTGAACTGTTTGGCCATTTAGCCGTTCGGTGTTTGGTTCTGTTTGGCATGTTTGGGTTTGGGTTCTGGTTCACGTTCGGTCATCTGAACAGGCCGAGTTCAGGCCGAACTCTGAACTTCCGAACCGCATTCGTCCATACCTACCTCGGACCCATCACAGGTGACCTGGAGAGATCAGATCTGGCTTTGCACATAGCAGACTCCAGGCCTTATGTCAGACCAGTCTTACCAGTTCTTTTTCTTGATCTGGATGCTTTAGAATTATAGGTAGCTATATTTGGGGCCAGGGGTGGGAAGCAATCTCTCTCTCTCTCTCTCTCTCTCTCTCTCTCTCTCTCTCTCTAACTATCCCAGCTACTTTGAAGGGGAAGGATGGGACACCCCAAAGGCCTGCCCAGCGGGAGAAGGTACTCCACAGAGAAGGGGTTATGGCAGGACTGAAACCGATCTGTGCACTGGTTTCTGTTTCCATTAGAACCCGTCACTGGGTCAAACAGAACGCTAATGGGTTGCAGTCTGGTCCCCATTCCACCAGATGTCTGGATCAGCTCACCCCCAGTATTGTGCCATCTTGTACGTGCACAAGGTAGCAATCTGCTGTTGTGAGGGCAGCATTAGGAAAAGATTGTCGAGTTCCATTGTAGTGAAAAATCTGCATCACAACTCTGCAGTCTGTTCCAAAATCACAAATAGTCTGGAGAAATTACAGAATTGATTAATTTCAGCCCTACGTTAAGGCAAGGGAGTGAGGAAGGAACTGTGCTGGCTCCACCTTAACCCTCAGAATGATTTGGGCCTAAATTGGACACCAAAGAAAATTCATAAAACAAGCAAACCTATGCTGTTCATATTAATATCAGAATATACAAAACTGGAGTTCTTTTCATATCCTTTATTTTTTTTCCATTTGTGACTTAATTGGGGTCTACTTTATCCCAATTCTGGGTAAAGCATTTTTCATTTGTTTGAGGGTCAAGGCAGCAGGTTGCTCACAAGTGAAAGGCACTGGGGATCCCTGGCCTTAGACTATCCTGAAGTGCATAGGTACTAGGGGTGTGCAGAAGGCACAACATTCATTTTTGTTTTAGTTTTAATTTTGTTTTTTAAAAAACCTTTGTTCTTGGGGGTGGGTTTCATAAAGAAAGTTATCTTTTTTATTTTTTGTTAAATATAATTTTAAAAATCACTACACATGCACAAATGGCACCAGAGCCATTCTGCATATGCATGGCCCTTTTCCAAAATGGCACCAACGCTGCCAGTGCCATTTTGGATTAGGGCGTCCATGCACAGAGTGGCCAGAAATGTTGTGCATGAAAAATGTTGTTTTTTTCTAATGTTTTTATTTGTATTTTTAATAAAATTAAAATAAAAACTAAAAACAAATGAATGAATGAAATCAAGCAAATGTTACTTGCTTATTCATTCATTTTCATTACCTTAATTACCAGGGGGTGGGACATCGGGGAGAATACCAGATACTGGATGTACTGGTATCGGATCTCCCTGGTACCGGATTTACCGATATCGGTATACCAAATTTTTAACATTGGCCACGGTACCGGATTTTTTACATTGCGGCTACTGACTTCAATGGCCGCAATGTAAAAAATATGGTACCGCAGCCAATGTTAAAAATCCACTATGCCGGTACAGGTAAATATCAGATTTATCAGATTAAGCCGATACACCCAAATACCGGCAATATTGGATCTCAGGAGAACTGGAATTCCCACCCCTATTTACTAAAATGAATGGGGCTCCATAGGACAATAGTGCAACACAATATGTCCTGTTTTCAGTAGGGGACAGTAAATATACATGATAAACTGTAATGAATAAAAACTTACATAGAGGTATATGTATTCACAGAAATACTATCCTTAGTTTTTGGTAAGAAACAAGAATTTTACCATGGCAGTGGCACATTGTAAGCTAATGTAGGAGAATAACCATACAGAAGTAATTGGTATTTGGTTCCCTGTATAAAATTTATGACGAAGTACCAGGCTGAAACCTCTTTCAACAAGAGATTTCCATGTAAATTAAGTTAAAAGGCCAAATGTTGATTGCTCATGGCAGGATATGTTTTGTATTTGAAACTTTGTTTTATAGTGATATGCTAGAAAGAGAAGCTACACAATACCCAATTGTCTCTGATAATCATTGACTATTTCATCCTTACACACAGATGACCTGAGATGATGGGAAGCACATTGAAAAAATTCTAGTGTACTCTGGAAAATCTCATGATACCGTTCTGTTTCCATTGTCAACAAAGCTCATCAGCTTCCATTGTTTCTTCTTAAATTGCTTTGTTATTTCAGGGAGATAACAATCAAAGCATTATTCCCAAGCACATATCCTATGTCAGTTAAGAGTGGTTTAAAGTTTCTTTCATAGGTTTGAAATGTTCTGCCATTTTGCTCCACAAATCCTTATTTATTTAAGAATGCTACTATTGACAATGACCTTTTAAGTAAAAAATGTATTAAAGTTGCTGAATCTATTCTCCTTTTATGGCACAACTGTAACTATACAGTAATAACAATCTCAGTTAAATTTTTGGAAAATATCTCAATGTAAAAAATCTTATTTACAGTTTGAGTTAAAAGATCATAAAAGCAAGACTAGCATGTGTAAGGGAAATAGAAGTGGAATCCTTTGATAAATCCAGTTGCAACAATTTGCCTACACTCTGACACACCTGGTTAAAATGAAAACCACTGATTCAGCTTGTGCAAACCAAGGTTATATTATTGTTTTTGCTAGTTTATTTTAAGAAATATAACACAGTTAGTGATGAGGTATTGGCCTCTGTGATGTTTTTTGGTCTAGTGTTAGTGATGGGTTAATTTTGTAAAAACAGAAATGTTCCCTTAATCTTTGTCAAAGGGTCAGTTAAAACACTGAAATGAGCCAAAGATTTGTTAGTAGAACTAGTAAAAGTGGAACTGATTACCAAATAGTAACTTTTATGAGTGTTTCTGTTTATAAGGTAATAAATGTAATCCGGGCTAACTAAACTATGCTAAGGGTGAAGCGTTTAGGCTACATTTAATAGAAAATAACCACGCTATACTACAGTTTGTTCTCTTTTTGTATCCTTGCATTCATGCTAATATCTATTGATATTAACTGGCTACTGGCCTCTGCCCTCTGAATTCTCTATCACTTTCCAAAGATGAAATCCATTAAGATGCATTAAAAGATTAGTATACTTGAGTAATTTGGAGTAAAATGCATTATGGAGTATTGCAATTAAGCATTGCTAAAATAGGAAATTAATTTTTATTTATTTATTTATTTATTTACAACTTGTATCCTGCCCCTCCTGCCCAAAGGAAGCTTGGGGCAGCGAACAACACACAAAAAATGGAACAATAAAAAACAAATTTTAAAACAAATCATAAAACTCACTCACCCACCTGTACCTACCCCTCACCCTCACCAAAAGGCTGCTGGAAAAGCCAGGTCTTACACAAATGTTGAAATGACAGGAGGGTGGGGGCCAACTGAGCCTCCTCCGGGAGCGAATTCCACAGCATGGGGGCAGCCACGGAAAAAGATCTCACATCAGTGGCCAGCCGTCTCACCCGGGTAACCTTCAAAAAGGCCCCCACAGATGATCTCAGGGGTTGCACGGGCACATGGAGAGTGAGGCGATCCAACAGATAGGCAGAGCCCAGACTATGAAGGGCTTTGAAGGTCAAAACCAGCACCTTGAACCTAGCCCGGTGCTTTATAGGCAGCCAGTGCAGAGCCCGGAGCACAGATGATATGTGCTCCCTGCAGCCCGCCCCATTAAGGAGATGGGCCACAGCATTCTGCAGCCTCTGGACCAGCTTCTTGGGCAGCTCCACGTAGAGTGTGTTGCAGTAATCCAGCCTTGAGGTGATGAAGGCATGGATGACAGTGGCAAGGTCAGAGTCTGGGAGTCTTAAGAGATACGGTCGAAGCCACCGGACATGATGTAACTGCCTCCCCATTGGAGGGCGAATCCCACACACACACACACACACACACAAGAAGAGTTTCAACTACTCCCAGGCCCCCCAAACCCTCACCCACCAACATCACCTCCGTCTTGTCAGGATTCAGCTGCAGATGGCTCAACCTCGTCCAAGCCCCCACAGCCGACAGGCACTGGGAAAATAAAAAGACTGGGTCGATGGAAAAATTTCCATCAGCCAATTTCTCATGGAAATTTCCATCGGCCAATTTCCGATGGAAATTTCCATCTGCCAAATTCAAATCGGCCAATTTCCATTGGCCCAGGTCAATGGAAAAAGAGAGGTAGAGCTGAGGGTCATCAGCATACTGATGACACTGCATGCCCTGAGACCCTGTCATGATTTCCCCTAACGGCCGCACATAGATGTTAAACAAGAGGGGGGACAGAATAGCACCCTGAGGAACTCCACACGGGAGGTCCTGGGGGGAAGACATACACTCCCCCAAGACCACCCGGTGAGCTCTCCCGGCCAGGAATGAACTAAACCGGTCCAAGACCATCCCGTCAATCTGGGCACGGTCCCACAGGTGACTCACCAACACCTCATGATCGACTGTATCAAACGCAGCCGAAAGGTCTAGCAGGACCAGTAAGGTCTGACGACCCTGGTCCAATGCCAGATGGAGATCATCAACCAAGGCCACCAATGCAATCTCCGTACCATACCCAGGCCAAAACTCAGACTGAGAGGGGTCAAGGAAACCGGTGTGGTCCAGGTGTTCTTGGAGCTGCCATGCCACAGCCCATTCAATAACCTTCCCTAAAAAGGGAAGATTAGAGACCGGCCAATAACCGGCAGGAGCATCAGCATCAAGAGATGGTTTCTTGAGCAGGGGCCTAACCCCAGCCTCCTTCAGGCATTCAGGCACCCTGCCCTCCCAAAGGGAGGCACTAGCCACCCCAGCCAGCAATGGCCGTAGCGTCTCCTGGCTGGCTTTCAACAGCCAGGACGGGCAAGGATCTTGTTCACAAGTGGTGGCACGAAGAGATCCCAACAAGGACTCCACATCGGCAGGCGATACCATCTGAAACCGATCCCACAAAACAGAACAGGACGGGGCATCCATAGCCCCAAGATGATCCTCTGAAATAACTGTGGAACTGAAATCGTGGTGGATGCAAGTGATCTTATCTACAAAGTACTCGATAAACCGGTCACAGCGGTCACTGGATTGCTCCAGGTCCAGGCGGAGACAGGCAGGACTGACCAAACCTTTCACCACCCATAAAAGCTCCACTGGACATGACTTTGCAGATGCAATAAGGGCAGCAAATAACTGTTTCTTTGCTGCCTGCACCGCCACAGCATAGGTCTTCAAACTGCTCTTATGCTGCGATCAATCATACTCATCGCAAGTTGATACTGGCAAAGCTCTTTGGATGCCTCAGCTGTTTACTCCATTCTATAATGATGCTGTATTTAAAAAACATGTGGTTGTTTTTAAAGGCATTTTAGTAGTTTTGCCCCTATGTTACATTACAATTCTGTAAATCATTAGTTTTCAAAAAATTTTGTCTCATGGTTGTATTTCCATGTAAAAAGAAAATTTGCAAAGTACTAAAGCTATGAAACATTACTGAATGACCCCTATAAATGTATAAAGATAAGACTGACAAATATACTTTGTACTAATCTAGACTTCTGTGGATTTTCTTGGCTTGTATCATGTCTTTAAAAATCTGAATTCTGAGTCATTCCCTTATACAACAAAAGTAGCTTTTAATTACTATCAATCAGTTTTGGAAAGCAGTCATAAATAAAAATAGCAGGAAGGGATATTTTTATTTTATTTATTTATTTAAAATTTATATCCCGCCCCTCCAGCCCATAGGGCAGCCTGGGGCGACGAACAACAAGCAATAAAACAATTTTAAAAATTTAAAACAATTTTAAAATACAATATGTGGGGAACCCCCACCCCTACCCCTCGTCAAAAGCCTGACGGAACAGCCAGGACTTACTTCTTCATTATCCTCTCACCAAGTCCCCCTATAGGTATTTGGTATCATCTAGTGCTCAACACAGATCATAGCAAGCACTTTTCCTTTAATTTTCCCACATTCTCATCAGGCCCCTGGGGCATAAATATAGCCCCATCTCAGCCTTCCCCTTCAGTTCATTTCTTTCCTGCTATCGTGAGACTCAGTAGCAGAGTACTAAAGACTGTGAATGGCCTTAGTGAAAGGCTTTCAATGCTGCACCATCTGTGCAGTGAAGATACTGGACACAGATACCCATGCCTGGTGCCTATTCTGTCTAGACACTGAGCACAACTCCATGGTGCGTTCAATTTTGTCAGGGAGTCTGGTTCAGCACCTGAAACGACGGATTCCACTGACTGGTAGAGGACCTTACAGTCCAGAGCAGGTTCTAGAACCATCTGAACTGGAAGCCGACCGAGAGCAGCCCTGAATTTCTCCCACTCTGGTCCATGCCAAGACAAAGGAGACACCATAGGGGAAGAAACAACAGGGTACTCTGGTTCCAATGGGGTCAAGGCCAGTGGGTACACTGCAGGACCTGAGAATACCCTGAGATCTTGCCTGACCAGGAACGTCACTCTCAACACCAAGGCAGTTTACCTGTGCAAAGTTTTTCATGCCAAGAGCAGTTTTCAGAGCCAGATAGGCACGGGAAGTAGCAAACGCACAAGTGGACTCCAGTGCTGGAATTTTCTTTTGCAGAGTCTCCAGTCCAGGAGGACAATATTGGAAGCTTTTAGACAGTAGCCTCACCTTTGCTTCACAGCACCCCATGGTGGCCCCTAAAGGCTGTCTCTGCTCCACTCCAGTCCTGCTTGTGGTGCTCCAGAACATCCAGAACGGGCTGCAGCAGGACACCGGTCTGAGACAGAGCTTCTGTTGGCGTGCTTGGCGGACATCCACTGAAGCTCTGCTCTTGGCTGGGGGTTTTCTCAGGCAACACCTTAGAGTTGCAGGCAACAGCCTAGAGAGTGGAGCAATCTGCCCACAACCCTATGGTGTGTGTGGGCAGAGGAGGGGTTTCTTCATGTACCCATAACTGGATGACTGACTTTTTAGGGCCAAATCTTCTGAGAGATCGAGTACTAGGGATGGGAGAACGCGGTTCAGAAGTTCAGAGTTCGGACTAAACTAGACCAGTTCAGTCGACCCAACCGAACTTCCGAACCGAACTCAATTTTCGAACCGAACTGAACCGAATCAAACCAAATTTCCAAACTCGGCTCTATTCGCCCACCCCTAAAAGATGATATTCCATTTAGTTCAATGGGGTTTGAATTTCCGAACTTTGTTCGGAAGTTCGGAGTTCGAACCGAACTCGAATAGTTCAGTCAACCGAACCAAACTTCTGAACCGAACTAAATTGCCGAACTGAACTGAATTTCCGAACTCAGTTCTGTTCGCCCATCCCTATCGAGTACCCAAACGAGGGAGGAATGTACCTTACTCTCAGACTTGAGGATTCTCATTAATTATGAGAACTCCCTGGTCCCTCCTGCCCATGTTATTAAATTTATTGGGACTTGCTTGTCTGCCATAAGGGTACAAGCATTTACCCCAGATGACAGATATCAGGCCATTTGGGGTGGTGCTCTCTGGTCTTGGGGGCACCTCTACCATGCTTGCCTTCTATTTTCCAGGTTATATGGGCTCATTGTGTCTATAATATCCACAACTTCCCCAACCTGGTTGAGCCTATGCCTGCCACAGTGGTGGCTGTAGCAGGCATGACTAGTCTGCGACAAGTCACATCACAGGGAGTCCTAGACAGCCTACAGTGGTGGACAGTCAAGACTGATGTGTACAGAAGGGTGCTGGTCCAGCAGCTGCCACCCTGCCAGTGTCCCAGGGGTTGGGGTCCAGTACCCCACATTCCTGGGTTGGGTTACTCAATTCCTTACTTGCAGGCCACCTGAACCAGTTCTTTCTCTGGCTGATTCAGTCCTGCAAAGGGGTAATACTGTTGTCTCCCAAATTCCTAGAACCTCCCGTTTACATACTCTCTCTCTGGGTTCTCACATGCTTGAGGACACGAGTTACTCACTTGTGTTCCCAATGTAGACCACAGAGCATTTCTTAGTAAAATAAGAAAGTTTATTGATTACATAAGCAAAGATAGTTTGACATAGAGTGGCTAATAAAGTAAACAGTAAATAACGCATTCCTGATCTGTACTGGGTGAGTCCCTAGATAAATCTTACACTATGGAAAGTCCATGCACTTGAATTAGTTCTCAGCCTGATGTTGGGGCTGGGCACTTTGTCTCTTAGCTGGTAGAAAGCAAAGTTCTTCTCTCAACGCATCGCTTCAGCAAAGCTGGCTGGCAGGCTGCTGCCCTTCCCCCAGCTTCGATCTGAGGCTCAGCAAATCAGTGGTTGAATTGAATTCCAATTGTCTCTTTGATAGCAAAGATGTTTCCTTAAATACCTTTGCCATCCCTTTTTTTGATTGTCCCGCCTGGAGAAGTCTGGAGACTCCATGTTCACAGTCACGTCCACAGAAAGGCAAACAGGAAGACATGCAGATTCATTTGGAACTCCATGGGGCTTCTGTCTAGTGTCTTCAGTGAATAAACAATCATCCTTGTCTTTGTCTCTCTCCATTTCTTGGAGTGAGTCTCCATCTCTCAGTTTTATATTACATGATTACATGAAGTGAGTTTCCAGTTCTTAACATTAGATACATGTTTAACCTTTAGCTTTACATATTTGTTAGACCTATAGTCTGGTATCTCTTTGTGACAGTCAATCGATTACTATGGATGCTTCCATGATCGGCTGGTGGGCATGAGGACATTGTGTGCTGATTTGCATGGACAATGTAGTAGTAATGTTTTATCTGAACAAGCAGGGTGTGGCCCGCTCCTTCCCTCTGATTCAGGAGACTCACAACTTGTGTGAATGGTGTCTGCCCAGGGCAGTATTCCCAGTGGCCACACATGTGGCAGGCTAGGACAATTCAGAGGCAAATGTCCTCAGCAGTTCCTTTGTGCTATCCCACGAGTGGGTTCTTCTGAAGCAGTTGGTTTTTTCAGGCACTGGTATGCAAATAGGACATGCTAGTGGCAAATCTCTGTGTCTTGGAGCACAATGCAAATGTGCTTTGGTTCATCTCCAGAGCAAGGGAGGGAGAGGGATTGTGAGGGGATGCCTTTGTATCTACCTGCCCAGCAGGTTTGCTGTACTCCTTTCTGCCCATTCCTCTAATTCACTGGATTCCCCAGATACTCCGGAAGTTATGGAGTGCAGGGAGAGACCTGATTCCTCAAAGGAACCTGGGTGCCCTCTACCAAGGGACCCAAATCTGATAATCCAGCATGAGGTGGGGCTGTGGCACCCAAACTTGACCTCCCTGCACCTGACAGCTTGGAGGCTGCACTGTTGACAAAGGCAGAGCAGGGCTGCTCAATGCCTGTGCGGAGGATCGTGCTAGCCAGCTAGCGAGTCTCCACCAGGACTTGCTATGAAGCCAAGTGTAAATGGTTTGGAGCTTGCATAGGAACCAGGGGAACCCAGCCACTAGAGGCTTCCATTACAGACATGTTGGACTACATGTTTCATTTATTTGATGGAGCAACAGTCCACGTAGTCAAAGTCCACCTAGCAGCATTTAATGTATTCTGGGGCAGTGGGCCCAACAAAAATTCACGACTCTCCTAGTTGCTCATTTTCTTAAAGGGGCAATCAGGGAGTTTCCTCTAGTCCAGGTACATTTCCCGCGTTAGAATCTGAATGTGGTTCTGCAGACTTTGATAGGGAATCCCTTTGGTCCTATGGCCTCCATACCATTGGACTTGCTCTCCTTTAAGACAGCTTTTTTGGTGACTATTACATCAACCAGGAGACTGAGTGAGTTGGAGGCCTTGTCCTGAGAGTCAGTGTGGTGTAGTGGCTAAGTGTGCAGTACCTTGACCAGGAGGTGGGGGGAGGCCCTGAAGTCTCACCTTAGCCAGAAAGTTCACTGGGTGATCTTGGGTCAGTCGCAATATTCTCTCAGCCTAACTTACCTCACGGGGTTGTGAGGATTAAAAGATGTGTTAAATTGTTCTATATAAAGCGCTTCAAGTGCCATGGCAGCAGGGGCAGTATATTAAAATTATTATATATTATATATATTATATAATCTGTGGAGGCGGCTATAAGTCTTTACATCCAGAGCAGCCCCTAGACAAGTGGCCCAGCTCCAGTAGGCACCACGGACCGTGCACCATGGGCCAGAGCGCTATATTTGTTTTGGGGGGATTTGTGATGGTGGAGGGGTTAAAAAAATTGGTTAGTGGGTTGGGTAGTTTGGGGTATCTGGTGGTGTGAGGGTTAGTTAGGGGGATTGGGAGTGTGCTGTTGGGGTGGTTTTGGGGTGGTGGTGAGATTGTTGGCCTCCCCCTTTTGGCAGAAGGGGGAGGGGGAGCTGTGTAGGGGAGTCCCTGGTGTGAGCGGGAACGTCTCTCTGGTGGGGAGGGTTGCCTGCTGGTGGCAGAGGCAGGCAGGAGGGGTGGGGGTTGGGGTCCCTCTCGCTGGTCTGTCAGGGCAGCCTATGGAGGGTGGGTGTCCAATGGGGTTCTCTGAGGAGGGGTGGGGTTCCACAGCCATCGGGGTCATTACAGGCCGGGGGAGATATGATCCAAGGGAGAGATATGTTCCATCTCTGAGGAGGGAGCGGTGCTTTGTGTCCATTCCTCTCACAGCCCCCACGTGAGGGTTCGAGATCCAGGAGACCCTAGCCCTTAGTTTGGTACTGCTGAACGCGAGTTCAGTTGTCAATAAATCATCTACAATCTGGGAGTTAATCCCGGAGTCGGATGCCGACCTCATGTGTATTACAGAGACCTGGCTGGACAATTGTTGTTAAGAATGCATTGTCTTTTAGGAGGTATCCAGTGCAAGTTCCATCAGGTGTGGAGTCTCTCCATCTTGTGTTGGATTTGTCTGAGGACAGATTAGGGGTGCTGCTGGTGTACCGTGCACTCAACTGCCCTGCAGCATCCCTACATGCTCTTGCTGATCTGGTGTCAGACGTGATCCTCTGGACCCCTAGATTAGTGGTCCTGGGGGATTTTAATATCCATGCTGATGCCGATCATGGAGGAGCAAGGCATGAGTTCATGGCCTCCATGACAACCATGGCCCTGTCCCAAGTCATCTGCGGCCCCACACATGAGGAGGGACACATGCTGGATTTGGTTTTTTGCACCGGCCTTCAGGCGGGTGTGTGTGTGTCAGTTAGTAGGTATTAGGGGGATGGAGCCTTTGTCATGGTCTGACCATTACCTCCTTAGGGCATGCATCCTGGAACATGTCAGCCCCCGACAGGGTGCAGGACCTACTAGATTAGTCCTCCCCTGGAGACTTATGGACCCGGATCAGTTCCAGAATGCTCTGGGAGATTTTCCCCTTGACCTCGACACCTGCTCTGTCAATGATCTCGTAGCCTTCTGGAATGTCTTGTTGGCCAAGACCATTGGCAGAGTGACTCCTAGGCATCCACTGCCCTCCCAAGTCTCCCGCAGGTCTCCTTGGTTTACTGAGATCCTGCGGTGTTCGAAGTGAGAGAGTAGGCAGTTAGAGCGATGGTGGCACTGGACTCGTGATGAGTATGATTGATCACAGCAGCAGTTTAAAGGCCTATGCTGTGACTGTGCAGACAGCAAAGAAGCAGTTCTTTGCTGTCCTCATAGCGTCTGCAAAGTCACGTCCAGCGGAGCTTTTCTGGGTGGTGAAAGGCTTGGTCAGGTGAAAGGCGTGGCCTGCCTCCACCAGGACCTGGAGAAATCCAGTGACCTCTGTGACCAGTTTATTGAGTACTTTGTGGATAAGATCACTCACATCTGCCACGACTTCAGTACCACAGTTATTGCAGAGGATCATCTTGGGGTTATGGAGGCACCATCCTGTCCTGTTTTGGGGGATCAGTTTCAGATGGTATAACCTGCTGATGTGGAGTCCTTGTTGGGATCTCTTCATGCCACTACTTGTGAACAAGATCCGTGCCCGTCCTGGCTGGTGAAAGCCAGCCAGGAGATGTTATGGCCGTTGCTGGCTGGGGTGGTTAGTACCTCCCTTTGGGAGGGCAGGGTGCCAGATTGCCTGAAAGAGGCTGTGGTTAGGCCCCTGCTCAAGAAACCATCTCTTGATGCTGATGCTCCTGACAGTTATTGACCAGTCTCTAACCTTCCCTTTTTAGGGAAGGTTATTGAATGAACTGTGGTACTGCAGCTCCAGGAACATTTGGTCAGCAACAGTTTCCTTGATCCCTCTCAGTTTGGTTTTCGGCCTGGTTATGGTAAGGAAACTTCATTGGTGGCCTTGGTCGATGATCTCTGTCTGGCATTGGACCAGGGTCGTCAGACCCTGTTGGTCCTGCTAGACCATTCGGCTGCATTCGACATTGTTGACCATGAGGTGTTGGTGACTTGCCTGCTGACTGTGCCGGGACTGGAGGGACGGTTTGGACTGGTTTTGTTCATTCCTGGCTGGAGAACTCACTGGGTGGTCTTGGGGGAGTGTACATGTTCCCCCCGGGACCTTATGTGTGGAGTCCCACAGGGTGCCATTCTGTCCCCCCTCTTGTTTAACATCTATATACAGCTGTTAGGGGAGATTGTGAGAGGGTTTCAGGGCATACAGTGTCATCAGTATGCTGATGACACTCAGCTCTACCTCTCTTTTTCTACCGACCCAGGTCACGTAGTCTCCTTATTTTCCCAGTGCCTGTCAGCTGTGGGGGCTTGGATGAGGTCGAGCCATCTGCAATTGAATCCTGACAAGCCCGAGGTGATGTTGGTGGGAAGGGCTTGGGGGGCCTAGGGGTAGTTGACTCTCCTCTTGTTGGGTGGGGGTGGGTTCGCCCTCCCATGGTCTCTCAAGTGCGGAGTCTGGGTATGCTCCTCGCTTCACAGCTCAGCTTTGAATCTCAGGTTGTGGCTGTGACTTGGAGTGCATTTTGGCAGTTACATCTTGTCCGGCGGCTTCAGCTGTATCTCTCAGACTCCGACCTCACCACTGTCATCCATGCCTTCATCACCTCAAGGTTGGATTACTGTAACGCACTCTACGTGGGGCTGCCCGAGAAGCTGGTCTGGAGGCTGCAGCTGGTGCAGAATACTGCGGTCCGTCTCCTTACGGGGGTGGGCCGCAGGGAGCACATGACACCAGTGGTCTGGGCTCTGCACTGGCTGCCTATAAAGCGCCGGGCCAGGTTCAGGGTGCTGGTTTTAACCTTTAAAGCCCTTCATGGCCTGGGCCCTACTTATCTGCAGGACCGCCTCACTCCCCATGTGCCTGTGCGACCTGAGATTGTCCGTCAGAGCCTTTTTGGAGGTTCCCCGGGCGAGGTGAGCGGCCACCAATGTTAGATCTTTTTCGGTGGCCGCCCCTGTGCTGTGGAATTCAGTCCCGGAGGCGGCTCGGTTGGCCCCACTTTCCTGTTATTTCGATATTTATGTAAGAACTGGCTGTTCCACCAGGCCTTTGGCCAGGGGTAGGAGTAGGGTGGGTGGGCTTGGGAGGAGAGAATTTTTTCCCCTGCATATATGTGGATTTTTTAACTGTTTTATTGTTTTTATATTTGTTGCTCGCCACCCTGCACTGCCCTGTGGGCAGGAGGGGTGGGATAATTTTTTTAATATATAAATTAATTAATTAAATAAATAAATAAATAAAATAGATTAGCTAGAAAAAATGTATAAACTGCTCCTGCTGCCATATATATAATGTTCTCTTTTTTAAAAAAAAACTGGTTCTGAGGACATATCTGACCTTTCTACCCAAGGTAACATTGGCATTTCACCTGTGACAGGTGGTGATTTTCCTGCCTGCCCTCTTTCCTTCACCACACTCCTCGGGGGGGGGAGCAGGGGAGTGCTCCACAAGTTAGATGTGAAAAGGGGATCTATTATATTGTATACATAGGACAAAGCAATTCCAGAAGACAGATGCCTTGTTTGTCTCATTGTGGCTAGGGCATCCAAAAAGTCTATCTCCTGATGAATCCATTCATGTATAATGAAGATCTATGAAGTGGCTTGGATTCCACTATGCAAGGAGATCAGGGCCTGTTCCAACTGGGCGATGGCCATATGAATTGCAGCCCTGGAATATGTCCCACTGGAGGACATTTGCAGGACAACCACATAGTGTTCTCCATAATGCTTTCATTAAGCATTATTTAATTGATCTGGCTGCTCAGAAGGAGGCCAAGTTTCGTCTATCAGTATGCTTTTCCCTGTTTGCCTAATAAATGAGCCCGTGTTGGGCTATGAACTGCAACTTGACTCTTGGGCTTTGCTTTCTAGTCTACCTATAGTGGGACTGGGTGAGAGAGTAATGAAGAAGAAAAGCAAGTTTATCTGTAATGAGTCATCTTTAAGTTGTATCCTCTCACCAAGTCCCAACTCACTCACTCCTCCCCGCTTATATATTCTGAACTGAAGCGGAGTGCTGAGGCTGGGCTACATCTGTGATCCAGGGAAGTGACATCAGGATGTGGGAAAATTAAAGGAAAAGTGCTTGATATGATCCAAGTTGGGCACTAGATGGCACCAAATACCTATATTAGGACCTGGTAAGAGGATAAAACACACAGAATATTCGTTATAGTTAAGAAATGTACCTATTTGCAAACTGCATTGTAATGAGAAGATAATGACTTGGATTCAAAAGGAAGGGGGAAAGTATTATGGACTCAACACTAGCTCCCAAATTAAGTTTGCTTTTCACTTAAAACAGAATGAAAAACACTCAGTTTCACAGTTCATTGGTAGTTTAGCTTGTCCTTTACTTTCACCAGAGTTACTGATCAGAAGATTGGAAAACGTCAAGCTCATTTTCCCTCCTCTTAATGTATATTGTCCTGGCAAGGAACAAACCATAATCTGTCCAGACTGCATTTCTAAACCCACTAAATCCAGAGTATACCAATTAGATTGTGATCACAAAATTACAAGAGATATCAGTCTTCATAATTCAGCGTCGGCACCTTATTGCATAGTATTGTACAACTGGCAAACAAATTATTTCCTTCCTCTGAGATATCATGTGTAAAATGGACAGATCATTGTTCTAGTCAAGCATTACAGGATTTACATTCATGAAGGCATATCTAAACAAAGGTACAACTCAAGAGGCTGCTATTCAATTTACCCTGTTAAATATTCATTATTACTCTAAGATGCTAATTTTGTCTAATCTTTTTAAAAAGATTTGCTAATCTTTTAAAAATAAGTGTAACAGTAATAACAACATTTTTATAAAATAGCCAATTTAATTGCCCTTTCAATAACTTTATATAGTCTAAGCATCTTTTTGCTTTTACTATCCATACAAAATTTTAACAGTCGCCTTTTACCAAAACTGGAGTCTATCTAGCTATTAAATGACTAGACAAGTTATTGTAAGGATCACTTAATTTCATTGTGACAGTCCATCATGGCTTATGAAAAGATGTCTTTGTGGACTCTCATTACTCTTAGTGTCCGCATATAAAGGAATAGATAGATAGCGATCTGTCCTCAATAACGGGTGGTGTGTGATTTGCAGCGTCAACCAGCCGAACCAGGTCATTGATAAAAAGATTAAAAAGAATTGTAGCCAACAGGCATCCTTGTCTTACACCCAATTGCAAAGAGAAAAAGTCAGTTATACTTCCACTAGGGCCAGTTTTAACAGCTGCTCTAGTAATTTCATGTAATTTAACTATTACCTCAAGTAAATGAGGATTGATACCCATTTTAGCCAACTTGTCCCACAGAATCCTTCTGGGGACAGAATTGAATGCTTTCGATAAGTCAATAAATGTGAGGTACAATTTTCCTCTTCTTACATGGACATATTTGTCTATGATATGGGCTAGAACAAAGCAATTATCTACTGTTGATCTACCCTGTTGGAAACCTGACTGCTCTTCTGCCAAAAGAGCTTGTGTGAGCGCCCATTTTTCTAAAGCTAGCAGAACGCCACGGGTATACAATTTACTAGTAATTGATAACAGACTGATGGGCCTATAACAGGCTGGATCCCTTGGGTTACCCCTTTTGAATATAGGGATAATCATTGCTAAAGTCCAGATCCGAGGTATACTTTTCGTCTGGTTAATAGCAGTGAAATAGGACGCAAGGACTGGTGACCACCAAACAGCATTTTCTTTAAATAAGTCAGGGGGAGGGGGGATACCATCTGTGCCTGCAGCCTTACCTGATTTTAATCTGCCGATACTTTCATAAACTTCCCTCGCTTCTACAGGTGGAAAAGGTTGGGATTCAAGATTATCGGTAGAGTCATAGAAGGCTGCACAGTTGATGGGAGTACAATTTGTATTGGAAGGGTCACGAAACAGTTCTGAATAAAAAACTATCCACTGGTCATCCTCAATACAAGAGGAATCGGGGGGCGGGGGGTGGCACCTCTACGATGCCAGTTTCTGATAAGTCTCCAAAAACCAGTCGATTCCTGTAGTCTCGCTGCGATCTGGAGATCTGCACATAGTTGAGACACTTTGGCTGTTCTCTTAATCCTTAACAATTTCTGGTACTCCCTCCTTTTTGAAATAAATAGTTCCCAGTCTTCTCTCAGATGGAACCTAATCCAAGTTTTCCTGATTTTGATCAATTGACTCTTGACTTGTCTACAGTCATGATCATACCAGTTACTGTTGTACTTTCCCCCACACAAAAGTACGGGGAGGACCTTGTCTGGTAATATGTGGTGTTATAAAATCAATTAAAGAGGTAAATAGACTGAGGACATCAGAGGGGCTGGTTGCTTTAAGGATTGCATCTCGCAGAGTGAGCAGACTACTTGTATTGAGCAAATGAGACACTTTAAGTGAGGCCTGAAGGTCCCACTTAATAGGCAACCTCAGATAAGATGTTGTCTGGCTGCAAGGCTGAGCATATAAGGGAACCATGGGTAATGCTAATTTAATACAGAGGGGAAGATGATCACTCTCAGGTCTTTGCAAAACCTCAAGATCTAATACAGTATCAAAGTTTTCAGGACATATCAGAAAATAATCAATGACACTAGTTCCTAGGATAGATTCATAGGTGTAATCACCATAAGGATCAGAAGGAGTTCTCCCATTGATAACTATTAGACCCGTACTTGCTAGCAGTTGTAATAATCTACCACCATTCTTGTTTGTACTTTGGTCTTTTGAAACGCGTAAGGGAATTTTTAAGGATGACTGTAGATAGTCATCTATAGTAGCTAGATCTTGGGAACCTACCCTAGCATTAAAATACCCTGCTACAATTAGCTTCTCCTCACAATAAGCCTGGTGAAGCATCTCAATCAGTATTTCTAACTGATCCCATATGATGGTTAAATAATAATGTGAGGAATCAGGGGGGGATATATATATTAAGTATAAGGTAATTTCCCACACCAACTCCTTTAATTTCTAACGCTAGACAATTTGGAACATTGACTGGAATCAACTTGCACTCCACTTTCAATTTGGTGGAAATAAGCGTTGCCACTCCTCCAGAAAAGTGGCCTCTTTTTCCTCCCTTCATTCCTGGCGCTGAAAAAATCTGAAAGCTCTGGATTTTCAAGGCATCGCATTCAGCTTTGGATAGCCATGTCTCCCATAGACAGATAATTTCAAAGTCTTGCAGAAATTCCACCCAACCTATGTCTACTAATTTGTCCTTAAGTCCCTCCAAGTTCCACGATAAACAATTAATGACCTGTACTTCAGATAGTCAAACCAATGGAAGGTTTATTTTTGGGGACTGAGTTAGATTCTGCCAGAGGCAGGCACAAGCTGAGTACTTCCCAAAAGGCTACTGTTCATTTCCTGAGATTCTGTCCTTGCGTTAGTAATATCCCTGTAGATAACAGTTTGGTCCGGGGAGGAGGGCTCCGAACAGTCATCGTCCTCCCCTAGGGGTTGCTCACACTCCTCCCCTAAGGTTTGCTCCGAGATTGATGAATAATCAATTAACAAGTCATCATATCTGTTATCTCCCTCAGGGGATGAGGAATCTATATCGCCCGTGGTGTCTATTATTTACCAGAGCCTAGTGGGAGAGGAGGAGCCAATGGAAGCCTGACAAGGGATAATTGTCTACTGAACAGGGAGGGTGGGGGGGGGGATGATACGATCCTGGTTATGGAAACTGCCATAAATGGACCTGGCCAGAGGATTTTCAGTTCTCTGAATAAAAATGCCAGTGGCCTTAAGCTTCCTCCATGCAGCCCATAGATCAGACACAATCACAATATGATTAAATTCTAGTTCCCACCTATGAAAACAACCCCTATCTATAAGTGGCTTACAGATCACTAATTCGGAAGAGTGGACAGCCACTTCCAACACTATATGGAAAAACTTAACCAAATTAAGTTAATCCAATACTTTCCTTTTAAAAAAGAGAAACTTCTTTTTCGTATTGAAATGACAAATTATGGCCGTCGCCCAGCGCTTATTGGTCTTCTGTGGCCAAATTTTGGAGCCTGCAGGAACCCGAGGTCCCTTGTGATTTACTCTATGCATATTGCTTGGCACAATAGTTCCTGTAGATGCCTGAAATTTCTTATGAGTTCCTAGAGGTCCCTCATAAGGGTCTCTGCCAAATGGAACAGGTAGAAATAACTGGTCTATTAACTGACCACTACCTTTATTGGCCATCATAGAGGTTACTACTGGAGAAAAGGTGGTGTCGGCAGTAAAAAGCTTGGCATTTACTTGCTGGCTCCTAATAGATGTTATCTCATGGGTTTGTGTGGCTACATTAAGTTTAAGGATAGTAGGGGATTCTTCCTTTTTAGATTTAGTAAACGCATTATTAAGTTCGAGCCAGAGTCCGCCTACCAATACTTTCATGGAAAATAGTAGGTCATTAAAATGGTCTAGTTTCTCCTCCATTTCCTTGAAATTTGTATCGAGATCGAGATCGTACCTTATACCAAAATCCTCAAATTTTGAAATAATGAACTGCAGAGAACCTCTATATTCTCTAATTTAGTATACCACTCAGAGCCCTTCTCTGAATGGAGTATGTGAGGGTGGTGGGGGCTTCAGAACAAAGACTAGAGGCAGTCAGAACTAAGTTTTCTGCCTCTCCCGCTCTGTCAGTTGGAGAATAAAAGAAAGAAAGTTTGGGTTGGATCATCATGGGGGATTTAACCGGTCTAGAGATCCTATCAGCCGCTGCTATTTCCTCCACCAAACTGAGCAGATTACTTAACGTTTGAGATCTTAATTCCATGGCAGATCCAACAATGGATAATTACTTGGGTAGTAGCCTAACAATTTAAATTGAGTGATAATTTCTAAAAGAGAAAAACATACGCCTAGAAAAGAAGAACTATACCCACAACCCAGGAGAGAGACCCAGTCTGGAAATCCCCTTATAAGGTCTCAGTTCCGGTGGCCAATGAGTAGACAAAACTTGAGAAGGAGCAACCAAATAGATATCAGGTGTCCACATTAAGGACTAAGAATGAAGCCTTATTATAAAACAGAGCCCAAATTAATTTCCAAGGAGCGACTTTAACAGAAAAGAAAGTATTTAAAGTCAAAGTCTAATTTCCTAAAATGCTCCCTTAATACAGGTACATGGGCTTCCTAACTATCTCTTGTTCTAACTCCAGCTTCTTCTCATAGGAGCAATACCCAGAGCCCAAAATAGACCAGAGTTGTTTACAAGATTATCAGCCCCAGCAATCATCCGAAGCTCAATGCAGCAAGCCTTTGTTTACAATGTTTACCTCTGGCAGTGAAACCGTAGCCACATCCAGGCTACTTTTAGAAAAGAAGGCTTCCCCAGTCTCCTTGGCTACTCCAAAGGGTCGCTCCTAAGGGTCGCACACTTTGGCATCTGACCCTTAGGCATCTGACCCTTAGGCGTGCACCCCAGGCGTGCACCTGCAGCACAGCCACAGGCTAACAGAGTCCCTTTATGCTTTGCAGGGCTGTCTCCCCGTGCTCCGGGCTCTCAGGTGAGTAAAATCAGCTGGTCCTGTTCTCCACTCCACCACACTCCAGAGGCTCCACCATTCATCATGGTTTATGAAAAGATGTCTTTGTGGACTCCCATTACTCTTAGTGGGAGTTATCCACATAATTCCTTTCACAATGCTTCACAATTCTATCCTTCATATAATATTATGAATATCATTTTGACTCCATGATAATGCTTTAAAAGACTCAATTAAAGGCCATGTTTTATCTGTTTGTTTTATTTGCATTGCTTCAGGAACTGAATATGTTCAAATGGTAAACCATTGACTCCAGAGCCATAGATTAGGAATATCCAGGGCCCTGATTCTCCCATGTAAGTTTTTTTAAATGTCTGTGGGAGTCTGGGAGGCTAGGGGCCCAATTCTGCACCTCACCACACCAGGCTCCCCAGCCTCCCAGATGCAGCACAGGGCCAGCTGCCCCTCCCCCCAGGCTTCCCCTCCCCCCTCAGGCTGCATTGGGTGGGGGGTGCCAGGACTCACTTCCCTCCACCCTTCACAGCCTGGTAAATAAAACAGACCTGCATCGGTGGCAGCAGCTCCATTCAGCGTGCTCTCCATGCAGTTCCTCCTAGCCACTTCCTGGCCCTTCCCAAAGGGGTCTCCCAGAGTGACATGGCCAAACTGACCATGTAGCTCTGGGAAGCCCCATTGAGAGGGACCAGGAAGTGGCTAGGAGGAACCGCATGGGGAGCACACTGAATGGAGCTGCTGCTGCAGGTCTGTTTTATTTACCAGGCTGTGAAGGGTGTGGGGGAGGTATGGAAGCCCCTCCCACCTGACACAGCCTGGGGGAGGGGAGGGGAGGGGAAGTGAAGTCCCGAGGCTTTCTTCATCCCCACCTCCCCACCCCTGTGGAATCTCCTACCCCACCTCTCCCCAGCGCAAGCTGAAAATTCTGTGCTGGGAGAAGTGAGTCAGGAGATTCCACAGGGGGAGGGGGATTCTGCAGGAAATCCACAAATCATGGACCTGCATTTGGCTTGGAGCCCTGGGAATAGCTTGCTTTTTTGTTTATACACTAATTGTAATGCATTGGCGTGCCACAAAATGCCTTCAAAACTAAACAAACAGGTTCTCCAAGATACTGTACTTCTATCTTGTTTACTTAATTTCCTATTTTAATAGCACATTTTTGATAAATACAAGCTATTTGTCGTATGCTTCTAAATCATTAAATAGATATTAAGTCATGTCTATGTAGTCAACAACTTTGAAATTGTGACATTATAATCCAGATGATAGTATGTCAGTGTAGCTTCACTGAATTAATGGAATAACATAGCTTACTATAAATGAGTACTTTCCCTGTTACTGACAAATCAGAACAAAAATGAGTAGTATAGACGAAATGGATTAATAACCATGAGAGCATTGCTAGTGTCACAGCATGCCCACGCCTGGCCCCAGATAGTATTTGCCCTGGGCTACTAAACCTTTGTGCTATGCCCTAGTCTATGGGCCTTTTCACATGGACCGCAGCTCCCCTCAGTGCATGGGTGGGTCTGTGGCACATGGGTGGGGGGGGCGTTCCCACAGACACACACACACCTCCACCCACCTCGACGCATGGAGCATCCACCATTGGTGGCTGTTGCTCCGCATGTGGGTGGAGGTGAGTGGAGCACAGGAACATGCACACACACACACACCGGTTGCGGCATTCCCATGGACTGCCCACCCACACACATGGGCAAGGGGTGTGTGTGTCCATTTGAAAAGGGCCTATGTTCTGAGTGCCTTTGTGGCACTCCACAGTGCTGCTGTGGGGAATTGCTGAAGTCTTTCCATCCTTCATGCCAGAATTCCCTCAGCTACTCCACTATTCTGCTGGTGTTATCTATTGTCCTTCAACTTGCAGCCCTCTCACAGCCACCACTTGTCTATTCTCCAGCTTTGCTGGTCTTGTCTATTTTCCTCCTCAGCTGCTCATGTCTTACAAGCAGTCCCAGCAGCTCCTTATTCCTTTTACTAGTTTCTCAAGCTGGACCTCTGCCCCAGGACCTGATGCCCTCCTTCTACCTGCAAGTCCCAACCATCTTTGGTTTGCCCAGGTGTCCGTCCTCTGCTCACCCTGATGTTCAGGTGGTCTTCATTTAATAGGTCACTTCAGGGAGCGTTGAGAGTGGAACCTGACCGGGTGGTGGAGGAGAGGAGCTAACCTGAGCCAAGAAAGGCACGGAGCTGTGAGACAGCAAGGGAGCCGTGGGAGTGAGCGGAATCCCCCAAAGGCAGGAGTGATGCGGCATCAGGGACGTGGCTTCCCCAAGCCACCCAGAAGTATAGAGTTTCTTAGCCCGGACAAAAGCAAGACTTGCCCTGCGGGGCACCGCAGGTGCGTGCCACAGGCCACACACCTAAGGGTTGCACGTGCAAGGGCGCGCCCTTGTGCACACGGCCTTAGGTGCCGGCCAGGAGGGGCCAGGAGCACAGCTTGGTAGTAATGGATAAGAAAAGAGGAAGACAGGAATTTTATCCCACCTCGGAGGAAGATTTGCTGATGAAGCATAGGCACCAGGAGAGTAACTCTCCAACAGGTATTCCCCTCCCAGCAATATCAAACCGGCTCACTGGGATGGCCATGGGGGCTGCAGATCCCAAGGGGTTATGCAAATCCTCTGCACATATAATAAAGCACATCCCCTCTAGGGTAGGAGAATGTGCATGCAGGGGAGGAAATGATTATGTGGAGGACCACCTAGGTTGCCAGACAAACCTAATTGCCAAGACTGTAGAATCTCTTTTTGCAAGCATTTCAATTCTGGACGATTCCATTGCAATAGTTAAAATCCAATTGCGAGAGATACTAACAAAATTAGATGACTTGCGGAACAATAACAACAGCCATAACAATAATGAAAAAACATCGGGTATGGGGCAATCAGGGGGAAAAAGGTCATTTTGGAGATCACAATTTAGGCAATTTCAGGGGGTTCAGAAGAATGCTGTTTACCTCAATATCAGGCCGGACTATGATGGGGCAATTTATGGTTGGGACTGTCAGGAGGATGTACTAAATAACCTGACCCAGCTTTTGAGTAGGGCTATACCAAAGCCCGATATTGTTAAAATTAAATATTTGCCCAGAGGGGGTTGGGAGGTTAGGCTTCAGCTGGAGTTTATGCAAGAATATTGGGTCTGGCAGATATTTAAGGCCAGGAAGAGGTTCCTGAGTAGGGTTATCTCTATGGATAGGGTGTTGTGTTATGAGTTACCCCCACAGGATGAGACTGGAAAGCCCGGGGCCGGGATAGGCCCCCCCCTCAACATTATTACTCAAACCTGCAGCAAGTCGAGGAACAATCCAGAGGAGTAGAGTTAAGAAATGGAGGTGGGGATTTACCCAGGGATGTACGGGTAGAGAGGAGAGGAGGCAGCAGGCAGGAGGGGAAATCTCAGGGTAGGGGAATGGGTTGTGCAAATTTGCAAGTCATGGCATTAGAGGTAACACAAACTCTGAAGGATAATGAGCAACAGACAAAAGCCAAGGCTGGAAAGTCGGCCCATTAATTACAAATAGGCAAATTAGCCACTAGAATAATGGACTTAATGATATAAGAACTAGACAGCTGGAGGCCCTGTTCATCAGCCCAAATGGATATGTGTCCTGCATTGAAACCACATGATATTTGATCTGGTATGGGGCGGGCAGTATGTCACTCAGGTGATGCTGTTAAAATAAGTCGACTTACCTATAGGGGGATATTGTAATTGCATATATAAGGGTTGGTTGGTTACATGTTCCTTATGTATGTGTGTCTCGACCTCTAGGTTTAAGAGGGTGGACCTGGGCCATGGCGAGAGCCAGCACTGCAAATACCATCTAAGTATTCAAAAGAATGGGTCTAGTATTTGTTGCTTGGTATCCCCTAAGAAAGGTTACGTATATAGTATTCATGTGTATAAGTTTATTGAACTGGTTGTTTGTACTGGTTAATCGGGCCATGGTAAGAGCCAGTGTCATCATCAAATAAGGATTAGATGTGGTGGCCATGGGTTAATAACAGTCAATGGCCCCTCCTTGGCCTCACCTGGAACTGATACAAATTAGGCATTTGGATCAGTATGGATGCTGACATATTATAACTGTTATATATGGAGATTGTTATATGTCACACAGTCATACTTCATATTTTGGTAGATGTAAATGTTGGCATGTGTCTTTTGGGTGTTATGTGTTTCGTGTTTGTGTGTCAGGCCATGGCGAGAGCCAGTGCCTTAATAAACATGTTGAGGTCACTTCAGCTAGGTGCTTCAAGGGACCTACACTTTATTTATTTATTTATTTATTTATTTATTTATTATTACATTTCTACCCCGCCCCTCCTGAACACAGCTCAGGGCACCTTTCAATCATAAAACAACAATATAAAACAGTCTAAAACAAATAAAATACCATTATTCAAAACATAAAATAAACAGGACCAGGGATATAAAACCATTTAGGATGAGGGAGATAAAATCACCTCCCCACCCCCCCCTTCCCAAAGGCCTGGTCGAACAACCAGGTCTTGCATCTTCGCCGAAATACCAACAAGCTCGGGGCCAGATGGGCCTCCTTCGGTAGGGAGTTCCAGAGACGTGGCCCGGCCACCGAGAATGTCCTCTCCATTCTGACCCCCCGCTTAACATGCGGGACCTCCAAGAAGGCACCCCTGGCAGACCGAAGGAGCCGCTCTGGGGCGTGGATGGCGACGCAGTCCCTGAGGTATGAGGGGCCGAGACCGTGAAGGGCTTTATAAACCAATACCAGCACCTTGAACCTGGCTTGGCACCCTATTGGCAGCCAGTGCAGAGTCTGGAGCACTGGTGTTATGTGCTCCCGGCGACCCGTCCCCTATAGGAGACGTGCCGCCGCATTCTGCACTAGCTGCAGCCTCCGAACCAGGCACAAGGGAAGCCCTACGTAGAGCGCATTGCAGTAGTCCAGCCTCGAGGTGACGAAGGCATGGAGAAGAAGGCCAGGTCCGGGCCGGAGACGAATGGACGCAGCCTCCACACCAGACACAACTGGCAAAAGGCAGCCTTAGTGACTGCCTCCACCTGCCGCTCTAGGCGGAGAGCCGCGTCAAACTCCACCCCCAGACTCTTACCTGTTGAGCTATAGGAGGGCAAACCCCCCCAATAAGGGGGGCCGACACCTCCCTCGCTCTCCCCACCACCATCACCTCCGTCTTATCGGGGTGGAGCTTCAGTCTGCTCTGCCACATCCATTCCGCCACGGCCTCCAAACACTGGGATAGCACCGAGATAGCAGGGTCTGGGTCCGTTGAAAAAGAGAGGTACAGCTGAGTATTTTTCCATTTCCACTTTTTATTTATATCCCACACTCTCTCCCGGCTGTCTCTTATACACATCTAGATGTGTATAAGAGACAGCCACACAGGGGACCCAAATCATTACAAAAATAGCATTTGCTAACATAATATACAATTTAAATATAGCATACACAAAATTCACAATTGTTCAAAAACCACATTCCCCATTATGATTCAGCTAACATCCCATTCTATGACCTCCCCCACAATAACGGGGTAGGTCCCATCCACCACCAGCTCATCCCTTGCTGCCACCAGGGGAAACCTGACCACCTCCACCCTTCTCTCACCAGGGGGAGATGGTCCCACCAACCTACATCATGAATCATACATAGCTCGTCCAACTCCTCCCACTCTCCTGTCTCCATCACCAAGCCCACCCAAGACACACCACCCTGAGATAACTCCCCCCTACCATCTTCCATAAACATCTGAGAGCCCCCCTCTATTATTCCCCTATTCTCATTCCCACAAAATACTACCCTCTGCTTCTCTTCCTCCATTTCTGTCCCTTTCTCCCCCCTCCCTCCGCCCCCCCCCAGTCACCACAGGCAACAAAACTTGTGAACAGACCCTCCCCCTGATCTCACCTTCTACCCCCTGCTTCATCTCTCTCTCCATATTTGCAAAGGGTGACACCCCATCCCGATCCCCCCTCCCACCCAATCACCCATCATACAACTATCCCTTCTTTCCAACAACACATTCCCCCTCCTCCCCCTCCAGACCCCAAAGGGCCCCACCCTTTGGCTTATGGATGCTGGTTGCGACCTGCGGCACAGCCACCGGCCAGCTCTTTAAGTGCCCCTCGGCACTTCCGGTCACCGGTGCTGGGGGGGAGAAGAGGAATGTCAATTTCCCCACTCACCACCCCCACTCTCCTCTCCGCAGGTGCTCTGCTGGCCCCCAGACAGCAGGAACAGCAGCGGCAGAGGAACAAGCCTCGGGGATGCTCAGCTGATGGTAAGTAGATGCTGTGCTTGGCGCAGCCAACGGCCAGTTCTTTAAGTGCCCCTCGGCACTTCCGCTCACCGGTGCAGGGGGGGGAGAAGAGGAATGTCAATTTCTCCACTCACAGCCCCCACTCTCCTTCTCTCTGCAGGTGCTCCGTGGGCCCCCAGACAGCAGGAACAGCAGCAGCAGAGGAACAAGCCTCGGGGATGCTCAGCTGATGGTAAGTAGATGCTGTATCATCAGCATATTGGTGACAACGCACCCCAAACCCCCTCATGACCTCCCCCAAGGGCTGCATATAAACATTAAACAATAATGGAGACAGAATAGAACCCTGCAGAATGCTGCATGATAAGGCGCGGGGGCAAGATGTCTCCTCCCCCAGCACCACCCGCTGGCTTCTCCCTGAGAGGAATGAACGGAACCATTCAAGAACAATCCCACCCAGACCCCCCAGGTCACGCAGCCATCTCAGCTGCAGCCCATGGTCCATGGTGTCAAAAGCGGCTGAGAGATCTAGCAGGATGAGAAATGTTGAACATCCTGCATCCATCTCCCGGCGGAGATCGTCAACCAAGGCCACTAACGCCATCTCAGTGCCATGGCCAGGGCGGAACCCAGATTGAAACGGGTCTAGGAAACCGATGCTATCGAGATGCACGTGGAGCTGTCACCCCTTGGATCAAGGCATGCACCTGCCACTGCTACGGTTAGTGTCTGAGGTTCAAGGGCAACAAAATTGGACACCAAATACTGAGCTTTGTGATGGATCCCACTCCCAGCTCATATAGCCATAGGCCTGAAGATATTATGGAGCATGTTCTTCAGATACAAAAATCAGCAATTAGGTGTTTTAGTGAGGGTTCTTAAAAAAAAATTAAAAAAAAATTGCAAGTCTGAAAAGTGACAAAACACTGGGCACTAACAAATGGCACAATGATTGCCCACAAGTGGGTTTTGAGTATTCAGTGTTTAATGCTCTTTGGTGTCATCATATCAGATATTAGGAAAATTATCCCAACAAACTAAACAGGTTATTTATTTATTTATTTTTCATAGCTTATATCCTGCCCCTCCTGCTGAAGCAGCTCAGGGCGACTAACAATCACAAAATAAATTAAATATAAATATAAAATACAACAATAAAATGTAAAACCGTTCATATGGGGGAAGTGGGGGGGGGGGGAGATGTTCTTTTGAAGTCAGGCTAGTTACTGTCTGGGATAGAACCATAGTTGTTGTCATACAGGCCATGAAGTCCCATTCTTGTCTTGAAAAGCTGGCTCCGACAATGCATGTTGAAATTATCTGAGCCATTAAGTCTGGATAACCTCACCACCACCTCCAAGACCAGCTCAGTCAGCTTGGTCAAAGAATCAACTGTGTAGTAAGGTGGTTAAAGTGAACACATCTTGGGAAACAATGAATTACCACAGTGCATAGGCCAAGCAGAGGTACTTCTAAGGCTACAGGTAGAATAGAAACTCCTGGACAAACTGGGGGTGACTATGTCCCCAGGACTTATTGCAAATGCAAACAATCCAAGAGCTAAGCAGTTCCTTAGCCCTATCAAGACATGGTCCCTGCAAAACCACGGAAGTTCCCACAATTCATAGCACAGAATGTGAAAAACTGTACCTTGAGATACGTTCCTGGTACGCACAGTGGAAGACAAGCAAAATGGTAGAAGGTGGCTCTGAAGGATAGTTGTGCATGTGAAAACTCTGCTACTGCTCTAAGGTATAAATTCTCATGTAAATAGGCCTTAAGCAAGCAGTCTTCCTAAAATCTCATGTGAAATAAGAGGGTAGTATGGCCCACTTTTAGCAGACACAAGAAATGAGATGAGGAGGTTAACAGTTTCCTATAGCCACTGATGAACTCTGTGTGAGGGTTCTGATTAAACTGAGAGAGAAGCTAGTTCACAAGAGCCTGTTCGGTTTTCATACTATTATATTTTGCGTGTTGGTGATGTAGTCTAGTCAAGCTTTAGGAACTCTCAAACTATGCCTTCTTTCTCAGGGTTGGACTTGCTTGCAAAACAACAGTAATATGTTTTGTGTCTGGCTTGGAGGAATGCGTGAATGATATAGCCAGCTGGATGCGTTCGAGCTAGCTCGTAATCAGTCCGGGGAAGACTGAAGCGATGCTGGTGGGGAGCAGCAACCAATATGAGGATGCCCTCACCTCCCCCAGGCTCCTGCCTGTTGAGAGGGTGTGAGTAGTGGACAAGCTAAAGAACTTGGGCATCATTTTTGAACATGGTCTGTCCATGAAAATATAGGTATTGGACATGGCTCAGAGATGGAGTGGTTTTTTTTTTCAGTTATGCAGTTTGCTTAAACTATGCTCTTATTTATTCCAGACTGGCCTTGCCTGGTGACCACGAGACTCGATTATTTTAATTCCCTCTTCTATGGGCTTCCAGCAGTGCTTCTCCATCACTTATAGCTTGTTCGAATGTGGTAGCATGGCTGCTTACTGGTTTGTGCAACTATGATCATATTATGCCCGGCTTGCATTCTCTGCCCATAGAGCAGCAGATTGAATTTAAGATGGCTCTGTTGGTTTTTAAGGCCGTGAATGACATAGGCCCTTGCTATGTTCAAGCAGTACTTGGAATGGGAGGCAGGGGGTGACCCTGTTTCATGTCTTGCCTTAGCCATCACTGGGTGACCTTGGGCCAGTCACAATATTCTCTCAACCTAGCCTACCTCACGGGGTGGTTGTGAGGATAAAAGCTTTGATACATTTTATTATCCTTAAGCCTCCTGCTGATGGTTATCTGCATTCAGAAACCACCCCACAGTTTGGGATCAGCATCAATTGGGCCTTTGTTGTGGCAGAGCCCTCAGTGTGGAAATCCCTCCCTCCAGATGTCTGTCTTAGTTTCTTCCTCCTTACCTTTAAAAAGCACCTGAAAACTTATTTATTCTCCATGTGCTTTTCAGATCCCCTGCTGGTTCCCCTTAATGTGTTCTTCCATCCTCATTACCTTACCCTTTTAAATTGTTTTATATAGACTTATATTTTAAGCGGTGCGGTGCTATAGAAATAAAAATATTATTATTTTGATTTTATTATGTTTTTTATGAAATATTGATACTTCTATATAGTCAGGAATGCAAGGAATGTTTCTCGCACACAATCTTTAAAAAATATGAAATAAGAATATCATACTTTGACACAGGAAGTAAATTCTTGTCATGTTCCCTCTCCTGCCATTCCAGGTGTGGATGAGCTTAGATCCATTGATATGGAGATTCTGCACAGTGTCCTTACCCTCTTAATATTCCACTTGCAGCAGAGTTTGGTAAGTATGGGCAAATGAGGAACAGAAGAAAAACTTTTAGATAGGCTTCTTCATTCCTGCCTATAAGGCACAATTATTTTCTTTGTCTACTTCCAGCCAACTCTCAGTATTCAGTATTCCGCTGCTTTGCAACTTTAAAGTAGTTACAAGTCTCGCATCACTCTTACAATATGGAATTCTAGGACTGAGAAGTCACTTTCATCAAAGTAATGATTTGGTTAATAGAACGAAATAGAATGGTTTAAAAAGCCTCCAGGGTGTTGTTAAATTATAGTTACAAATCTTTATTGAGCCAGCGTGCAAATGAAATATAAATTTTAATATTTGTAGGGCAGAATTGATCCCCTTTAAAAAAATTCTCTTGCCTTGCTACTGAAGAGTAAAGAAATGTTCATTCAATTTGATGTGCTTCTGCGCACATCTTACCCAGCAACAGCCTTAACTAACAGTGTTAAGACTCCACCAGCCAGGAAATAGAGTCAAGATCTGCCAAACAGCTGCAGTACTTAAGCCCCAACTTGGCCTCTTTCCCTTTACTTGTTTTGCTCTCTGCTTTCTGGAAGTATGGAGCAGCAGTTTCCTCAGCCTCTTGAACCATGATACCTTCCTATTTGGCTCTATCTTGTTTCTGTTTTTAAATTAAAATAAAGTGAAGGGAAAGAGTTTTTGAAAGGAGAGAGAACAAAAGAAACCATATTAGAATTTTAAAATGTCATAGCAAGTAGAGCAAATCTTCCTGGTTTTTGGTCTGTAGGATTTTGAGTTCCAGAGACACCATCGTTATCTTCCAGTGATTAACACCTTCTCCTTTTCTGGGATGGATGGTCTTTGATTTCCTCCTTCCCTTCTCTTCTGACTGAGGACCTGATCAAATGGAGTGGATCCCCCGTAGGTGTGGGTGGGTGCGGAGCGGAGCGGTAGGTGTAGATGGGCGCGGGGCTGTTCCCACGGGTGCATACCCACCTCTACCCATCTCCAAGCATGGAGGCACCTCCGTTGTCCCCAATGGGCCTTTCCACATGAGATGCTTCCACCCATCTCCACATAGGCCTTTTTCACACAGACACTCTAACACTGATAAAAAGGGTGTTACATTTTATTATACATGTTGCAGGGCTACAGGTGTGCACTATGAGTGCCCTGTAACATGTATAATAAAATATAACACCCATTATCAGTGTTAGAGTGTCTGTGTGAAAAAGGCCTATGTGGAGATGGGTGGAAGCATCTCATGTGGAAAGGCCCATTGGGGACAACGGAGGTGCCTCCATGCTTGGAGATGGGTAGAGGTGGGTATGCACCTGTGGGAACAGCCCCATGCCCATCTACACCTACCGCTCCGCTCCGCACCCACACACACCTACGGGGGGTCCACTCCATTTGATCAGGTCCTCAGTCAGAAGAGAAGGGAAGGAGGAAATCAAAGACCATCCATCCCAGAAAAGGAGAAGGTGTTAATCACTGGAAGATAACGATGGTGTCTCTGGAACTCTGTTGCAGGGCTGCAGGTGTGCACTATGAGTGCCCTGTAACATGTATAATAAAATATAATTTATAACACTGATACCCATTATCAGTGTTAGAGTATCTGTGTGGAAAGGGTCATTGTTTCACTGCGTGGAGATGCGTGGAGGGTGCCTGTGGGAATGCCACGGCAGATGGGTGGAGGTGTGTGTGCATCCCCACACACCATCAACCATCAACCATACACAGAGGCATTGGGAACAACGGAGGTGCCTCTGTGCCTGGAGATGGGTAGAGGTAGGTGTGCGCCCGTGGGAATGTCCCCACATCCAGCTCCAACCACTGCCCCCCAACACTCACCCCACACCGGTCTGTTTGAAAATGCTCAATGCCTCCGTGCATGGGTGATGGGTGGAGCATGGACATGCATTCCCACTGGCGCCCTCCACCCATCCCCACACAGTGAAACTGCGTGGAGATGGGTGGAGGCATCTCGTGTGAAAAGGCCCTGAGTTACATTTTTCCTGTATAAGAGTAACCTAGCACAGAAGCAAAAGGATTGTTGGACCAAATCAGCTCAATTTGAGACCATAATTTTTAGGTGGATATGCCCTTAGTCATTGCAGGCAATTTATCAAAGGCTGAGGTGTTCAGCCTTCACTCAGAATGGTGCTGTCTATCCTCTCTGCAAGCTGCCTCCCATTTAAGAGTTCCCAATGGTCCGATCCAGACTGCAGTTCTTAATATTCCCATCTTAACTGCCTAAGTGGCTTTCAGTAGCTAAGGTCACTATCCTCTTGGTGTACAGCTGGAATTAATCCACTTCTACTACATCCAGGATTAGGGCTGTGCTGAAGGAGCCCGTGTCCGGTTTTTGTTTTTAAATTTGTCATTTTCTGTTTTTGAAAAAAAATAATCATTATAGTTTTAATTTTGTTTTTGCATCACTATAGGGCTTCCTAAGGCTTAAGGAGCACTTTTATTTGGCCTCCAAAGCACTTTCCCTCTTTCCCAAAGTTACTGAGAATGCCACAGAGCAGCAGAAATATCACCCAGAGACTGGCACGTAGCTTGTGGGCAGGGTGAGCAAGAGCAGACACTGGGAGGCAAAAGGTACTGCGGAAAGGGGGAGGGGAGCACTGAAGCAGCAGACACTGTGACATGCAGAGGAAAGAAGAGACACATGCCCCAGCAAGGCTTTAACTTCCTGGAAGCAGAATATCAGGGTAAGACTGGCACGTGGGCAGGCTGGCACTGAGAATCATCAGGGACTGGCAAAGGAGACTTGCTGTCCCAAGTCTGTTGGGCTTAAACAAGCAGAGACTGTGGGTGATTTCAGACGTGACGGGGCGCCTATTGGCCCCGTCATGGAATCACCTTTTGATTCCTCACCGGAATCCAAACAGCCCATCAATAGATGAACCGGCTGATTCCGGCGGGGAATCTGGGGAGGGGGCGGGGCTGCACAGCACAACATGTGGCCGCACAGCCCCACCCCCCATGCTCCCCAGGCTGCCCGTCCTCCAGGAGACGTGAGGGCGCAGCGGCCAATCTAGCCGCTGTGCCCGGTTTCGTCTCAGGGTCTGGACCACGGCCCAGAATCGGCGGCGGTAACAGATGTTACCGGCCACCGATTCCGGGACATGGTTCAATTAACCACGCTTTCAGAGATGGTGCCCGGACCATCCTCAAAAGCGGGGTTAATTTGCTCACCGCCGGTGGTCCACCATGGTGAACATCTGGCAGCGAGCAAACACACATTACGTGACCATCCGCCACCACAGGGGATTGTCTGTGGTTGACCGTGATCGCGTAACGTCTGAAATTACCCTGTATGTGACAGAAAGAGACACGCACTGGCAGGAGCTGTCATTGGTTGCAGGCAGTGGAGGAGGAGAGCAGAGCAGGCATTAACACTGGTGTTGGCATTGGCACTCCAAAGTCTGGCAGGATAAAAACTTGCAGAGAGCACCCTATGGGGGGCAGGATTTGTGTGTGAGAGAGGCGCATTGGCAGGAGAAGCAGCAGCAGCTGGCAGTGCAAGTCAGGCAGAGTAGGAGCAGAGGCAGCAGGTACTGGCATTGGTATCCCCAACATCTGGCAGGATATCAACTTGCAGAGAGTGCCCAGTGGATCAGGGCTTGTGTGAGAAAGAGGTGCACTGGCAGAAGGAGGAGCAGCAGCAATGGTGTGCAAGGTAGGTGGGTGGAGGAGCAGAGCAGGCATTGGCACTGATGTTGGCATTGGTACCCTCAAAGTCTTGCAGGGCATCAGAGGGGTAGGATGTGTGTGTGTGAGAGAGAGATGCACTGGCAGGAGCTGTTACTGGTGGCTGACTGTGGCAGTATAAAGCTTTCCCAGTGCCCTCCAAGAGCCCCTGTGATTGGTTCTGGGGAGCTGGAAGCACTGAGCAATCAAAGAGTCGCATGCCACTTTCTGGGATGTGCTTACAGTGCCCTTTTACCAGCAGAGAAGACAATCATGTTGCCTGGCTCTGTGGTGTTTGCTCCCTCCTCCCCTCCCAGAAGTTGTTTTCCCTCCAAAACAGAGCCTAGCAATAACAAAAATAATAATGAAACAAAAACAAAAAAATATTTTTTTATTTTTATGAAAACAAAAATTAGATTTTCATAAAAAAGAAAATGAATTGCACACCCCTATCCAGGATCAGTGATATCCTGGCTTGCCGGAGGCAAGAGAAGACACTGTCATTTTTTCCTGTTATACTCAACATATACTTAAGTTTGTTACCGCTTCAACAGTTGAAGGTAAGGAGACATAATTATGCAGTTATGTCTACTTGTCTTTATTAATTACATTACTGGCACAATGTATTATAAAAATAATAATTAATAGTCAATTGGTCCAGATAGCATCTAGCCTGTTACCTGTGCAGTGCATTACTTTGTAATTGTGCCTTTCTTTGGCACTTGCTCATGATCACTGCCAGTGATGTTCTTCTCTAGGGTCACAGTCTTTCTCATGATGTCCCGGGATGCCTCATCTGTCGCTGGAAGTCCTTTAATTACATTTTGGTAGAGGTAGAGGAAAGGGGATTGGATTTACAAAACCATTGGGCCAGTCAAGCCATTCCATGTACTGTTTGCTATATGGAAAAGAGTGGTCACGTCCAGTGGCCACTCAACAGCTAGCGCCATACCCTTCATCTCATAAAAGACGTGTTCCCCTAAAATATTTTCCAAACTAGCTGTCACTGATGTCCACCCCACCCCACCCCATCATGCACTACATACACGTACCTGCCAAGTTGAATATAATACATAACTAGGCCACATTAAATGACTAAGCTGGTCAATATGTCAATCCAGAGCTTAAATGAGCCCTTAGTTGCTCAACTACCAAGAACTTACGGGTGGTAAGAACTTATGGGTGGGAAAAATTATGGAGCCTCAGAAGAGTTTCATCCCATCCCTAATAAATGCAACCAGCTACTTCCTTCAGTGCCAGTCTAGGAGGGTGTGTTAGAGGGTTTCAACTCTCTCCTGCCTGCATGAATCTTGATGAGCCACCACAGTGCTCCTCTGCGTGCCAGTTGGAAATCGACTACCAGCTCCAGTTTGGGGCACCTTCCATCCATTTGTCATCCTCAGCAAAAGAGGACTAATTGTGAGGCTTGATGCTGACAAGGTGCCAGAGAGGTCTAAAGTGAATTATTGCTATGTTCTTTTCTTTTAAAAGACCCTGGATTTACATGTTTCCCTTTCTTTCCAATATAGAGATGCTGGATCCCATCTTTATGCAAAGCAAGTGTTAACTGTTCCTGTTTGATACCACCTAAGCTTAGGTCAGTTGCTTCTGACACATTCATTAATAGAGAATGCAGTATGGGATGCCATTTGAGGTGTCTTATACTTCCCCTTTATTGCAAAGATTTGATTTTATAGTGTGAGGAAGCAAAGTTCTCCATCTCTGTTACATACCCTCCAACATTTGATGCAGAGAAATAGGTACACTTCTTGCCATCCCAAATTTGCATATGTTAACAAATTTGTAATAGGCAGTTAAATAATTTGGGGACTGAGCTGGACTAGGAGGATGTCTGTGTGAGAGGCTTTATGTACACAAATGTTCGTATGTACAGAACCGATGGTTCAAGTTACAACTCAGCCTGTTAAAAAGTTAAAATTCTCAAAATGTGCATTGACTCTGGCTCTAATTTTTAAGTTTCAGAGAAATATTCCTTCTGAAGCATCAGGAGCTCCGAGGGGTGAGGAATTTGCCTCCTTGATCAGAGAGTCAGCAGGGCCTCTATCACACATTCACCTGCTACTGCTCCAACAAGACCTACAAACTTAAGGTGGCTTTTAAATTCAGAAGATCAGTCTTCCAAGTTGTACTGGGGATAGGTATTCCACAGCGACTGCCTACTACAACCACTAGTAGTAGCTACTGTTGCTGGAAATTAGAATAAGAGGCGATATTTGGGAGAAGAAAATATTGGTAACTGATAAATCGGTTTGTCCTAGCTTTGTTTTTGACTATTCTAAGTCCCTGCTGCTTATTTCCTAGAAGTGATGTTTGGACAAAGCAGTCTGTTTTGTTCCATTGCTTACTTCATTCTCTTTTTTATTTCCTGACTTGGAAATAGAAAGGGGCCCGACTGTGCCTTAAGTACTTTTGCTGATGGCTAGATCTTTCTTCCCAAGTAGTAGAGCTAGAATGCTGATAACTGAAGTCATTTGTGAGAGAAAACAATTTTGCTAAACCAGGTTACCAGTAAATCATCCTTTCTACCTCTCATTTGGAATAGCAAATTATTCCTTCTTTCCTACCATTTCATGCATTATAACTAGGGATGCCATATATGCAAATTTTAAGTGGTACTTATGAGATATACAGGTTGCAGGGCTGCTTTGGAACCAATGTAGCCCTGAAACCTGTATTTCTTATAAGTGCCCTCTAAAAATGTGCATATATGGCAACCCTAGTTATAACAAGATAATATAACTAAGGTAAGCACATGCACCTGTGACTTCTCAATTTTGTATATGTATCCCTGTCTCTTCCTATGTTCTTATTTTTCTTGTCTCCCCTCCCTTGTCTGTATTATGAGCTGCTTGGGGCAGGGATTTGCCTCTAATTAATGATTGTTCAGTGTCAGTTACATCACTGATGCTATATAATACTTAATAATACAATAGTGTATGGTTTTGCCAGACAAGATGCCAAAATGTAGTAAACAGTATTTTGCATATTGTCTTAAATGCATCCTAAGTGGATTATTGTCCAAATAAGGAAACATCAATTTTGCTGCAGCTATGAGCTAAATATTTAAATATGTGGCACATTTTAAAAATGCATGTTTAAATGCGCATTACTAATTGGGGCCTAAACCTGACAGCTTTGCTTAAATGTATCTCAGGACCAACTGGATCCACTTACTTTCAAATAGTTGGGTTCAGATGATGGTGTGCTTTTCAGTAAAGACTCAACAGAGAAATGGCAGAGAAGGAGAGCACATAGCACCTTATTAGTGCTTTATACGTGGTTTACATTCATATAGCAATACAATAAATACGATGTGGCGAGTGAGGGATTTTTGGGGTCAAGGGACTGGGAGGCTGATCCCCGGGTGAGTGGTTGGTCCCCGCAAAGTTTGAGCTACGTTTGTTGCCCCTTGCTGTGTAACTCTCAGGCCCCTTGGAGTGGGAGCTGTGTGCGCTGCCAGAGAGCGCTGATCAATTACACCTGGGGCTTGGAGGAAGCGGCATCTATCCCTGCCCCACTGGACTATAAGAACAAGGACTGCGCCTTGCGGCAGCATGTGGCAAGTGAGGGATTTTTGGGGTCAAGTGACTGGGAGGCTGATCCCCGGGTGAGTGGTTGGTCCCCGCAAAGTTTGAGCTACGTTTGTTGCCCCTTGCTGTGTAACTCTCAGGCCTCTTGGAGTGGGAGCTGTGTGCGCTGCCAGAGAGTGCTGATCAATTACACCTGGGGCTTGGAGGAAGCGGCATCTATCCCTGCCCCTCTGGACTATAAGAACAAGGACTGTGTCTTGTGGCAGTGCCAAAGGCATGTGCCAAGGGGCGTTGCGCCTAAGGGCTGTGCGCACAAGAGTGCGTCCTTGTGCATGTGGCCTTGGGCGCTGGCTGAGGGCGGGCTGCATTTTTTTTCCTTTTTTCCTTTTATATTGTATTGGTTGGGAAAAGGTTTGTGCTTTAATCTTGTGCTGGAAAACTAACATATAGCAGAAGTGACCTTGGGGGGTGAGGGCTTCTGAGAAGTTTGCCTGTACACACGAAGCAGGTTTAATAATTCTTTTTGGTGGGAGACTGCTTAATTGGTTTAGTTATAGGAGGATATCAAGGATCACCTTTAGAGTGGTAGGTTTGTATTACAATTTTTTGGGTAGGCAAGCAACATCTTGTGAAGTAAGGAAGTGGTGCTATAATTGATTATGGAGGGAGATAACAGGGGAACGCCATCACTCCTGGAAGCAGCAAAGAAATTGAATACCCAAGTTAAAATAAAAAAATATATCACACATAGAGGAAGGAAACTTGATCAGCTGGGACTGACGTGTACTTCCTCCCCATTAGTTACATCAATCCATTCTTTACCCACTCATGGGTACTTGCAAAAATGGGAGGAAATGATGGATAGCCCTAGGAACATCGCCCAAAGTAATACATCAGACTATCCCCCAGTTGAGGAGATAGATCTTACTAAGCCTAGGATAGACTTAGATTCTTCTACAAAGGCAAGTTCAATATCATTGAACTCTAATTTGGGGAATAGCTTTATTACCCTTTTAGAGAGTTACCAACAGTTGTCTCCTTTACAGCAAGCTAATGCAGTAAATTGTCCAAAAATAATTAACTCACTGATTCATGAGAATTGCTGCTGCAAATTGTTAAGACAAACTATTGGCAATCTCTCTCTTGAAATAAAAAAGATGGTAGGAGGTATTGATCAGATCAGGTGTACTCTTGGGGGAATTCAAGAGGAAATAGGCAGACAACAAACAGCAAATTTAACCATTCAGACCGATAAAGCAAAATTAATACAACATAGGTATACTCAGACTAATACTGGTGGGATAAAGGAGTCAGCTACGTTAACATCTGGAGGAACTCCACAGGTTGAGGGACCAACTCTTCCCACGTGCGATACTCGAAATAGGACAACCCAGAATAGGCTCCCTAGGTATAGGGAAAAGGACTGTTGTATTTCGGAGAGGCAGTCACAGACTGAAGAGACTGCCCAGGTTAACAATTTAATAAACAAATTCTCCGATCAGAATATTGTTATATATGATTTAGATCAACAACAATATGAATCAGTATCCCATTTAAAACAGAAGGTTGTGCGTTATCTTGCTTCCAGGTTAGGGATACAGGTATCTAGGTTGACTAAGGCGATAGTCTTTGTCTCCAGACTCTATCAAGCTAGAGGTGGCTTTCATTTCGCTCCAGTGAGAATTGGCTTTGGGGATTTAGAACTGAGGAGGTTTATACTTGAAAAAGCGGAGGTCTCTATGGTAGGGTTAGAGATAGGAGAGAACACCTTCCCATTCTATAGAACCCTGAGAAACCAGACAATGGGTGCTTGGTGGCTACAGAAGAGAGGAACTGGATTGAGAAGCTCTCTCAGGGAAAAACATGCCTAATATTGATTGACTGGAACTGGAAAGAGAGAAGGACAACAGCCCAGCCACTCAGCTAATCTCCTGGAACATAGCAGGAATTGGGGAGAAGCTGCAAGATAAGGATTGGGTAGCCTTTCTCTCAGGATTCAATGTTATTGCATTGCAGGAAACGTAGATAGAAGGAGATTTGTATATAAATGGGTTTATTTTTTACGTGGTGCCTGCCTTTAAAGTATATAAAAAAGGAAGATTCTGTGGTGGTCTGCCGATGGGAGTTTCAGTTACGACTAACTGTACCACGCAACAGATAGACCTGGATTCCCCGTATTTCCAGGCTGTACAGTTTGAATTTCCATATTCCAATACTATGGTGGTTATGAATATCTACTTTCCTCCTAGAAAGAAAGGACAGACCCCAGGGTGGTGGGTTTCTCTCCTAGAGGCAAAGTTAGAATATATCAGTCTTTTGGTGCCACATGCTATGTTGCTCTTGGTTGGTGATTTCAACGCTAGGGTTGGAAATCAAGAAAGAGCAACTAGTGATTATATTCCATCTACAGTGACGGGTCCGAAAATGTTGGACCAAAGGACTGATGCCAACGGGAGGTGTTTATGTCAATTTATGGGGGAAAATAATTGGAAGATGCTAAATGGAGATCTTGCTCCTGACATACCGGGTCAATTCACTTTTTGTTTGGTAAGGGGAGACAGTACTGGATTATGTGTTGGTAGACAACAACTATTGGAACACTTGTAAGACCTGACAAATCTGGCTAAGACCTGAAAGTGATCACCACCCACTAATAGCTACAATTAGTCTAGAAAAGGATATTGGTAAGGGAGTATTGTCATTAAGGATGTTCCCTCCTCAGAAATCTGTGAAGAGGAATGCTAAGTGGGATAGTGAGTTAGAATCAAATATACTGGGTATTTGTTCATCTCATTTAGCTGAGATGGAGCAAGGGGAATTAACAGAACAGTCCCCTGATCAAATTTTGGAATGGTATAAAGGCCTTCTAAGTAAAATAAATAAGGTTCTTTTGATTTCTGGGGAGTCGCAGAAAGGTCATGGAGCCCATAGGGGCTGGTTTGACAAAGAATGTCTTATGGGGGGAAAAAAATTATTAGAAATTCTGGGAAATACTGAGACGTTGGATAAGGAAGAATTTAAGGTGAATTGGAGACTGGCTAAGGGTAATTATAAGAGGCTATTGGCTAGGAAGAAGCAGAAACATCAGGAAACTACGTGAGAGAAATTGATGCAGGCAGCAGGTTCCAAGGATGTATGACAGTTTTGGAAAATAGTTGGGGGGAGTAAGAGGCGAAGGAATGCCATTCCAGACTCTTATATAGCTCCATCTCTTTGGGTAAATTACTATGAAGAGAAATTTGGACTTGAGGACGGGTCAGCTTTAGTACAGAAACATGATATATTATGGAAAGAATCTGGGGAAGGTGAACTAGAACAATATACGGTCGCAAATGAAGATATTCTTCTTTATATACAGGACCTTAGGGCAGGGAAGGCATCTGGCCCTGATTCCCTGCCCCCCGAATTGTTTAAATCTGATCCATCTCTTTGGGCTTTAAACTTGGCAAAAGTTGTAAATAACGTTATATTGGGTGGTCCAGTTCAGCGCACATGGAAAACCAATATATTGGTCCCAATTTATAAAAAGGGAGATAGGGAAAATCCAGGCTCCTACAGGCTGATTAGCTTGATAGATCTTCTGGCTAAAATATATGGAAAACATCTATTGGGGCATATAGTGGCCTGGGTGAAAGAAAACAATATAATAATAGAAGAGCAGGCAGGATTTCACCATGGGTACTCCTGTACTGACCAATGCTTCTCACTATACCATCTATTGAAGAAATATAACTCTAGGAAACAGCCGGTCTATGTAGCTTTCATCGATTTGCAGGGAGCGTTCGATACCATTGACAGGGCAAAATTGTGGCAGAAGTTAGATTTATTGGGTATGGAACCCTCACTGCTGAAACTTATCCAAAAATATTATTCGGATACTAGTACAGTGGTTAGATATGGCCCACAGGGAGAGCTCACAGTCTTTTTTTAAACGGCTAGGGGAGTCAAACAAGGGTGTGTTATTGCCCCTATACTGTTTAGTCTTTACACCAAAGACCTTGCTCGAACGTTGCAAAATCCCTGTTACCATCATCCAAAGACCATTGGTGGCGATCTGTTTTTGTTACTCTACGCAGACGACATGACCTTATTGTCTTTGTCACCTATTGGGTTACAGAGAATGTTGACTTCTTTAGAACAATATGCGAAGGATAATGCCCTGATTATAAATGTGCCCAAATCTAAAATAATGTCCTTTGGGACTACTAAGGGCCATCAATGGGTGTTGGGAAAAGAAAAACTTGGAACGGTCACATCATACACTTATTTGGGGGTAACTTTCGACGTAACACTCACATGGAGATCTCATCTGGCTCGGGCCAGGTTGAAAGCAGAGCAGGCCGCAGGCGGAATCTTGAAGTTCTTTGGGAAATGCGGCAAACGACCTTGTCTGGAAGCTCTGAGAGTGGCGGAGGTTAAATTAGATGCTACCCTTTTGTATGGAGCCACACTGTGGGGGTTAGACCAGCGGGCTGGTAAAACTGCTGAGGTAGCCCAGGCAGCTTTTTTGAAAAAACGTATGGGAATTCAAATTTCAACTCCCAGAGCTCTGATAAGACAAGAGCTAGGGATACTAAATGTGGCTGTCAAGGCTAGGCAATACGTATTTTTATATTGGCTAAAGCTCAGGACTCTTTCCCCAAATCATATTCCCAAGAGGGTATTTTTGGAAATGGAAGAAATCCTGAAAGTCAGACATTCCTGGGCCCAAGATATAAGATCAGAACTGCTGAAAATTGGTCTTGGGTACATGGGGGAATATTTCAATCGGATTCCTTTATGGGAGATAAGGAGCAGATCTTAGTCCGCCTGAAAGATATTGCTTTTCAGGAGGACAAGGCTAGGGTTGCTGAGCTCACTTACATTCCCTTAGACCAATATAGATTTGCTCCTTCAATGCCAGCCCTTTACCTACAGATTCCCCAATACCACTTAAGATTAGCAATAATTCGCATGAGATTTTCTCAGTTGGAATCCAGTCTTCAGGAAGGTCGTTGGCGGAAAATTCCTCTAGCTCAAAGGTTATGTTTATGCATGCAGAAGAGGGTGGAGGATATACCGCATCTTTTGTGGGAGTGTCCCCTGTATATAGTTGAAAGAACAAAATGGCTGAACCCGTGGGTGAAAGGGGATAAGTTATCTTCACATGAGAAGACTGTCCAATTATTTCAGAAACTAACAATGAAGTCCTTATTTCATCTAGCAAAGTTTCTGTGTGCAGCACAAATAAAAAGGAAGACGCAGGCAAACCAGAAATAACCAAAATTAAATTTTGGATCATTTACCTTACAATATCTTGTTGTAAGAGGTGAAGAAGTTAGTTTACCTAATGGTAAGAAGGACGGGTAATAATTTTGAAGATACATGGAGGCTTAGTGATGAACATAAGAGTAAATTAGTTGTATTTTTCCTTGATTGATAAATCCTGAAGAGTTGTATGTTGAGAACAATGTATTAAGTTCTCAAAAAGATTGTACCACTACTGTATGTTTTTGTTGTATGTTAATTTTGACCTATATAGGTCGTAAATAAATATATATCTATCTATCTACAATAAATACAGCATTAGCAGTGTGGTTTAATGTTTTCATCAGCATTTTTCATCACTGTATCTTAAATGAGTCATCACTGTATCATCACTGTTTTCATCACTGTATCTTAAATGAAGCTTTGTTTACAACTCCACTCATCTATAGATTACAGTGCTCACAAATGTATGTATTAACACTACTGTTCCCAGTGAGACTTAGGCTGTGTTCTCACCTGTGGCAGTGGTGGTGGCAACAGGAGGGGCGAGGGAAGACGCAGCAGCGCAGAGGATCCAGATGACGGGAAAAGAGCCGGTGCGAACGGGGATCTGCCGTGGCTTCTCTCACATGTCAGGGCGCAAAATCCTGCCCTGACATGCACGAGAGAAGTCGCAGCAGATCCCCGTTCGCACCGGCTCTTTTCCCATCGGCCGGCTCCTCCACGCTGCCAAGTCTTCCCTCGCCCCTCCCGTTGCCGCCACCACCACCGTAGGTGAGAACACAGCCTGAGCCACTAAGGTGAAGCAAAGGAGTATGTATCTGCTACGCTTGCCTCCAGCCTCAGAACAGTGTTGTTTTTGTTTTTTACATTGCAGTGGATGGAGCCCTGTGGAGAACAGCCTAGTGGTTTCATGTATCTTGCTCCTGCTCTGCAAAGGTGGCTTATTTTTTATGCGGTATGGTGGAGAACGAATTTTGTTCCAGTTGCTAAAATATCTCACTGATCACCTGCCAGGCCATATTTAATATTCCTTGATGCTGTTGTATGTTTTGCTGTTGTGATCATGTTGTGTTATCAGTTTAAAGAAATATTCCCTTCTACCTTTCTGAAACCGTCAACTCTCAAAGAAATGTAGGTACTTTCATCACCACTGATTTAGTTGATGGTGTTCTACTGCGTAACTTGAAGTTATCTAAATATATTCAAGTTATATAGAAATCTGTGGCTCTGGTAATTGTCGCCTAATGTATCCCCTTACTCCCTACTCCTAATTATGAATTTAACATTTTTCTGTTTTTAAAAAGCTAAAAATAAATCCTGTAACCCCAAATGGTAATAAAGGCATATAAAGTATAGCAAATAGCACTCGAGATTGTGACTGTGGGTGTTTTTAGACAAGCACCTCCCCACCCATCACGCCCCATCAAGCATGTTGCAGGACTGAATTGGCACCCTATGCAGCCCTGCAACATGCATGATGGCTGGGGAGGTGCTTATCTAAAAACACTCTGTGCCTACAAACGGTGTGACGTGACCCTACGATTCACAGTTTGGGAACCTCTGCCTCCCCTAGCACAGAATGATCCTTGCTTTATTCCCTGGTTGTTTTAGAAACTTGGGGTACAAACGGATGTGACAGTGGCCCACATTTGCCCAGGACTCATCCGCTCATCTGTTACCTCCCTGACAGATGTTGTCCTGCGACTGACCCGGGATGGGTAGCAGTTGGCCTGGGATGTGCCCTAGTCCTGATTCTGGATGACCATCTGAGACCAAAGACTGCCCACATGTTTGTTCAGCTCCCCAACACAGGGAGGGATGACTACAGCTTCCCGGGGCAGACTGGGAAAGCGCCTTGCCACCAACGTGTCTGTTTTCACACTTAGACTGCCTTTCCCCTTCTAGACAGGCAATTGCTTCCTAAGGAATATTCTTCAGTTTCTGTAATTCTAGTCTATGCTAGTCTTCCTCTTCCTCAAGCTACTAAAACCCCGCGGGATCTCCACCCCTTTCTGCTGCTGTAGAAGTGTATCCCTACTGCTGTCAGATACATGAAATCAGAAAAGTCCACTCTGGAATTTTCCATGAGAATTACCACTTTTTGACTTAACCATGTTTTCTAATCGAGTTATTCCATGTGTAGACAATTCCAACTAGTTTCATGGATTGTAAGTATTGTATGTATACATATGTGGATGGATTGCTATTTAATTAGCAAAGAAATGGCCATCCTAACCTGTTAACTTGAAATTACATGATTGATTACAAAATGGGTTTATAAGGGATCAAATGCAATCTAAATGTTCTCAAATACATTTCCATCAGGATTGCGCATCATGATAAACTATGTGCAGGCCTACATTGTGTTAGACCTTATGCATATGCAGGCCTGCAAGGAAAGGAAGAGCACATGCTTCTTGTTTCCATGAATCAGGCAACTCCATGAATCATCTCCCTGGAGAGTTGCATACTTTGCTCCCTGGAAGTGCCACTGCTAACATCAGCTACCCCAAAATACCCCCACCGACCCACCCACTTATCTCATGGAGCAGCAGAGTTCACAGGACACACCCATTACAAACAACATGAAGCTGCCTTTGCAGTTTTTCTTCTTTGGCATTCCTGTGAAGAATTCTGGCTGAGATGGTCAGAGTTTCTTCACAGGTCTCCTTCTGTCCCAGACCTTCTCTGTGATCCATCCAGCACACCTCTAGCTGCCAAACTAAAAAAATCACAGCCCCTGAAGTGGAGTTGCATCAGAACTCCCTGTCTCTTTACCAAAACAATCCTCTACTAACAGCATATCCCTATCTATTAATTTAAACTAATGTGTTGCACTATTTTGCTGTTTTCCTTGAAACAATGATCCTGCAGAAATTTGTAATATAAGCTGCTTGAACACTAATAATATTAACACGCAAAGTTAACACTTTCCTTGATAAGATTATATTTTTCCTAGGAGTTGTCCAGAGGGCTTCACTAACAAACTTGCAGGTGATGTATTCAAATAACAATACTAAATAAAGTTTCTCTCTTACCTTTATGGAGTTCTGAGGGAAAGCAGAAACTGGTCCAAGGATGGCACAGTGTGTAACAAAGAATGGTGCAATTTAGAGTTATGGTGCAATTTTAAAATAAAAGATTACTGATAAATAAGTGTGTTTTCTCACTTTCCAGTGACAGATTGTATCGGAGAACTATCTAACCCACTTCCTATTTCCTTTGCCCTCAATCTGCTGAGTAATATTTGCATTTTCCTTAAAACAACACATCTTCCTCTCTGGACGGAAATTCCCGATAAATGTTTTCCGCTGAACTTCCCTCAGAATCTACATTAATCAACACTGACACCAGGGACCATTTCCTGAGGTCTTTGCTTTCTACTTTTTGAACAACATACAATAGCATCAAAAGTCCATCAGGCTAGCCCATTACCAACTATTTATTAATAAGGATCCCAGCAAGCTTTATAACCTTTAAATATAGTTATTTTAAGAAATGTTACAGAAATTATTCTGTTTATTCTTTTGGGAAATTCCTACAGTGAATTATGCAAACTATATTATTTATTCTAAATTCACTATTATCAATAAGAATCCTAGAGAAAATAAAACCATAAAGACATAAGGCAGATTACATCCTCTTGGCTATATTTTATTTCTGCTGCTTTACACTTTTCATAAAATGGAAATAATGATCCATGGCACAATTGGAATAATGGTCCTTGTGCACATTTATATCATTTAATGTATATACTGTTCATTATATCAAGATCAAAGGGGATATACCCTCTGATCTTGACAGCCATTCACTCGATGACCTCATGGCTCTTTGGAACACCTTATTGGCCGAGGCCCTTGACAGGATGGCTCCTAGGTGTCTGCTCCCTGTGCATCTGCATGGCAGGCCATCGTGGGTTATGGAGGGTCTGCAGCATCTGAAGCAGGAAGGACAGTGGTTAGAGCATTGGTGGCGCTGTTCTCATGCTGAAGCCAACAGATTGCAGCATAGAACCAGTTTAAGAACCTATGCTGTGGCTACGAGGACAGCAAAGCAGAAATTCTTTGCTACACTCAAATTATCTGAGAAGTCTCATCCAGCAGAGCTTTTTCAAGTGGTGAAGGGGCTGGTCAGGCTGGCCTCCCTCCGCCTGGAACTGGAACCTCCCAGTGCCCGCTGTGACACATTTGTTGATTACTTTGTGGATAAAATCGCTTGTATTCACCATGGTATCTAATGCCCACTGTGACATGTTTGGTGATCATTTTGCAGAGAAAAACCACTCAGATTCACCACAACTTCGATGCCACACTTATTGCAGTGGGTGAACCAGAGGTTGTGGAAACCCTGCCTTGTCTGGTTTTGTGGGATCAATTTCAGTTGGTGTCATCCACCAGGGTGGGGGATGTTCTTGGGGGTGTTAGACCCACCTTTTGTGAACTTGACTCATGCCCATCCTGGCTGGTTAAGGCCAGTCAGGAGACGGTGGAGGGCAGAGTGCCGGGCTGCCTCAAAGGGGTGGTGGTGCAGCCTTTGCCCTTTCAGTCTGGTTTTCATCTGGGTTATGGCACAGAGACTGCGCTTGTGGCCTTGGTTAACAACCTTTGCCGTGAATTAGATCAGGGTTGTTCAACCCTGCTAATTTTGTTAGATCTGTTGGCTGCTTTTGATACTGTTGACCATGAGATGTTGGTTACTTGCTTGTGGAATCGAGCTAGAGTGGGCAGAATCATTCTTGACTGGTTCCACTCCTTCCTGACCGGGAGAATTCAGCATGTGGTGCTTGGGGATTGTTCTTCATCTCCACGGGACCTCACATGTGGTGTCCCACAAGGTTGTATTCTGTCCCCGCTCTTGTTCAACGTGTATATGCAGCCACTTGGCAAGGTCGTGAGACAGTATGGGGTGCAGTGTCATCAATATGCTGATGACATCCAACTCTACTTCTCATTTTCATCTGACCCAGAACCATCAGTCTTGTTGCTTACCCGATGTCTGGCGACTGTTGGGGTTGGATGAGGGCGAGCTGACTGAAGCTGAATCCCGACAAGATGGAGGTGATGGTGGTGGGAAGGGCAGTGGATGTGGCGGTTCCCATCATTGATGGGATCCGCCCTCTGCTGTCATTCCAGGTCCATAGTCTGGACATGCCCCTCAAACTGCAGCTCCGCCTGGATTTCCAGGTGGGGGCGGTGGCAAGGAGCGCATTTCGACAATTACATCTGGTGTGATGGCTTCGGCCATATGTTTCAGATAGTGACTTGGACACCATCATTACCTTGAGATTGGGCTATTGCAATGCACTCTACATGGAGCTACCTATTGTTGTTGTTGTTGTTATTATTATTATTACATTGGACTTTTATACCACCCGTCTCGCTGATTGTGTCTCGGGGCGGTTTACAACAAAGCAAAAATACAAAATATACAACAATATAACATCAATATTGAAAACATTATGAGTAGCCACAAGAATAAAACACAGTTTCCCACCCCTCAATACTTCCCATCAATACATAACGTCAAAAAAGCAAAAAAAATAGAACACAATTTCCCACCCCCCAATACCACCCCACCATCCATACCCCTCTCTCACAGAGGTATTCCTCCTTGAGTTATTCCCCCCCTCCCTCACCAGGGTTACAACAACTCCACCCTCCTAATTCTGACCCCCCCACCACCTGCTCTCACCAGGGGCAGAGACCTAAATTGAATGACTGCAACGCACTCTACATGGGGTTGCCCGAGAAGCTGGTCCAGAGGCTGCAGCTGGTGCAGAATGCCGCGGTCCGTCTCCTTACAGGGGTGGGCCGCAGGGAGCACATAACACTAGTGCTCCGGGCTCTGCACTGGCTGCCTATAAAGCACCAGGCCAGGTTCAAGGTGCTGGTTTTAACATTTAAAGCCCTTCACAGACTGGACCCTACTTATCTGCAGCACTGCCTCACTCCCCATGTGCCTGTGTGACCTTTGAGATCATCTGTGGGAACCTTTTTGGAGGTTCCCCGGGCGAGGTGGGTGGCCACTGATGTTAGATCTTTTTCGGTGGCCGCCCCTGTGCTGTGGAATTCGCTCCCAGAGGAGACTCGGTTGGCCTCCACTCTCCTGTTATTTCAACATTTATGTAAGACCTGGCTGTTCCACCAGGCCTTTGGTGAGGGGTGGGAGTAGGGTGGGTGGGGAGGGAGGGAGGTTTTTTTCCTGCATATATGTGGAATTTTTAACTATTTTAATTGTTTTATTGTTTTATTGTTTTTATATTTGTTGTTCGTCAACCCAGGCTTCCCTGTGAGCAGGAGAGGTGGGATAACATTTTTTATATAAATAAATAAATAACTAACTCTAAAAACAGAACCCACTCTCACCCTTCAGAAACTAGGCTATTAATCAAACAATAATTCTACATACTACCCATCTTACCGCCCCACCCCCCCCCACCATGTCCATCCCTCCAAAAGAGCATAGCCAGGCCTTCAACATCCCATAAACTGCCAAGTAAAATGGCACAGGACCTTTCCCTTACCCCCTAGAAGGAAAGAGTGGGCAAGCCATCCCTAAAAGTATTCAAGTCCCAGCCAGGCACATTTCCAGCAAATATTTTTGCATAAGGCTTCTCACAGCTCCTCAAGGGCTCGCATAAGGGCCATGTGACAGTGACGGTCTGGAGACTGCAGCTAGTGCAGAATGCTGTGCCTCATCTCCTTACGGGGATGGGTCACCATGAGCACATTACACCGGTGCTCCAGGCTCTGCATTGGCTTCCTATAGTCTTCCGGGTCCAATTCAAGGTATTGGTTTTGACCTAAAAAGCCCTATACAGACTTGGTCTGACTTACCTGCAGGACCACCTCACTCTCTGTGCTCTGGAATGGCCTGAAGGTCCCGTGTGTGGCCCAAGGGGCCACTATGGAGAGGGTGTTCTCAGTGGTCTCACCAAGGCTGTCGAACTCCCTCCTGGTGGAGGCCCGGGTAGCCCCGGATCTCCCCTCCTTCCATCGTATATGTAAAACCTGGCTGTTCTACCTGGCTTTTGGTGAGGGAGGGGGGGTGTAGGGTGGGGATGGGGGGAAGGGTGTTTTGGTTTTGTGCCTTCCCTTTTTATTGTATTTTTATGGTTTTGTTGATTTTATGTGTTTTGATATTGTAAGCCACCCCAGGCTGCTTGGAGCAGGAGGATCAGGATATTAAATGATTTTATAAATAAAAAAATAAGATTTCGACGCTGCGCTTATTACAGTGGAAGAGTCTTGTACGGTTTCATGGAATTGGTTTCAGTGGGTGTCCCCTGCTGATGCAGAGGATGTTCTTGGGACAGTCAGAGCCACTTTTTGTGAGCTGGACCCAAGTCTGTCCTGACTGGTTAAGGTCAGCTGGGAGACACTGGGGCCATTGCTGTCTGAGGTGATCAACGCCTCCCTTAGAGAGGGCAGAGTGCCGAGATGCCTCAAGGAGGCAGTGGTGTGGCCTCTGCTCAAAAAGTCATCATTGGACATTGACTCCCTTGCCAGTCTCTAACCTTCCCTTTTTAGGGAAGGTTACTGAATGGACAGTGGCTCTGCAGTTGAAGGGGCATCTGGACCATGTCAGTTTTCTAGATCCCTCACAGTCCAGCTTCCATCCAAGTTATGGCACCGAGACTGCACTTGTGGCTTTGGTCGATGACCTTTGCTATTAATTGGATCAGGGTCATTTGACCCTGCTGATTCTGTTAGATCTTTCAGCTGCGTTTGATACCATTGACCATGAGATGTTGGTGACTCCCCTGCAGGACCAGGCCTGGGTGGGTGGGACTGTTCCTGAATGGTTCCACTCCTTCCTGGTCAGAAGACCTCAGCGGGTGTTTCTCGGTAATTGTTCATCATCTCCTCGGACCACTCGTGTGGAGTCCCGCAGAGTTCCATCTTGTCCCCTCTCCTGTTCAACATGTATATGCAGCCACTGGATGAGGTCATTAGAAGGTCTGATGTTTGGTGTCATCAATATGCTGATGACACCCAACTTTACCTCTCATTTTCATCCAACCCAGACCCAGCATTCTCGGTGCTTACCCGGTGTTTGGCAGCTGTGGGGGACTGGATGAGGGAGAGCCAACTGAGGCTGAATCCCAACAAGATGGAAGTGATGCTGGTGGGTAAGATGATGGGTGTGGTATCCCCCATCATTGACAGGGTTTGCCCTCTGTTGGTCCCTCAGGTTCGGAGTCTGGGAGTGCTCCTCAATTCCCATTTCCACTTGGATGTCCAGGTGGGGGCAGTAGTGAGGAGTGCATATTGCCAGTTACATCTGGTGTGGCTGCTTCAGTCATACGTCTCGGACTCCAACCTGGCCAGTATCATCCATGCTTTCATTACCTCTACACTATTGTAACACACTTTTTGTGGGGCTACCCACGGTGACAGTTTGGAGGCTGCAGCTGGTGTAGAATGCAGTGGCCCACCTTCTTATGGGAACAGGTTGCCATTACACCAGTCCTTTCTCTGTACTGGCTGCCTATAGTCTTCTGGGTCCGATTCAAGGTGTTGGTGGTTACCTAAAAATCCCTATATGGCCTATGCCCTACTTATCTTTGGGACCACCTCACTCACCAGGATCTGAACCAACCCCTGCTGTTGACTGGGGGTGCCTTTCTTGAAGTCCCCCGGGTATCCCGGGGGGGTGACTATGGAGAGGGCATTCTCAGTGGCCTCACCTAGACTGTGGAATTCCCTCCCAGCAGAGACCTGGCTAGCCCTGGACCTCCCTTCCTTTCAATAACAATGCAAGACCTGGCTATTCCCACCAGGCCTTTGGTGAGGGAGTTTGAGGGTTAGGGTGGCTGGGTTTTTGGTTATTCTGTGACTTCCTCATGTTATATTAGCATGGTTTTAACATATTTATATTGTATTTATATTGTTATTTTATTATTCTATTTTAAATTGTTTGCCGCCCTGAGCTTCCTTTGACAGGAGGGACAGGATATACGTTTTTATATAAATAAATAAATATACATTTTAATGATTGCAAGATAAATGCTTAGCTTATTAAAATATGGGAAGACTGTTAATAGAGTTGGTTTATTAAAGTTGAGTTTACTATTTTTTTCCAGTGAGGTAGATAAAACAGTCAGTATTTAAATTCAAAGACAATTTACTATGGTTTATGCTAATGTCTTATGTCTGAGACTGCGTTAATGATACTAGTACCTTTTTAGAGGGATTTTCCTTATTTAGTAAGAGGTGATCAGTGAATGGACTGCAAGAGGGCGGCTCAGCCCAGGGTGAGTCCATTTTCATTGCAAAATTTTACAAAGGTTTCCCATTAAACTAAGCCTACATCAGTGATGCTTGCTGGGCTTTTATATTTTGATGCGACTCTCGTGCAGATGGAGCAGAGTGATTTCATCTTGGTTTTGCTTTTGGTTTTCTGGTTCAAATGCTCAAAGAAATTGAAATTGGGGTGATAAAAATTAAACACATTGAATCACAAAACTCTAACGGAAGAATATGGTGTTTCACAGAGCATCTGCTGGGGCAGATGTTGCACACATTGAGCCCAATCCCAACCCCCATGGGTACTACACACGCATGCATGCAAGATCTGCGGAGCTCCATTTGCCTGCTGCACGCAATCTGCAGTGTTTGGGACTGGGCTCATTGTGTCCTGGCAGGCCACATAACAACACCTCTCCCCAAACAATAATAAATTAGAGTCATATTTTGTAGAGATAAGGAGATCTAGCATGATTTCTCTCTACTCAGTGAGATATCTTCTCAGCATATAATGATGTCTTCCCAAACCTATTGTGAAGACAGTGTAAGATAATACTGACTGCCTACTGATCCTATGGGTCAAGATATAAGGGGCTAAATCATTTCTTTCACCTACCTCTGACCTGGCAGCTGTATGACTTTATTCTCCAAAAGCATTTCTGATTCCTGTTTTGCTGTAATGGCTTTTTGAGGCCATGCCCCTTAGCCATGTCAGTGAGAGGAAAGCAGAGAAACCAAGCAACTCCACAATTAGATAAGGAGAAAAAATGATATGGATAAATCCCTATGTATCAAAATGGGGCTATTCTATTACTGTGGGTAATTTCAGGTGTTATGAGATCACAGTCAACCACAGTGAACCACACTCAATCCCCCAGCTCAGGCAATGAGCCCTGAATGTCTGTTCAGCGGCATCCAGATGTTCACCACCGTCAATCACCGGTAGGGGTCAAAGCCAACCACAGTTCTGGAGCTCAGGATGGGATCACCTTCAGAACCATGGACAAAGCAATCCCCACCAGGAAACAGCCAAAAGTAAAATCTAAATGGCAACCACCAGGCATGATCACGGACAACGATCCCACACCGTGGTGAAAGCACACAGCATCACTGCCAGGCAATGGCCAACAAACAGAACAAGGAGGGATATTGAAAGGGCATACTATGCCAGGGGAATAAGGTGGCGAGACAGGAAGAGAGAGAGGAGAGACAGGACAGCGATGGAGCACGAGGAGCAGCAGCAGCAGGACCCGGAGCAACCCGTCCCACGGGAGGACACCGAACAGGGGATGGAGGCCCCCCACAAATGGGTCAGGAGACCACCACAGGATGGGCGGGGGTGCAAGGGCAGTGGACAGTCATGGAGGGAGGGAGGGAGGGAGAGTGGGAGGCGGGGGCAGGAACGGCAAAACCACAGCACCCAACCCTCCATGTCCACCCAACAGACCAGAAAATGGTCCTGAGCCCTGGAACCCTCACAGGACACCAGCAGGGAGGAGGCGGAGGAGGAGGCGGCAGCACCAGAGCTGGAGAGGGCCGCATGGAGATGGAGGTACCAGAGAGAGGGACAGTGGGGAGTCCAGGAGACTCAAGACTTCATCAAGATCTGCAGGTCCCTGGAAAAGCAGGTAGAGCTCATGGTGAACAAGTGCAATGAGCACGTGTTCGACCGGATAGTGAGGGAAATGGGGGAGGCTGGATATCAGAGGTTGGCAGCACAGTGCCGTTCAAAGGCCAAGGAACTAAAGAGGGACTATAAGCACAATAAGGACAATAACCAGAGGTTCGGTCACACAGTGCGGACCGCACCGTATTATGATGCCCTAGATTGGATCCTTCACATGAAGGGATCCATCGTGGCCCCCTGACTGGTAGGGAGTGCCGTGGCACAGGGCCGGATATGGGAGGACATCCCACCTCCCATGGGATGTCCTCCATGGGAGGAGGACATCCCATCTCCCATGGCAGCACCGGGTGCACCCACTGACACCGCCAGACCCACACCCCAAGAAGAATGGCCCGGGACCTTGGGGATCAGCAGGCCCCCATCATGGACAGGCACGGGGAGCCCACTACCGCACTTGGGGTCGGGCTCCAACAATGACATTCTGGTCACCCTGAGCCACTGGACATGAGGGGAGCACTCCGAGCAGAGCCCCATTGAACAGTCGGCCACGGAGGACTCGGAGATGGACATAGGAGGTAGGCACAGGGTGTGGAAGGCACAGACGCCTGCACAGACCCATCGAGGAAGCAGAGGGGGGTACAAAAGGAAGGGAGAAAAACTAACCTTACCGCAGGTGCGACCAAGGGAGAGGAGGAGGCAATGGAGGGGGAACGGGCACCGGGAGTGGTGGAACACGTGGCGGAAGGGATGGTGCCCACTGGAGGCCAGGCGGGGAACAGGAGCATGGGTGGTACATGGGGGTAGGGACAAGGGAATCCCAATGTCACACCCCCATGGCCGTTCCCACACAGGGCCACTACCACTGCCACAGGAAGCCGAGGCGGAGGAACAGCAGCACCACCACCAGCAGCGGGTGGAGTGAGGTGAGCAGGCGGGGGGGCAAACCAGTGGAATGGCAGAGGGTGGGGGCCCAAGGGGGAGTGAATTGATCCGCACACACAGCTCCCAGGGGGCCCAGGGGAATGGTGGCCAGAGCTGCCAGATGATGCACCGAGGGTACCCACGAGGAAACAGGGGACGGGTAGCGGGTCATAGGTGTGTGGAGGGCATGGAGGGGACCTGACCACCCAAGGGGATGGGGGACGTATGGCCAGGCACACCAGGCCCCACCCCAGCACCATTTTGTGGGGGGACACGTGCAGCTAATGGGTGCCCGACTGAGCTAACCGAACCCATATCCCAGGCATCCTGGTCATGAGAGGGACCAGTGCTGCTGGCCCAGAGGATGCAGAAGCACAGGGCATGTGTGCGCCGGTGGTGGGAGGACCTGGCAGAGGAGATCATGCAGACCAGCACAGAGCAGGGGGAGGTGATGATCGCCTCCATTGACAGGATGAGGTGGCCACTGGTAGGGCTGTATAGCAGGTGAAGGGAAAGGACAGGCACCTCATAGCCAAGATGCGGATGGAGAGGCGGCTGCAGAGATGGGACCACACATGGCAGATGGAGGCGATATAGCGGTTGATGATGGAGACCATCAGCCGCGGGGCCACTGAGGACTCCGGGAAACTAGACAGTTCCCTTGAGATCAGCACCTCGTTGCTGCTGCATATGGGCATGATGAGTGCCTATATCATGGCAGCAGCACCCCCCAGGCACCATACTGACTGCAGCCCCACACCCACCATCCATCACACCGCAGGTGCCCATCCCACAGCAGCATCAGCAGCTCTGACCACAGGGCCTATGCATCTGCCTCCCAGTTCCGCCAGGGCTGAGACAGCAACAGCCGCCCTGCCAGGTGCAGCAGCAGTAGGCAGTCCCAGGCCCAGTCCAGCCCCCAGCAGCAACCATGGAGGAGAGCCAGGAGCCGTTGCAGAGCCAGGAAGCGCTGGAGGGGGACACAACAGTGCAGGCAAGGGTGGCTCGCAGACCATGGCACAGCCCACATGGTTATGGAGAGGACACCCCAGGAAGCAGGAGGGGCCGGGAGAAGGGGTATGAGAAGGGGGACATAGGGCCAAGGGGTCACTGTAAAGACAATAAATACACCTTTATTCACTGTAACCATCATGTCCCTAATTCATTGCTACACACGCCGGGGACCCAGAGCTCAGTGGGTGAGGCTATGGCAGGCATAGGCATGCCAGGGGTCCCGCCCCATGGAACACGGGAGCCTCAGGCCTGGGGCACCCATGATATGTGCCTCATGATTCCTGCTCTGATCTTCTTAGCATAACAGTACTCCCTGGGGTTCGCCATGTTCACATATAGCAGAATGGGGCCAGCTGGCCACTGTGGCCTGGGATACCCAAGGGCCACTCCATCAGTCTCACAGATGTTGTGCAACATGCAGCAGGTGCTGATTACTAGGACCAAAGTCTCCACCAAGTAGTCCAGGTACTGACCAGGCACCTCCATCTCTGCTTGAGGGCACCAAAGGCCCTTTCAACCACTGTCCGCACAGTGCACAGCCACGTGTTGTACAGGACCTCTATCTGATTCCAGGCCACCAGATGGCCCTTCATGAGCTAGGGGAACAGTGGATAGGCTGGGTCTCCGATGATGCAGGGGGGCATCAACACCCCCTCGATCTGGGTCATCCACATGTTAGCATAGTCCCCCCTGTAAATCCGTGTGAAGAGGGGAGAGATGGTGAGGATCTGGGCATCATGACTGCAGCTGGAGTGGCCAGTGAATATGTCTGTGAACCGGCCCCGGTGATCGACAATGGTCTGGAGCTGCAACAAGTGGTAACCATGCCTGTTGATGTACTCGGCCGCATCATTGTGGAGGGGGGTTGGCGGAGGATCTCCACATGGGTGCCATCGATTACGCCCAGGCAATTGGGAAACCCGGTAGCCTTGAATCCGGCCATCACTGCCCCCTGATCCATGAGCTGGATCAGGCGGTCGAGGAGGACTGCCTCCACAGCCTCACAGGAGTCGTGGATGGTGCCAGCGACAGTTGTGAGGCCCACTCCAAAGTGTTGAGCCACAGAACGGCAGGAATCCAGGGTGGCCAGGACCCAGACAGCTATGCCCACCCACTACGTTACTGGGATAGGCGAGCGCATGTGGGTGTGCAGCCACTCCAGCCAGGGCTGCAGGAGCTTTGCCAGTCATAGGAGGGTACGCCAGTCCATCTGGACGTGTACCCCCCCAAGCAGCATCGTCCCATCGTGCCAGGGCCCCATCCCACCATTGCTGGGCCCTGGCCATGGTTCAGAGGTGCCTGTCGATGGGCATAGTGAGCATGACGGCACTGAAGAGGGCCTCCCTCCTCCAGTAGTGGCATGCAGCTGCTTGCCTGAGGGCAGCTGGATGGGTGCATGCAATCAGCAGAGTCCTGCAGTAAGTCCTGGACATCCTGTGTGCCATGCGCATGGCCTGGATGCGGCAGCGCCTGTGGTAGGCGAGCAGGCTGGTTGCAGCGAACCGGGTCAGGCATTCCCACACCCCAGTGTACATGTTGAGAAGCTCCATGGTGACCCACTGGAGCTCGGTGTTCTGGTGGTACCACTCAACTATGATCTCCTGTAGGAGCCAACAGGCACCCAGCTGGTTTGCATCCATGACAGGTAGCTGTGAGGACCTGAGCTGGTAGGTGCCCCAGGAGCACCAGGCGGTGTCAGGCACACTGCTCGGAGACACGGTCCTGCCACTGTGCTGGAGGTTGTGGCTCGCTATAAGGGGCCTGTGGCCAGCTCACGCCCATGTGCCACCAGCTGTTGGGCCCTGTACCCAGGTGCTGCGCCAATTGGTTGTGGGCTATGCATTACCGGGTGGTCCTGGTGGCACAGGGCCACTCACCCGTACTGGGGGGCTCCACCTGTAGGTCCGGTGCCCCCTGGTGCCGGTCGCTACCACCTATTGGGGTGTTGGGTGCTCGGGTGCATGGGAGGGAGGAGGACTGTGCCCCTGGCATGTTGGTGGCTTAACAAGGCCTTGAATGAATGAATGAATGAATGAATGAATGATAACTTTTATTTGCCGTAACTAGAAGTTAGTGGCAATGTATAAAAGAACAATTAAAACTAAGCAACAAATACATACATACATACATACAGAGTAAAATAACTATTTAAAAGGAAAAAAAAATAATTAAATATGGATCCGCCATACAGTTTTATAATCCACCACTATATATCTAAACCGGCCTTAGCCAGGCATAATCAAAAGCTTCTAAAAAAAGGACTCAAAAAGATCTACCATAACCCCCTTATTCCTCTTTCAAATTACTCGGGCATCTCTTATGCATAACTAAGTTGCCAAAGACAGCCACAGACAATGTTAATTCGGAGGCCCTATGATCCAGGCATAAATTGTGAAAGCCGGCAAAAGGGAACTTTGCCTGGGTTTCCCCAAGCACTGAAAGGAATTTTCCTCAAAATCTTACAAATTTAGGGCAGACAAAGAAGATGTGGTTAAACGTATCCAGTTCCTGCATGGAGCAGGACAAACATCTCCTTTCCTGAAATGGCACTCCCATATATTGTCCCTCCAGTATGGCTGAGGGGAAGACTCCACATCGAAAACGCTTTAAAGTCCGTCTCAGGGGAAATTTGGACCAGGCTAACAGGTAATTTGTTTCCAAAAGAGGTCTTGCAGGGGACTTATAAAAAGGTTTCACCCTCTGCAGCCAAAGCATGTCGGCATCTATTTGGAGTTGCTGATCGACAAGCCTCTGCTTCATCAAGACCATAGCTTGTTTAGTTCCCAGAGACACTAAGTGTCCTGGGAAAAAGTCAAGCCTCCCAAGAACAACCTCCAACTGCCTCTGCCAAGGAAGTAACAGCCCCGCTTCTCTTGCTCTGCCCAGGAGGGAACAGTCAGCAGAATCAGCTGACCCCCTTTGCCAAAATAAAAACCACAGATTGCGCTCACTGGGTTTTTGACCCAGAACCAGTGATCCTGCCAACAAGGGGAATTAGAAAAAGTGACTCCCAGGTATTTGAACTTGTCAACCTGGGAAATCTGGTGTTCGTCGATCTGCCACTTATGAATCTCCCTATGCTTCCTACAGCCAATAATTAAAACCTTTGTTTTCCCGTAGTTAATAATAAGGCCCTAAAGAGGCCTTGGAGTGTGAATGAACATTGTGTGCCTATCACTCCTGTCTGTATGTAGGCCATCCCCGGGCTTCGGTTCCTGAATCTATGCCGTGTCCTCTCCCCGCGCATCGCTTCCCAGCCATCCCATTGTGCTGCCCATATCCTTATTGCGTGGTCTTGGAACTCCCCTGGATGCCTCCCCTGCCTACTTTGGTTTGAGGGGCCAAACTGACCTTGATTATCAGACCCTCTGCCACCTGCACCATGGCCGATGCTGCTGCATCAGAACTGCCACTCAGCGGTTCCGCAGTCAGTCCGCGTTGCTGGATCTACAGGGAGGCCATGGCTCTAGCTGACCTGTGGCATTCCACTGGCGTTCAACTGTTCCTGGACTCCCCTGCTACCCTCTTGGATCCCTATTGGTGTCTGAGCTTGGGCCTCCGCCGCTCTGGAAATGTGGCTACCGCTTGAGAGTAAAGGCTCCATGCGAGTACAGGCTGAGGAGCTGGGCCTCTGTCCCTTTCCAGATGGGCTCATTCTGGAGTTGAGGGGGTTGCTGGTGTCCTGGTCTGCTGCTGAGACAGTGTCAGCTTTCTCTGTCTCTGCCTTGTGTGACTTCCAGACCTGTCTGGCAGAGGGCAGCCCTGCCCTGGCTGTGTCCTACTTCTGCTGCATCCTAGGTGCCTGTGGCCTCCAGCGTTCCCGTAGGGCATTGTATTACCACCTGTTGGAGCTCAGACAGCTGTCGTGGGCCCTGCTGCCGACTATGCCTTGCCCGATCCCATCGGATGCGAGTTGCTAGTGCTGTCTGAAGTGTGGTCCTGTGCCGATGTTCAGGTTGGGCTCACTGGTCCTGATCCTTTTGAGGCCTACTATCTTGTTGCCCACCACATGGCACGGATAAGCTATCACCGGGGAATGTTGCAGTGGCCCCACTATGTACATCTGTTGGGCTACCCCATCCCACCCCCATTCGTGACCCCGTGCAGCTGGCTGTAGGTCCCCCCTGGGTCATCTGTGTTCTGACTATCGCCTCCGCCAGGTGCTCCCTGCACCTCCCTGGCCCTTCCATTTTTTAACCCGCTACATTGTTCCCATTGTGAACCTGCTGCTATCCTCGGTCCATCTGCTCCCCCCATTCCTCTTGGCTGTGCTAGTTTGCCTGCACCCTGGGGCCATCTGTGTGGCACCTCTGTATCATATGTACCCTTGGAGTTCGGTTCCATGACCCGCCCCCTGGTCAACGGTTAGCTGCTATCCAACACCTGCACTGGGCATCCCCATGGACCTTTGCACCCCTTGCTCAGTCAGCTCCCAGCCAGTGTCCATGATCAGCCCCCAACTCCATGATGCCTCCATGACTGTTTGTGACTGGGGTTCCTTTGCACGCGCCACCCAGCGTCCCCTTGTTGGGGGGGGGGCATGCCATCAGCTGTCCGTGACTTGGGGCTTACTTCCCTCACTGGCTGTGCATTACCATTCAGGACCGGTTGTCTTGCTGTTGGGACCTGCCTCTGCCCTCCCCACTGTCTTCCCTGGATTGGTGGATCGTCCCCTGTGACCCTGCTCTGTCACCGTGTTGACCCCTGTCTGTTCAGAAGCCTGTGTTGCTGTTGGGTGCCTCGTGCTGCCTGTGCTGTCCCTGAGCTGTTGGGTGCCTGCTCCCGTGTCCTGCTCTGTTCCGGCACCGGCCCCCTCCTGTTTTGTTGCCTGTTGTTGACCTCAGTCCCCCCGCCCCCCTCCATGTCCTTGCCGCTGTCTGTTGGCCTTCCCAGTGTGGTGTTCCCCATCCCCCCTTGTGTGCCCTTTTGCTCCCTTTTCCCTTCGGTTGTGCATGTGCTCACCAGCATGTGTGTAGTTTGTGTTCAGCTCTGTCCGTGGCTTCCTTCTCCCTGTTGTGTGTGTGCAGCTCAGCCATTTACCTCCCTCCTCCCCCTGCCTTCCCGTTTCCCTCGCATGGGCAGTGCCTTGTGGTGATTTTGGCTTCCTTTGGACTATCTGTGTCCCGCCCCACCCTAGTGGCTTCTGGGGGTTCTTGCCATGGTCTGGGATCTGTGTCACGTCTATTGCGCTATCCCAGATCGTGGCCTGGCTGTCTGTTTCCTTGCCATGGTCCCGCTCCCATCATGTCTGTTTGTGGTCCGTCAGAACCACGGGTCGAGGTGGAGCAGCTAGCCATGGTTGGGAATTCACTGTGGCGACCCGGGAGCACGTCACATCTGAAATCACCCTGTGTCTTCCAGCTGTAGATTTTACTGTAATGTGCTTTAACCACCACAAAATTTTCACAGAGTAGCTATTGTGTGTTCCAAGAAATGTGATTTACAGTATGGTACTCTCTTTCCAAACCAACCTTTTCATGGCTAACTTCTTCTCAAATGACCTGAAAAGATTAATAAAGAAACGTCTGGAGCATCTCTGAGTATCACTTCTCCAACCTACAACACAATGAAAAAGTAACTAGTGATGTTTTGAGTTTTAGCTTAGATAAACATCAAAAGCTCACATGCTTTTCAAGAGTTCTTTGGGATTGATCTCAAAATCTAACTGAAATTCTCAAGAGGACAAACAAGCTCTTGTAAAATTTTTGCCAGCCTGAAGATACTATTTGGAAGCATCTTTTCTTTGAGGAGCGCAGTAATTCTCACTTATGGGTTTTCCCACTGCTCCACAGGTGGCTGAAACACTTGATTGCATCAGCAATAACTACACAGAGCTTCTAGAATAGTCTGCAAAGAGGCAACGCTCTTGCCTTCCCCCCACCTCTCTCCTCAATGCAGGTTGTTTCTTCTTGCAAGATATGAGGAAATAAAAGGAGAAGACAGAGCCTCCCCACCTCAACTCCTTCCAACCACCTACAAAACAGCAGGAACACTCTTAGCTTATTTCTAAGATATCTTTGTCATGAAAAAAAAACAGTAAAGATTTCTAGTTAGTTGTGTATTCAATTGTTTATTAGAGTTAGGCAGTTTTTTCCTGGGGCCTTCCCCAATACCCCAATTCCCCCCTACTTTCCCCTAACATGTCAAAGATGGCGGGCTTTAAGTGCTGCCTAATCTGTCCAGCAATGCTGTCCATTTCCAGTCAGCATGACAAATGTGTAGTCTAGCTCGGTGAGGGGCAAAATACTAAGAACTGCAACACTTGCGCTGCCCTAGCCTCCCAAGCCAGGAAAGACGGGATGCTGAGGCTAAGAGACATCCTCACCAGAAAGATGTTGGGGACAGTGCTGGCGAGGGTGGTGAATGCATCCTTGCAGCAGGGGAGGTTGTCGCCTAGCCTCAAGGAGGCTGTGGTATGCCGCCTGCTGAAGAAACCATCCTTGGACGTGGATGCACTCACCAGTTAATGACCTGTCTCTAAACTTCCCTTTTTAGGGAAGGTTATTGAGCGGGCGGTGGCGCTCCAGCTCCAGGCACATCTAGATAGCATCGGTTTCCTGGACCCATTTCAATCTGGGTTCCATCCCGGCTATGGCACTGAGACAGCCTTGGTGGCCTTGGTCAATGACCTCCGCCGGTAGATGGATGCAGGATGTTCAACATTTCTCATCCTGCTAGATCTCTCAGCCGCTTTTGATATCATGGACCATGGGCTGCTGTTGAGACGGCTGCGTGACCTGGGAGGTCTGGATGGGACTGTTCTTGAATGGTTCCGTTCATTCCTCTTGGGGAGAAGCCAGCGGGTGGTGCTGGTGGAGGAGACATCTTGCCCCGTGCTTTATCATGCGGTGTTCCGCAGGGTTCTATTCTATCTCCATTATTGTTTAATGTATATATGCAGCCCTTGGGGGAGGTCGTGAGAGGGTTCAGGGTGCGATGTCACCAATATGCTGATGATACTCAGCTGTACCTCTCCTTTTCAACTGACTCAGACCCTGCTGTCTCATTGCTGTCCCAGTGTTTGGCGGCCGTGGTGGAATAAATGTGGCAGAGCAGACAGAAGCTCAGCCCCAATAAGACGGAGGTGATGTTGGTGGGGAGAGCGAGGGAGGTAGTTGCCCCCCTGATTGGGGGGGGTTCGCCCTCCTATAACTCAGCAGGTCTGGAGTCTGGGGGTGGTGCTGGATGCGGATCTCTACCTGGAGCGGCAGGTGGAGGTAGTCACGAAGGCAGCTTTCCACCAGTTGCACCTGGTGTGTACGTCTCTGGCCCGGACCTGGCCTCCCTCATCCATGCCTTCATCACCACAAGGCTGGACTACTGCAACGCGCTCTATGTGGGGTTTCCCTTGTGCCTGGTTCGGCGGTTGCAGCTAGTGCAGAATGCGGCGGCCCGTCTCCTTACGGGGACATGTCACCGGGAGCCCATTACACCCGTGCTTCGGACTCTGCACTGGTTGCCGATAGCATGCCAAGCCATGTTCAAGATTTTGGGGTTGATCTATAAGGCCCTTCACGGTCTGGGCCTCTCATACCTCAGGGACCACCTCACCCTCCGTGCCCCAGAACGGCTCCTTCGGTCTGCCAGGTGTGCCTTCTTGGAGGTCCCCCGCGTTAAGCAGGGGGCCACAATGGAGAGGGCAATCTCGGTGGCTGGGCTGCGCCTTTGGAGTTCCCTTCCGGAGGAAGCCCGCCTGGCCCCAAGCCTGTTGACATTCCGGCAAAGCTGTAAAACCTGGCTGTTCGCCCAGGCCTTTGGGGACGGGGGAGGGTGGGGTAGGGTTTTAGCTCCCCTACCTTATTTATTGTTTTAAGTGAGGTCCCGGGCCCTGTTTTAATATATGGTTGCTATTGTTGATTTGTTTTTAAATTGTTTTATATTTATTGTATGTGTTTTATTGCTGGAAGCTGCCCCAAGCTGTTTGCAGCAGGGGCGGGGTAAAAACCTATAAAATAAATAAATAAAATAAATAGGGATGTGTGAACGCAGTTCAGACATTTGGAGTTCAGTCCAAACTCAGTCAGTTTGGACAGCTGAACCAAACATCCGAACCGAACACCAAAACCCCCGAATAGTTCAGCCGCGTTCAGATGAATTTGAGCACGTTCGGGCGGGGGAAATGTGGCTGGCAGGCCGGGGGGGGGGGCAGCTGGGGAGCAGACTTCCTGGCGCCAGGGGTGGAGAGGCTTGGAATAGTAGCCAGGCGTTTTCAGAAGTCTCCCTCTCCCAGCAGTTTGTGTTCCTCCCAATCCATTGCCATCCTCCTCCTATTTCACCCATTTCAACACATTTACCACCATAGCTTCATTTATTTAGATTAGATTAGATTTAGGTGTTATTTTTATTTTTTACTCCTCCCTGTGTTCTTTCTCCCGACCCTCTGTTGAATCCTTCCCTCCTCCCTGTATATATTCCATCCCTGATTCCCTTCCCCTGTTTTTGGATTTATTTAAAGTAGCATTAGATTGATTTAAGTTTCATTTCAGTTTTGTACCCATCCCTGTGTTGTTTGTTGTGAGCTGTCTGTGTTCCCCCCACCCATCCCTTTGCATAGATAGATAGATAGATAGATAGATAGATAGATAGATGTAGGAATTAGCTTAGTTATAGAGATGGATAGAGAGAGTGTGTTGTGTTGTAGTTCAGTTTTAATATTTTACACTGTGTTTGTAGGGCTAGGCCTTTGTAGATATTAGATAATATTCCATTTAATTCCATAGAGAGGCCAGTCTGCTGCCCATAAGGCAGGCAATGGGGCATGTGACAGAGGTTCCAGGGGCCATGCCAGCAGAGTGGCAGCAGGCATCAGCAGCAGCCTGAGCCCATCACCACGCCCCAAACTTCACAGGCCTAATTTTGGTAGTCAGGCTTCAGAGGCTCCCAGCAGTGGCACTAGGGGTGTGGTTTGGCATCGCCTCCTGCCAGCGTCCTCCACTGCCATGCAGGGCACTGGAAGGCCAGCATTCTAGGAGGCTGTGGCTGTCTCTGCTATGCCTGAAGGAACAGGTGCAGGTACTTCGGGGTCAGATGTTCCTCTAGGGCCACCAATGTTCCCGACCCCCATTACTGATGTGATCCCCAGCAGTCCAGGACTGGTGGATCCCACCCCAGCTGCTAGAGGCAGGGCCCGATCCCCGGGCAATGTCAGCAGGGAGAGGAGCAGTAGTAAGAACAGCAACAGCAGTTATAGGGGGCACAGGGAGAGTGACAGCAGCATGGTGGGCAGTCGATCAACCTCAGGGTCCCAGTACTCCCCTTCATGGGACATCACTCAGATTGGGCACTGAGGCAGACACTAGTCTTGTGGAGGAGATGTCTAGTTCTGAGGTGATGGCTGTCCCTCCGAGAGCTGTGTCAACACCATGTTCTTCCCCTCCCATCTGCGCTGTCAGTGGTGCGTCACCCGGTGTGGGCCAGAAGGAAGGAGGAAGCAAACAATCCTCTGTCTGGGTGCATTTTAAGGTGGTGAGGGCAGTTGTTCCTGAGGAGGTGCAGAGCACTTTGTGCCAGAAGGTGGTGAAGCGCGGGCAGGTGCTCACCAACCTTGGCACAACTGCCATGGCGAGGCACCTGAAGGGATGCCAAAGCGCTATGCTGTAAGCAGGCAGGCAGGGGCAGTGGATGCCAGCAGGTTTCCAACATCAGCGGCCAGTCATCTGCCTCCGTCAGCAGGCAAGCATCCTGCTCAAACAACTGCCTCTATCAGAAGGAGTGGTATTGCTGCTAGGGGGGAGCAGCAGCAGCAGCAGCAGAAGCAGCAGCAGCAGCAGCAGCAGCATGAGTACACCATGAAGGAGCTGGGGTGGGGGCAGTTGGCAAGTCCATCGACAGCTGCAGGACATGGAGGACAGCGTTGAAGGCTTTCAGTTGAAAGCCACGTGCATGTTGGGGGAAATAATAGCGCTGGATGGGCAGCCCTTCTTGGTGGTCAGGGACATGGGGTTTAGGTGCCTGATTGGTTTCCTGGCTTCCCAGTTTAAGCTGCCCTCATGCACCACCCTGAGTTGTCAGGTGGTGCCAGCCCTGAACCCGGCTTTAAAGGAGCGGGTGAGGGAGCAGCTAGCAAGGACTGGGGGTGCCATCATCCACTTCACCACAGACCTGTGGTCAAGCAGGAACACGTAGCATGCCTAACTGGCACTGATGGTGCACTGGTGGCAGAACCCGGAGGCAGGATTTGGCAGTGGCAGGAGGGGTCCCGAAGCAGGGTATAGGTGGGCCCTGCTTCAAGCGGAAGTAATGGACAGATCCCACACTGCTCGGAACATCGAGTCAGTGCTGACCACCATGGTGAGGGAGTGGGTGACGCCAAGTGCACCATTCACCAAGGGGTGTGTGGTGACTGACAACGCGGCCAACATTTTGAGGGAAGGCCATGAGGCGGGCTTCACCAGCATCCCTTGTGCCTCACACACCCTTCACCTGGTGGTCAGGGACATTCTGGAGTTGGGGGAGAAGGGGATTGAGGCAGGCACCCTTAGCTCCCTGATTGAGTGGGGGAGGAAGCTGGCCAGTTTCTTTAACTGAAGCATGAAGGGCAGTGACCTCCTCCAGGTGAAGCAGGCAGAGCAAGGCTCCCCACTGCACCAGTTGGTGCAGGATATGTGGAATTCGACCTTCCTGATGCTCGAGTGGCTTCTTGAGTAGAAAGCTGCCTTGCATCAGGTTCAACTGGTGACGCCCAGCGGGGCACCTCCAGGGTACAATGGGGCAGAATGGGAGATCCTGGCTCATATGGTCTTCGTGCTGAGACAGTTCTTGGCTGTGACGGAGACCATCAGCTCCTCCACAGCCACCATCAGCCAGGTGACCCCTCTGGTCCAGAGTCTCCTCAGGAGGCTGGAGGAAATTTTCCAGGGACGGGATTGTGGGTCTCAGGGCAGGAAGCTGGAGAATGAGGTGGCTGACCTGGTGCAGCAGCTGAAGTCAGGTTTTATGAGCCCCTGCGGCAGGCAGAATATGTGCTGGCAACCATGCTGGACCCCAGGGTCAAGGGCAGTGTGCCATGACAGACAGCGCTCTATGGGCACTGGAAGAGTGAGCTGGTGGAGAGGGTCCTGCAGGCAGAGCGGGCTTTTAAGTGTATGCGGCGGCAGCAGAAGGATGCCCCTGGGGATGGTGGGAGTGGGAGCAGCCACCCCTTTCAGCCAGGGGGGTCTATCCCTGCCCCCAACCCTATCAGTAGCAGCACCAGCAGCAGGCTGAGCAGCAGCAGTACCCCTATTACCACCAGTAGCTTGTATGTGCAGGGCACTCTGGCGAGCATGAGCTCATGTACAGCAGGGCAGGCAGCATAGTTGAGGGCAGTGGTGGAGGTGGTGCCCAGGCAGAGTTACGTGAGGGAGTACGACAGCACCTCAGCAGCAGTGGAGAGCTACCTGGAGTAGGAGCCGTGTATAGAACCAAGCAGCGATCCCTTGGGCTACTGGGCTGGCAAGACCAATGTGTGGCCAGCCCTGTTCTAAGTGGCCATGAGTCTCTTGTCCTGCCCACCAACCAGTGTCCCCAGCGAGCGGGTGTTCTCCATGGCAGGGGATATTTGCTCCCTGCACCGTCTGAGACTGGGGGCCAAGTTGATGGAGCAGTTGCTTTTTTTAAAGGTCAACTTTCCGCTCCTGGGATTCCCTGAGCTGCCTCTGGACATGGATTGATGGTGCAGTGACACACGCCATCCCATGCCAGGGGCAGTCTTGGGACAGGACTCCTCCTCAATCTGGGCGGCTGCTGCTGAGGTGCTGTCTCTCCCTCCCAATGCCCGGCGCCCACCCTGCCTCCCTCTCTCTGACTAAATGGCCTCGGCTGGCCTATCTGACTGACCTCATGATGCAGGGTGGCATTGAGATGCTGTAAGCCTGCCAGCCATCCTCTAGCTATATGATCTCGGCCCGCCTATCTGACTGGCTCACTCTCTCACTGCACAGTCTTCATCCGCCTATCAGAGTGCCCGTACAAGGTCCCAGCCTGACTTCCCGCTGCCTCTCATACCACACTGCCTGTCTGCCCGCCCGCCCAGGTTGCCAAGATCAAAGCCTGCCTCAGCCAGTCTTCCGATGTTCATGCCATGCTGCCTGTCTGCCCACCCGCTCAGGTTGCCAAGTTCAAAGCCTGCTTCAGGCTGCCTTCCCATGCTCATGCCAAAGTGCCTGTCCGCCCACCCAGGTTGCCAAGATCAAAGCGTGCCTCATCCAGCCTTCTGATGCTCATGCCATGCTGCCTGTCTTCCTGCTCACCCAGGTTGCCAAGATCAAACCCTGCCTCAGTCTGCCTTCCCATGCTCATACCAAAGTGCCTGTTTTCCTGCCCTGTGAACAAAGCTGAAGCCCTGCCCCAGCCTGACTTCCTCTCATGCCAAGGTGCCTGTCTGCCTGCCCTGACAACCCTGGGTGATATGCCCCACTGGGCTGGTAATCCAGCTGCTGCTCTCTGCTTGTCCATGGGTATTCTTCCCTGGCAAATCCAAACGTGCCCACACAAACCTGCTGCTGCCATCTGCTGCTGTATGGGAGCTCTTCCCTGGTAAATCCTACCATCCTGGATCCATGGGTGCCGCGCACAGGCAAATCCTGCTGCTGCCATCTCTGCTGTGCCACGAGTTCTGTGCCCTGGCAATCCAATGTCTACTGCTGCTGCTGAGGCCACCTCTGCAGTGCCACAGGCTCTGCCCTGGCCATCAAATCTATGCTGCTGATGCTGATGCCACCTCTGCTGTGCCACGGGTGCTGTGCCTGGGCAATCCAATGTTCACTCCTGCTGCCTCTGCTGTCTGTGCCATGGGTTCTGTGCCCTGGCAATCCAGTGTCTGCTGCTGTTACCAATGCTGCCTTTGCTGTGCCACGGGTAATGTGCCCCGGCAATCCAATGTCTCCTACTGGGTGGCCACATGATTCACCAATGGACAAGGCTTGACCAATTGGCAGAATAGCTTGTTCAGATCCAGCGAGTAGGATGCAAGCCTGCAATGCCCAGTCAAGTAGGGGTGTCACCCACCAAGCCCTGGCTGGGCCTCTGCTGCTGCTCCGCTGATGCCTGGCAGCCTGCAACACCCGGCCAAGTAGGGGTGCCAGCCACCAAGCCTTGGCCGGCCTCTGCCACTGCTCCGCCGATACAAGTAACATAACAAAAGTAATTGCCCTCCCCCCTTCCAATTCATTCTGCGATAGTCACTGATCCAGTCAGCAGGCATTTTCAGAACTCTCACTCTCCCAGCAGTTTGTGTTCCTCCCAATTCATTGCCATCCTCCTCCTATTTCACCCATTTCCATTCACCTCCACAGTTTCATTTATTTACATTAGATTAGATAAATTTAGGTGTTATACCCGGCATCAAGAAGCACCACTCCAGCCCCAGGTTCCACCATCAGGGTTCTGGGGCCTATGTTGCAGGCAGGGAGGGATGTCCATCCACATCATCCAGAAGCTGCCACTCCAGCCCCAGGACCCACCATCAGGGTTCTGGGGCCATCATCCCGCTCACAGGAAGCTGTTATTCCACCGCATCAAGGAACAGCCAGCCACTCCAGGACCCACCATCAGGGTTCTGGGGCCTACATTCCAGGCAGGGAGGGCTGTCATTCCACATCATCCAGAAGCTGCCACTCCAACCCCAGGACCCACCATCAGAGTTCTGAGGCCATCATTCCACTACAGGGAACCGCATCAAGAAACAGTCAGCCACTCCATCAGGGTTCTGGGGCCTACTTTCCAGGCAGGGAGGTCTGTCATTCCACTTCATTGTCTGTAAATGCTCCACCAATGCCAGCCAGCCTGCAACGCCCAGCCGAGTAGGAGTGCCATCCACCAAGCTCTGACCAGGCCTCTGCTGCTGATCCACCAATGCCTGGCAGACTGCAATGCCTGTCCAAGTAGGGGTGCCAGCTGTGCCTCTGCCACTGGTATGCTGATGCCTGGCAGACTGCAACGCTCGGCCATGTTGGTGATTAGAACTGGAGAATCCAGCATAGAGCAAGCAGAACTGGAGGCCTGCCAGTCTGCAACATCCAGCTGGGGCGGGGTGGTAGCCACCAAGCCCTGGCCAGGTCTCTGCCACTGCTCCACGATGCCTGGCAGTCTGTAATGCCCAGCCAAGTATGGGTGCCAGCCACCAAGCCCTGACTGGGTCTCTGCCGCTGCTCCACCAATGCCTGCCAGCCTGCAATGCCTGGCCAATAAGGGATGCCAGCCACCAAGCTCTGGCCAGGCCTCTTCTGCTGCTCTGCTGATGCCTGCCAGCCTTCAACACCCAGCCAAGTAGGGGTGCCAGTCACCAATCCCTGGCCAGGCCTCTGCTGCCGCTCCACTGATGCCAGCCAGCCTGCAATGCCCAGACATGTAGGGGTTCCAGCCACCAAGCCCTGGCCAGGCCTCTTCTGCTGCTCTGCTGATGCCTGCCAGCCTGAAACACCCAGCCGAGTAGGGGTGCCAGTCACCAATCCCTGACCAGGCCTCTTCTGAAGCTCCACTGATGCCAGTCAGCCTGCAATGCCCAGTCGTGTAGGGGTTCCAGCCACCAAGCCCTGGCCAGGCCTCTGCGACAGTTCCACCAATGCCATCCAACCTTCAACACCAAGCCGAGTAGGGGTGTGAGCCACCAAGCCCAGACTGGGCCTCTGCCACTGCTCCACTGATACCAGCCAGCCTGCAATGCCCAGTTGAGTAGAGGTGCCAGCCACCAAGTCCTGGCCAGGCCTCTGATACTGCTCCACTGATGCTTGGCAGCCTGCAGCACCCGAGCGTGATGGTGACTAGAACAGGAGAAACCAGAATAGAGTGAGCAAGCAGAACTGGAGGCCTGACAGTCTGCAATGCCTGGTCAAGGAGGGGTGCCAGACACCAAGCTTGGGCCGGGCCTCTGCCGCTGCTCCACTGATGTCAGTCTGCAATGCCCAGCCAAGTAGGGGTGCTGGCCACCAAGCCCTGGCCAGACCTCTGCCACTGCACCACCAATGCCAGCCTGAAATGCCCCGCTCCCTATGAATGCCAGCCACCAAGCCCCAAACATTCCTGGCCTCTGCTGCTGCTGTACCTGGGTCTCTGCCTGCTGGCCATGACAAGATGCATAACCCCACTTTGGGCACTGGCAGGCACTACTTGGCCAGGCATTGCAGGCTGCCAGGCATCAGTGGAGCAGCAACAGAGGCCCAGCCAGGTCTTGGAGGCTGGCACAAGGGGTGCCAGCCTCCAAGACCTGGCTGGGCCTCTGTTGGGCATTGCAGGCTGGGCATTGCAGCTGGGCATTGCAGGCTAGAAGGCCTCCAGTTCTGCTCGCTCTATGCTGGGTTCTCCTGTTCTAGTCACCCTCACAGCAGGAGTGACAGGGCTACAGTAGTGCCTGCCAGTACCCAAAGCAGGTTTACGTGTGTTCTCATGGCATGCAGGCAGAGATGGGCATCCCAGCAGAACATCTGCTTTCAGCAGCCTTTGGGTGGGCATCAGCATTGCTCATTTTTAGTACAGGACAGGAGTCAAGAGACCCCAGTTCTAATTCCTGGTTTGGAAGTCCTTTGACCTCTCTGCATTTCAGCTTTCCCAGTTCTAAACCAGAGGGCTACTGTTCTGGGACCTCACAGGAGAAAGAATCTGTATGGGAACTAGGCTTGGGGTATGCAGTTCCAATTGCTGTTGTATATCCAGCCTCTTTGCAGGGTAAAGAAGAGGACTCTTAAATGCTTCCCCTTCTTCAGAAAAACTTCAGCTTGGTGCTTGGCCCCCAGGAATGCCTGCCTATTCCTGTCGGGACATGGCTGACCATCTGAGACCCATTGATGCCTGCCAACCTGCAATGCCCAGTCAACTATGGGTTGCAGCCACCAAGTCCCAAGCCTCCCCAGCCTCTGCTGCTGCTGCTGCTGCTGCTGCTGATGATGATGATGATGATGATGATGTGTCTCAGACAGCTAGCCCTGGTACCACGGGCACCTGCAGGGGTCAAGCACTGAGCCTGCCTTCCCGGGCAACCCAAGTTTCCAAGCGCCAAGCCTTACCAATCTCTGCTGCAGCTGCTGCTGGGTCTCATATGGCCAGCCCTGGTGCCACGGGCAACTCCAAGGGCAAAGCACAGAGCCTGCCTGCCCAGGCAACCTGGGGTGCCAAGCGCCAAGCCTCCCAGGTCTCTGCTGCTTCTGGGTCTCAGACGGCCATCCCTGGTGCCACGGGCACCCCCAGGGGCCAAGTTCTGAAACTGCCTGCCCAGGCGACCTAGGGTACCAAGTGCCAAGCCTTGCCGGTCTCTGCTGCTGCTGCTGGGTCTCAGATGGCCAGCCCTGGCACCATGGGCATCCCCCACGGGCCAAGTGCTGAGCGTACCTGCCTGGGCAACCTGGGGTGCCAAGCGCCAAGTCTTCCCAGTCTCTGTTGTTACTGCTGGGTCTCCAACAGCCTGCCACGCCACCACAGGAACCCCTAGGGGTCCCTGGAGTGCCCCAAGCCTCCTGGCAGGACCGAACGTTCAAACCTTCGGGGGGGGGGAGTCCAAACTCCACCGGACCAAACCCATGAACCCGAACTATGTTTTAATCCAGATGGCCGAATGTCCGAACATCCAAACTCTGTCCTGTTCGCACATGCCTAACATCTGGCCTGGTTTGGGGGATTCTCAGTGGGGGTGAAACAGGACACATCTCACTACCTATCTTTGAGTAATACGTGAAACCACTGGAAAGTGTTTTGAAGAATCCCTCTGCCCCACTAAGAAGATGACTGATACTTTTTATATCATTCCCCAAGACGGGGCCCATAATGTTCTTAAAACATCCTCCCCTTTTCTCCTCCCCCACCACTCTCTAGCAGTAGTAGCGACTTCCCAACACTCCAGGTTGGGAGCTGTGCAGACATCCTCATCTGACCAGGAAGAGTGGAGACTAGATGTCCCAGAAAAGCTTTCTTCTTGGCCACACTGCCCCATAGGACAGCAAGTTATCTATAGACAATGTGTATCTATTGTCCAATCTATCGGCAATGCTGCAGAGCCAGCATTGGCTCTGATCCCAGACCACTTCCACCACTGACCCAGCACAGCTGGCAGCACTTCAAAGAGAGGGAACACAGATGATTCAGTTCCATCTAACCACTGCAGTGCATGTTGCAGACTGTGAAATAAGGAACGGCGCTTCTGCTCTAATCATGCACAGACATGCATGGCTTAGGTCTACAGCTCTAACACCTGAGAACAAAATAAGTATCAAAGACCTTCTGTTCAATTGTATTTTTATTCTATTTTTACATTGCTATTTTATATGATTGGTTTATATGGTTTTTACTGTTTATTGTATTTGTGTGTGAGCCGCCCCAAGCTGCCAGGGGCAGGATGGTGGCAGGCTAAAAATGCATCATCATCATCAATCATCATCATCATCATCATAAAAAATAATTTTTTATTATTATTATTATTATTATTATTATTATTATTATTATTATTATTATTAATTGCACCCCACCTACATGGTACTCGGAGTGTTTTACATTTTACATAAAAGCACAATATAAACCATTTAAAACAAGTAATTAAAAGAATACTTTAAAAATTGTAAGACAGAAGAAGGAAAAAGGGAGGACAAAATACATTAAGGGGACCAGCAGTGGATTCTAAAAGCACCTAGAAAATAAATACATTTGTAGGTGCTTTTTAAAGAGAAGGAGGGAGGAACGGAGATGAACAAGTTTCCCACCAAGGGACCCGCCACAGCAAAAACCCGATTGCCCACTGACTTAAGATGCCATGGCAGAACCCCAAAACAGTGGGTGGTTCCTGAGTGCAGATACCCATTAGTGTGAGGCTCCAGAAGGTGATCTCAAATATAACCAGGGCCTAAATCATTTGATGACATAAGCCTCTTCATGAAGTCCATGGATGAAACCCATGCAAATATCAAAGAGACCTGCCAGACAGACAGATTGGGAGGTGTAATAAGATCAATTAAACAGTGATACCATGCAGTTCATGCATCTTTCTCCTATTGGGAAAGGGCAGCTTCCTTTGCCTTCCAAACTAGGCACTTCTCCCAACAGCAGCAACAAGCCCAGTTCTTCCCTCCCCCAAAATGAAGATTCACGAAGCCCAGACAAAATAAAACACTCACACTTCAGCTCATCTGTGGGCCAGAAAACCTGGTCTCGGGTCTAGTGATGCTGAGGGAGCCCATCTACCTCTCCAGTTTTCCAAGCATCTAGGTCATTTTTCCTCAGTATGCTGTCATATTACCACTGACAGGTGGATAAGAGAGAATGTCAATCAGGGATACTCTATTCATTTTGACATCATCCCACCTCTCTACCCACTATTCCCATTCCTCATTAGGGACCCATCTCACAAGACAAAACAGTTCCAAGAGGTAAAATCTCTGCTCTCAAAGGGACCTATAGAGGAGGTTCATCCATCTGTTGCAAGCAGTGGCTTCTACTCCAAATATTTTGTCATCCCCAAGAAGGATGGTGACTTTTTCCCAATTGTGGACCGTAGGTTATTGAACAAATTTGTATAAAAGCTGAAATGGTTACCCTTTCTTTCATCTTGCCCACCTTGAGAAAGAAATTCTGACTTGCCTCTTTCGACCTCAAAGGGTGAAAAGAGACATGACGTTAGCCTGCTATGACCCACCTGGGCTGGGGAATGACCCTCTCATCTATTCTCCAGCTACCAGATGTTAGCCTGAGACTGCCCCAGGCTGGGTAGTCTGGTAGCCTGGAATGCATCCCCTGAATATATCCATTTCAACATTGGCTCAGGACAGTCTATATGTCCACTCCACATCCCATGTCCAAGGTGGTCACAATACTGGGAGATACCCTTTCTGATCTTCATTGATGAATAAAACCACACCATGTTCTCAAAGGTATCCTTTTCAAGCCACCAGAGACCATGGCCATGATTACTACAGATGTGTCCCTTCTTGGATGGGGAGCTCACATGGGGACTCTTACTGTCCACAGCACCTGGGACATTGAAGAAGAATTTCGCACAAACACTGAAGATGCAGGCCATTTGATGGGCTCTAAAATCTTTTGCCCCAATATATGACTGGTATGACCATCCAGATCATGTCAGGCAGCACCTATCTCGACCATCAAGTGGGGTTCAAGGTCCTCAGCTCTCTCTGCAGAGGCCCAGAAGATATGGAACTGATGCATCAGGAATGAGATAGCAATCAACCTCTCAGGCACTGCTGACATTGTTGCTGACAAGCTCAGCAGGTTTTGCTACGATCATCACAAATAGAACCTCCATCCAGAAGTGACAGGTCTACTATTCAACAAATGGGGTCCTCTGGCTGACCTCTTTGCAACAGGAGAAAATGCCAAAGTAGCCACTTACTGAAGAAGAGCAGGACAGTACCTGGGCTCTCTATCAGTCACCCTCCTGGTGCCCTGGAACACAGATCTACTATATGACTTCCCACCATTCCACTGATCCTAAGTGTCATGTACAAGGCACTGAGGGACAGGGCACATATGATACTGATTGCACCAGCTCAGCCTGACAACCATGGTATGCAAGGCTTTTACAGATGGCATCCCAAACCCTCCAACTGCCTCCTCTCAGAGACCTACTCTCGTGTCAGAACAAGGACATCATGACTTGGACACATCATGATGAGATGCATCCAAGAACAAGGCAATTGTACATCATGACTTTACACCTCTCTTCTTAACTTATGCTTCCTTAACACTCAGCCTTTCTTCCTGGATAGCAGACATCATACAAAACACGAGAGAGGAATCAACTAGATCAGCCTATGCAGCTAAATGGAAGAGTCACCATCTGGAACTTGGGACAGAACATTTCTCTCTCCTCGCTCACCATCAGTACTTCCCTATCTTCTCCACCTGCATGGCACAGGTCTCTCTCTCTAGTCTCACTAAAGGGGCACCTAGTGGCTTTTAAAGTGAATTTGCAACCTCTGCAGGGTAAGCAGATCTACTGTCATCCTACTGTTAGACCTTTTTGGAAGGGATTAACACCTACCCTCCTATTGTTTGTGCTATGCCACAGTGGGACCTTAATTTGTTTCTGACCTCGTTGATGCAACCGTTTGTCGAACCATTAACTACCTTTTCTTTCACTCACCTGTTTATGAAAATGGTTTTATTGGTGGCAATAACATCAGCTCATCGACTCAGTGAATTAGCAGCCTTGAGAGCTTCCCAACAATATTTGTCCTTTTACGAAGGTAAAGTCAGTCTCCACACAGATCCCACATTTGTTTCAAAGGTGGTATCTCCCTTTCATCTAAATTAAGTTATCTACCTCCCTATCTTCTTTCCTAAACCTCATGCGTCCCCTGTGGAGGCTACTCTTCACACCTTAGATGTCAGAATAGCCCTTCCATTCTACATAAAATGTACAAAGTCTATTCGGCATCTGACACTATCTCCTACAGAGGCCAACGTATTGGAGCTACGGTGTCTTTACAGAGACTCTCAAAGTATATTTTTGTGTGCATCCATATTTGTTACTCTGCAGCTGGTAGGAACCCACCACAGGGCATTCCAGCACATTCTACCAGAGCAATGGAACCCGCCACAGGGCATTCCAGCACATTCTACCAGAGTATTGGCCACATCCATAGCCAACTTTCATAGTATCCAACTTGATACAAGGTAGCAATGTGTTTCTCACTCTACACCTTCGCACAACACTACTTGTTAGACTTGGCAGCCAGATGGGAAATTGCATTTGGAAAAGTGGTGCTGTCTTTGCTTTTCTCCTGATGATTTTACACTTCATATCCAACCCTGGTAACTGTCTTAGTGCTTACTACTCTCCAATAAGTGATAATCATGGAGTTCCTTGAAAAAGAAATGCAGGTTACTTACCAGTAACCGAGTTCTTCAAGAGAGCTCCACATATTCTCACTGCCCGCCCATCTTACTCAGAGGATTTTCAATAGGAGTTGGAAAAAACTGAGGCAGGGAGGCGCCACTTCCTTCTTTTATTTCCTCTCCCAAGAAGAAAAAGGCTATGCTGAGGAGAGTTGGGGGGGGGGAGAGGTGACAGTCTCGCATCTGCAGATTGTTCTATGCAGTCTGTCTAGTTACTGCTGATGCAAGAGTGTTCCATCCACCTACAGAGAAGAGGGAAAACCCATAAATGAGAATAGATGGAGCTCTCTCAAAGAACTCAGTTACTGGTAAGTAACGTCCTGCATTTCTCAGTATTTCATAAAGTCTGTGTCTGACAACAGAGAAACTATGGCCTTTTTTACATGGAAGCCACCACCAACCCGGTGGGTGGAGCTGGGTGGAGATGGGTGGGTGAGCACATTCAGCGAACACCCGGTGGCACCGAGCTGGGAGACATTTACACGGACAGCGCTGTGGGGTTTTGTGGGACAGAAGGGGAGAGGCCAGCACATACCAATCGGGCAAACACCCACCCCAGGAAACACCGAGCAAACACCCATGACATTTACACTGACAGCCTAGACAGAAAATGGTGGGGAATCCCCACCCAGCACAGCGACGTGACAACATGGCTGACTGTGGGCAAAAGAAGCCGCATTACGCAGCTCTGCCCCTGAACTTTCAGACCCTGTGTGGGTGGGGTAGGAGGGAGCAGGGATGACAGGAGACACAATGTAGTGGCCCCCACCCCATGACAGAGGCCAGACAGCTGGGCACCATGGACTCCCTACAAACCAGAACCCGCCCACACACAACCGTGAACACAACCAGACAGGGAAGGGCTGCATGGCCAAGGAGGTGTGGGGACCCCAGTGTGGGGGCGGGGGTGGTAAGGGGGACAGGGAAGAAATTCAGAACCCTAAAGTAACAGGGGCCGCCAACACAAACACCCAACCCCCTGGAAAAGCCCCCGCACACACAATCCCAAGGCCTCCATAAAATGACCCAGGAACAGGACATGGGTGGTCACGGCGGTAGGGACAGAAATGCACATCACAGCTGGGTTGGCAGGGGATGGCAGGGGGGGAGGGACCCCAGAACACACCAACTGCCAGCAAAGCTGCTGCAGCTCTCAAAACACCAACAACGAATGCGCATGGGTGAAGGGGGAGACAACACCAAGCCAGGGAGGGGGCAAGTAACCAGGACAACAGCAAAGGGGATGGACCCATCACTCAAGGGACCATAGGAAAAGGGGGGTATTGAGACAGGGTCGGAGGTGAACATAAGGAAGGCAAGACGGTGAGCCAAATGATGACAATCCCCAGGGCAGGGAACCTGGGGTCAACCCCAAAGGATCTCACAGAGCTGCAGCACAGTCACTGGGTGAGGGGGGGAATGCTACATACCCCACACCTGCCAGGCAACTGGCCACAATCTCCATGAGGTGCCCACACAAGAGAACAGCACACAGGGAAGGAGAACCCACACAACCGGAGAAGGGAGCAAATCAACTTTAATACATAGGGAAGAAAGGAAGGAACAGTAAACGGGGACAGTCAAGCTGGGGAGCTGACACCAAGAGGTTTGGTGAGGCAGATCCTCCCCCTCAATAGGGACACCGACCCCGTACCCGGCTCCAGCGAGCCACCTGGGCACCGTCAAACTGGTGCACCCAATGTAGGAGGTGCAGGAGAAACTGCAGAACCTCCTCCTACTCCCTGGTCCACTCTGCAATCTTCACCTGCACTGAGGGAGAGAGGGAGAGGGGTTGAGCCACTAGGACGGTCCAAGAGCCCCAACAATGTGGAACTCCAAACAGACACCAGGGTAGAGGGCCCCGCACACATGCAGCACACTCACTGATCTCCTTGTACAACCGTGCCCCAGTACGGAGTTCCAAGGCTGCATGCTGGAGCTGGCCGGCCATCTGTCCCAGACAAAGCACGGCCAGGAAAACAACCAGAGTAGCTAGAAGGGAGAAGGGAAAAGGGTGCATAGAAAAGGTGCGGGTCAGAAGGGCTCATGCAGCACACACAGCACACACACCCCAAACATGGACCCCGGGTCACTCATGCCAGTACCCCAACTGCTAGGATTAAGCAGGAACACGACCAGACAACTGATGGGCCTGAAAAAGCCTGCACTCATGATCAGCAGCCCGTCTCTCCTGCTGACCATCCATCGCAAACAGTGCAGATGGTGGGAACCAACGGGGGTGACAGGAGCGGTGATAGGCGGGGCAGCCCTGGCGGGGAGCCCAACCAATGGGTAACCCCCACCTGACACTGTTTGGTGTGTGCCAAGGCCTCCAGGGCAACAGTAGCCGCTAGGGATGGGTTGGGGCCCGCACCCAGCACCCTCCCACGTACTGGTGCATAATGGACAGCACTGCCATGGGATAGCACCAGTACACACATGGCACACGCAACCCACAACAGGCCAGCCAAGCCACCTAGGTGGTTGAAAACAACACTACAGGGAAGGGGACTGCACAGAGGATGGGGCCCCACACAGGGTCGCAGGACACCAGGTGGCCAACAACAGATCAAGGACAGTGCAGTCAACAGGACGCGTAGGGCCCCGACCACCACACAGGCCGAACCCACAATCCATTAGGGAGCCCCCAGGGGAATGCATAACACACTACAGGTTACTACTTGTCATCCCCAGTGATCCTGAACACAACCCCTGCTCCCGGACCCTTATCACACAAACACACACACGGGAAAGGATGCAGACATGGGAGGGGTAATCGGAGTGGCACACTGTCACAAAAGCACTATAGGATGTACAGTCATAGGCAAGGTCTTTATTCATGATCAGGAGAAAGGAGAGGGTATGGGCAAACAGAGGCCGGTGAACAGGTGATTGCAGGCCCATGGGCGTTCCACGCAACCATCACGCTGGGGCATTGTTGCACCCACTCCAAGAGGGATCGAGGTGCTCATTAACGCAACAGCGATGGAGGTGGGTGTGAACAGATGATTTGATGAGGTCCAGCAGATGGGGCAACTGACCAAACGGTCGCACAATACAGTAGGGAGGAGCAGCACTGTCCAAGGGGAGGCAAGGCACAGTCACGAGTAACATGTTGCCACGGAGTGGGAGGTTGTGACACGCAGCTCAGGGAGAGGCCAGAGGGGACTCCTGGAACATCGACGCCTGGACAAGACACTCCCAGGCTAATAGGCCCCTGCAAAATCCCCGGGAATGCATACGCGCATCCACCATGAACCAGGGCAGGAGGTGGTTCTCCGTAGCAGCTGCAGCCCTGGCACCTGGTAGGTTCAGCACCAATTGTAGGTTGCCTAGCTCCAATGTGGTAGGGGTCCCAGTCAGTAGTGGTGCACCAACATCGAGGGGTAGCAGGCCCATCTCCCCAAGAAGGTCCTGGGATTCCGATTGTGGACACGCTACACCACGGGCACACAGTAGGATGCCGGTGTAGTCGGTAGCAACAGGGGGACCCCTGGCCTGGAGGACCAGTCCATACTCAGGTCGAGCAGCCACCAGGTGAACAGCCGTGATCTCCTGTGCAGTCCATGGCACAACAACAGCAGCTGGGTGCCCCCAAAGAGGTTGTTGCAGGAGGGTGAAGCCAAGCTTCCTGGCATGTCTCCGGCAAGCCGGATCCCAAATGAATGGCCCATCACCCACATACATATACTGTGACAGGAGATTGAATCCATTCGCGACTGACAGGGGGTTGCTCAGTAGCAGCTGGACATCGCAGCTCTGCCACAGAGTTCCCAAAAGGATGTTGGCACATGGCAACCACTCCTCCCTGGCACCACCACCAGCCTCGGGGCCTGTTCCGCACCCTGCCATTACCTTTTCCATGGTTGGTTGCTGGATTGCACAGGGGTTCAACAGAGAGCAGCTGTGAATGTGCAAGGAGCTGCTCATCACTAGCCGGAGTGTGACCTTACACAATTGATAGTGGGAAGACAGCTAGGCCCTGTGAATCCCTGCCCCAAGCACTAGCGATGACAGATGACCAAGGCCATGGCTGCCTCTGACACACAGCTAATGAGGCACGCCATGCAGCATATTGTGATTATGCACAGCTGCCCAATGTCATGGCCTTCACTCGCTGTGACAGATATAGGACTAGTGCAGATGAATCCTGCCCACTGATCCCACACGGGCATGTCACAGCCCGGGCACAGTGCAGTCCTGCTATAGCCCTATCCCCTGGCATTCAGGCGGTCCGTGCTGGGGGGGGTTGTGCTGGTGGGCCGGTGAGCGGGGATCCCTACCAGGTGTGTGGAACACACCCACAGTACTGCACCAATCAATGGACACCAAGCATGGTCTGCCAAAGTACATATGTGGGCTGGTTCCAGTGCCCGGGCGTGGCATGTAGAGAGAGGTGGTTGGGGTGTGGTGGTTGAGAGGTGATCATGAAAGAGAGCACTTCAGAGCTTCTACAGAGGTGGTGCTGTCCAACACTGGGTGTACATGCAGAGCACGGGGGAGGAGGGTGTGCTTAGCGGTTCGCCCGTGGCAGCGGACCCCATTACCTTGGGACAGTCATTTACTGACAGGGGGCATATGAAGCACTGTGTGAGTGCTGGGTGCACAGGATGTGGGGGTTGGAGGCACAGGCCGCAACCGGGTGGTTGGTTAGTGCACAGCCCAGTGATTGGCCGGATGCTTTAGCGAGACACGTTCACAGCTGTGCAGGTCTTGGGCCAAGCCACCCATTCACGTAAAGGCTAGTAGGGTACCTGCATGGTGATCCATCACTGTTTCCGATGGTGGGTTCTCACGGAGTGTGTGTTGGTAGTACCATGCTGCCTGTTGATGAGTAGAGCTGATGTGGCAGCAGCTGTTACCGTGCCGTGATTCCATTCCACCATTTCGGAATTGCCCACGCCACACCGCGGCTTTTCTGCTGACATTACGCTAATTCCACCAACATTCTGCAAATTCAGAAACTATCGGAAAAATTGCGGAATTGTCGGAAACTGTCGGAAAACCGCTGTTCCACTATTTTGTGGCGCTGGCAGAAGTAGCGTAAATGTCATGTTTCCACTATTTTGCGAAGCCTGTGGAAGTAGCGGAATGAAATTAGCGGAACTGCAGAAGTAGCGAAATGAAACTAGCGGAATGAAAGCCTCTGCCATGGCATACCACTAATTGCAGAAACTGTTTCCGGCAGAAATAGCTACTGCTGAGACATTCCGCTACATCCCTATTGATGAGCCCCCTGAGGAGAGGGCCATCCTGTTAATGGTCCTGGCTGCTTGCTTCATGATGCTGGCCCAGGTGTTCCTGCAATGGACCAAGCTACTCCTGCTAGGGCCCCGCTTCTACAACCATGGAACACTACAGATTAGCGAATGCGGTTCGGAGTTTGGCCCGAACTCGGCCTGTATGGATGACCAAACCCTAACCCGAATCCAAACACGAACTGACCGAACTGAACTCAATTCTGAATGTCGAAATGACCGAACAGTTTGGTCAGTTTGGATCGCGTTCGGGTGGCAAAACCATAAGACTGGAAGGCAAAACATGACAGGGAGGGGGAGTCAGCTGAGGAGGAGACTTCCAGGCACCAGCGGTGGAGAGGCTTGGAGTAGCAGCCAGCCTGCTGTATCACCATCTCTTTTCACCTCAGACCACTGGCTGGCAGTCTGCGATTGGCCACGGGCTAGGCTGTGGGGCTTGCTGTGAGGCAGGCACAGCAAGAAACAAAACTGATTGCCTCCCCCCTTCCCAACACCTTCTGAGCTAGTCACTGTTCCTGAACAGGAGGCGTTTCAGAAGGCTCCCTCTCTCCCAGCAGCTTTTGTTCCTTCCTATTTATAATACATTGCCATCCTCCTCCTATTTCACCCATCCAACACATTTACGTCCATATTATCATTTATTTAGATTATATTAGATAGATTTAGGTGTTTTGTTTTTACCCGTCCCTGTGTTCCCTGTATTCAATCTTCCTTCCTCCCTCCCCCCTCCATTCAATCCTTTTCGCTCTCCCTCTTATTCCATCCCTGATTCTCTTCCACTGTTTTAAATTTTGGATTTATTTAGAGTAGGAATATAATTAGATTGATTTTCATTTCAGTTTTGTACCCCTCCCTGTGTGCTTTGTGTTTCCCCCTGTGTAATATTGTATATATAGACAGATAGTTATTAGATAGAAAGTTACTAGATAGATATACATAGTAGTTAGCTTAGTTATGGAGATAGATAGAGATACAGTGTGTTTGTAGGACAAGGCCTTTTAGTTAAGTATTAGGATATTCCATTTAGTTCAATAGGTTTTAGAATAGTTAATAGCAGTTAGATTTAGTGTAGAGATAGATAGATATAAAAAAAGAAACAGCCACTCCAGCCCGAGCACCCACCATCAGGGTTCTGGGGCCTACGTTACTGGCAGGGAGGGCTGTGGCCAATATGTATCTAGAAGCTGGCACTCTAGACCCAGGACCCTCCGTCATGGGTCTTCGGCCATCATTCCTTGCACAGAGGTGATGTCATTCCAACGCACAAAGGAACAGTCACTCCAGTCCCAGGACCTGCTGTCGGAGTTCTGGGGGCACGTTATAGGTGGGGGGGGGTTGTGGACAATATGTATCTAGAAACTGCCACTCTAGCCCCAGGACCCACCATCATGGGTCTGGGGCAATCATTCCTCGCACAGAGGCGATATCGTTCCACCCTATCAAGAAACAGCCACTCCAGCCCCAGGACCCGCCGCCAGGGTTCTAGGGCCAAGCTACATGCAGGGAGGGCTGTGGCCAGTACTTAGAAGGTGCCACTCTAGCCCCAGGACCCACAATCATGGGTCTGGGGTCATCATTCCTCGCACAGAAACGATGTCATTCCACCGCATCAAGAAACAGGCACTCCAGCCCCAGGACCCACCATCAGGGTTTTGGTGCCAGGTTATTGGCATGAAGGGCTGTGGCCAATACCTAGAAGCTTCCACCTTTGCCCCAGGACCCACCATCATGGGTCTGGGGCCATCATTACTCGTACAGAGGTGATGTCATTCCAACGCACCAAGAAACAGCCACTCCAGCCCCAGGACCCGCCACCAGGGTAATGGGGCTAAGTTACAGGCATGGAGGGCTGTGGTTAATACCAGAATCTGCCACTCTAGCCCCAGGACCCAGCATCATGGGTCCAGTGCCATCATTCCTAGCACAGAGAGCCAATTTTCCAAAGCATCAAGAAACAGGCACTCCAGCCTCAGGACCCGCCGCCAGGGTTTGGGGCCAAGTTACTGGCAGGGAGGGCTGTGACCAATACTTAGAAGCTGCCACCTTAGCCCCAGGATCCACCATCATGGGTCTGGGGCCATCATTCCTCACACAGAGAGCTTATTTTCCAAAGCATCAAGAAACAGCCACTCCAGCCCCAGGACCAGACAGCAGGGTTCTGGGGCCAAGTTACTGGCAGGGAGGGCTGTGGCTAATACCTAGAAACTGGCACTCTAGCCCCAGAACACACCATCATGTGTCTGGGGCCATCATTCCTTGCACAGATAGCCTTTTTCTGAGCACCCGAACCGAACAAGACCGAACCGAACAGCCGAACCTGAATGCGGCGAACGAACCGAACGGGCGAACCAAACGGGCGAACCAAACCGGACCGAACTGAACAGCCGAACCCGAACCACAATCTGTTCACCCATCCCTATGGAGCACGGCACAGGAGAGCAGCCAACATGCACCAAGCAGCAGTATTGCAGTTAGGCGAGGAGGATAGCTGCTCGCCTACATGCCCTGTTTAGAACAGCAGTGTCCCAGCACATGCAGCTTGTCTTGTCCCAGTGGCCCTTCAACCTTTATAGCTGTTGTGTGACTTTCCCAACTTAGAGGATGAATTGGGTGTGTTCATGCACCAATGAATTGTGGGAGAACATGTTGGCTACCTGGACAGACAAGGAATGGACGGACCACTTCCACAGATACCACTCCCTGATGACCAGACTCAGAGAGATCCTGAACCCACATCTCCAGAGGTGAGCTACCAACATACGGTATCCGCTGCCACCAGGGATGTGATTGGCCATGGCTGTGTGGAGGCTGGCTACCCCCGATTCCTGTTGGAGCATTGGGGAGCAGTTCGGGGTGGGGACCGCTACTGTTAACAGGGCACTCCATGACATGTGCAACATGATAGTCGAGCTGCTACTTGAGCGGGTCATCCAGCTCCGAGATCCTGAGCTAGTGATCTGTGGCTTTGAGAACATGGGCTTCCCCCATTGTATCAGAGCGATAGACAGCACCCACATCCCTATCATCTGGCCCCCACACGCCAAGACAAACTATTTGAACTGGAAGCAGGCATTCTCAATAAATCTCCAGGCCATTGTGGATCACAGGTGCCTGTTTACAGACATGTACACAGGCCAGTCAGGGAGAAGCCATGATGTGCGCATTTTGCAGGCGTCACCTTCCTATGTTCCTGTATGTTCGATGGTGAGATTGCCCCCAACCTGTACCGGGAGATTGAGGGGGTATCCATGGCTCTGGTGGTGCTTGGGGACCCTGACTACCAACTGAGCCCATGGCTCATGAGGTTCTATCCCATGGTTCACACACCAGAGCGCAGGCTCTTCAATGAGTGCCTATTGTCCGCTTGGAGAGTGCTGGAGCGGACATTTGGCCAACTCAAGATGTGTTGGCGCCTACTCATGAACAGGAGCCAGTACGATCTTGAGCATACCTCCATCCTTGTCCTAGTGGCCTGCATTCTGCACATCTGCAAGACCGGCGGAGCAGCCCTTGACAACCCCCCACCATGCAGCAAGAAAGTCCCATGCCCCTGTACCAACATGTTCAGGGTGGGGCATTCTGGCGCATATCAGAGGAGAATAGGGACACTCTCTGTAGGTGCATAGTTGCCCAGATGGCAGACAACTAACCCGACATATGACTGCCCCCCCTTCCACCGCCTGTGTAACCCGACCTAATAAAGATAGATATGGACAGACTACATACTCCATGTTATTCTTGGTTAGGTACTAGGGGTTCCTCAGTCCTGTGTGACCGGTGTCCCACATGGTGGGGTCACCTACTTGCTTGAAGCCATGGCATTAGTCATGCTTCAGGCTTTGGTCTGTCTCCAGATGGCGGTTGGCATAGGCAGTGCAAACGTGCTATCTATGTGCAGACCTGTACCCTTTCATGGGTGGTTTGTCATCTCCCCACTGCCTTCGGGCAGGCAGGAGCAGTATAGGTCCTGCACCTGTATTGTGCATGGCATGACCCTGTATGTCCATTTCTAGCCCCCTCCCCATGCATGAAGCCCCCTTAACATAACGATTGAGATAGAGGTACTCCGCGCCCTGGAGCGACTCCTTCGGTCTGCCGGGGGTGCCTTCTTGGAGACTGCCATTCCTCCATCTGCGCCTGGAGGGCCCATGTCACACTGGGGTTCTCTCTGTAGGAACCCCACAACCTTCCCCATGAGGTCAAGGGCCCATTCAGATGTCCCCTCCAGCGTGACATGGGCCCTCACCCTCTCGGCCCTGTCGAGGCGTATTTCGTGGTAGAGGGTGGCAGTCTGGCGCACGTCCCACAGGTGTACAGTGTGGGACCGGTTGACCACTGCTGCGAATATGTCCCTGTCCCTATCCCCCTCCCCTCTTTGCACCTCCCTGGTGAGGGCAAGCTCCTCTGAGTGCACTTCGGCTAACCTTCTGGTTTTCTCCAGCAGTTCCCTCAGGTCTGCTCTCCTCCTCTGATTCCTGACCCGCATCTCCCAGTTCCTCTCAGTGCTGCTGGCAGCACCCCTCGCAGGACCAGGTCGCTCATCTGTGGAAGACATGTTACCCCATGGGTTGTGTTGCTTGCCATTTCCATACCCTGTACCCCTAGTGGTGCAACTGTTTTGCCACAGGGACTGCCTGCCCCCCATCCATGTCTGTTCCTGTGTTGATCGAGACTGACAGGGTGAGGTCCCCATATTCCCATCCTCTGTGTCGGACTGCAGTGGTGGCCCCATATGAGCGTGCCTTCTCCTGGGGCCGTGTTGTCCTGGCATTTCATTGTGGGCATGTCTCATGGTCCCTCCTCCCTTATGACCCCACATCTGCATTCTTGTCAGGGGATGTTGACCCATGTAGCTACATTCCTCTACTGTGGCGGGGTTACCTGACTGTCACAAAGGCCTTCCTCAGCCGTCTCTTCAGTGGTGCATTGCTCCTGTGTATGGGTGCTTTCCTGGGGGGAGGGGGTAACAGTTAGCTGTCAGCTGCCCATGCTGTGTTACCTCGGAATGGGTTCTGGTATTGCTGTGTGGGCCCCCCATTTCCAGGTTGTGGGGTACCCTCGTTCTTACCTCACTGTCAGTTGCGCTCCCTTCCCTGTGCCCTGTGGCTGTGGTGAACTGGGGGGATGTGGGCAGAGCAGTCACTGAGGTATGCCCTCAGCCCAGTGACGGAACAGATGTGCTGTGATTAGCCATCTTTCCCTTCCCCCCCCTCCGGTGCCATTGGGCCAGCCCCCCTCCCCTGGGCGTGGCTTACCCTGGCCCATCTTGCACATGTCGTGGCACTGGCTCCCTTCATTTTGTCAGATGCTTTCCTTCCAGACATTTTGGGAGCTGGCACACCGCTGTCGTGTTTTGGTTCTCCTTTAAGGGTTCCGGTTGGGCGTCTGGTGTCTCCCCCAGTGGGCGTGTCTGTTTGGGGGCACCTGCATGGCCTCTCTAGCCATCTCTCTGTGGTATTGGCAGACTCATCCCTATGGGTGTGGGTGTTTTGGTTTTTACATGGATGGTTGGGTCTTGAACATCCATCTCCACCCACCTCCACCCATCTCCACCCACAGAGCTTTCCAGCTCCTTCACGGCTGCTCCGTGGGTGTTGATGGGTGGGTCAGGAACGTGTACCCACCCACTCATGGACTGTCTCACACCCATCTGATGGGTGTTTATGGGTGTTCGTGGGTGGGTGGCGTCTGTGTAAAAAAGGCCTATAACAGGGACCAGGCAGTGCATCTACACTGAGGCCCACAAGCCTGGAGTGCCCATAGTCCCTGGTGCAGCGGTGCACCCCTCTGCTTGAAGGAATAGTCCATCTGCTGCATCAGGGACCATTCTAAGCTAGCTATGCTCCTGGTGTCTTTTTTTTTTTTAACTATTGGAATTAAAGTGGGCAGAGTTGATACATAGTTTACAAGTATAAATGAGTTCATGAAACAGCTATTCAGGAGTCATTAATATGAGCTGTGTGTCAGCATTAGACAAGAAATGCATGCAACCATATGCATTCCTTGAAACCTGCCGCATTTTGGCATTGTTTCAAACTGGGTGCAAGACCTGGATGTTCCACCAAACCTTTGGCGAGTGAGGTGGGTGAAGGGGGGCGAGGGTGGTTGGGTGGCGAGGATGGGTTTTTATTTCTTTTATGCCTCCCTTTTATGTATTTTATATATTTTATGTATGTTTTAAAATATTTTAATCTTTGTAAGCCACCTTAGTACAAAGCTGCTTAGGCAGGAGAGGTGGGATATAAATGTTGTAAATAAATATATAATAAATAATAAATCTGGGCCAACCACAGGAAATAATATCTTAGAAGAATCTGGTAAGCATCAGTGTTACAAAAAAGATGCATGCTTTAGTACAATATACAAGACACAGTTTTGCAGATAACTTCAGAACTTCCTTGGCAGATCAAGCATGGCCAAGAGGTGATACCTTATTATTTGTGAGATAGTGGAGGAGGCAGCCAACCTTGATGCTCTCTGGTAGTGTGGCTGTTTGATTAATGGTGTGCCAGGCTGAAAAAGAATGTGTGTTTCCTCTGAGTGTGTTTCATACAATCTAAAGAAAAAAGTGCTCCAATAGTAGTTAGCAGCAGTGCACTGGAATAAACAAGAGATGAAAGGTATCTGATCTCAAGATTCATAGCACTTAACTTTAGCCAAGATGGAAGAATTTGGCCCACAGTGTTAGAGTTCCAGTAGTTTAACTTGGGTATTTGCACTGAAATAATAAATTATTATTATTATTATTATTATTATTATTATTAGTAGTAGTAGTAGTAGTAATATTATTAATAATAATAATAATAATAATAATAATAATAAGGTTATTTTATTCTTAGCCCCATGGCCATCAAAACTAACAATAACAGCATCAACAACAATAAATTCATCCACTCTATACAGAGTAAATAAGTACCCAAGGATCTCATATCAAAACAAACACAATAAAAATCAATACTGAAACATATATAAAAAAGGTCAGTATCAAACAGCCCCCAAAATCAAAATTACAAAAAACAACATGAATCAACATGAATCAACCGGGAAGAGGAGCAATTCCCGCATACATCAATCCCGCCAGCAAACTATTCATACAACACCATACTTAATTTGATGGTAAAATACCCGACACCATCCCATCCCCACCACATTCCTCAAATCCTGTGACTGGGATAAGCTTCCTTCATATATTCTCAATTCTTAAAGCAAAAATAGCCACTGATTTGGTTCTTAAAGGATCCTTGTCACCCAGCAAGAATATCAACTGCTGTATTTTGGGGCGATCAGCACCCCACCCTAATGCTGCTCAAAGATAATTACGGAGTACCTCATATAAGGGACAGTCAATCAAATAGTGTCCCAGATCCTCAAACCCCCACCCCCACAGGGGCAACAGCGCTCGGCATATGGGATACCCTGATATCTCCCCAGGAAGACTGCCGTGCGCATAGATTGACATTTTAGGCTTATAAATGCACCTCTCAATTTTGGGTCAGAAATAGAATGAATATACGCCCCCGCCCAGGCAGTATCAGATATTTGTAAAAGGGGGAGATACTGGCACCTGCCGCAGCAGCTCTCAATTTCTGCCGGTCAGTATCACAGACACGTTGTTTTATAACTCTAATTGCTTGAGTACTCATATAGCCTTGCAAAAAGGGAACCAAAAAAGCTAAAGCAGCAAGCCGCACTTTAATGTCAGCCCACCAGGCATCTGTTCCGCACTTTAAATCATATTGTTTTTCCCACAGAGCTAATGATACTAGGGAAGTATCTGCCGCATCCCTTAGCTTTATCCAGAATTTCATTATGCGTATCTCTACAATTGCACTCAAGGACAAACTCCCCCGTTCCAGGGTCATAATAGCAGAGTTTGCAGATGGAGGAAGCCTCAAAACTCGTTTCTAGAACTGATTAATTACAGGTAACAACCTATTTAGTGCCTCATGGTCATGGCCCCAAATCTGCACCCCATACAGCACCCTTGCCAATACCTTGGCCTCCAAAATCTTTTGTGCCACCCTGATACACCGCTGTCTATAATGATAGAAAAAATGCTGGATAGCCCAGATTCAATCTGCGCCTTTGTCTTAATTGCCAATGTATGAGCCCGCCCGTAACCATTGTCCGCAAAAATAACTCCCAGATAGTTATAGTAAATAATAGTAGTAGTAAGTTTATTAAAGCGTGACCAGAGGTCATTGCTTAAAAACAAACATAAATATACAAAGAATAAATGAACAAACAAACAAAAAACCCAACTAATACTAATATTAACCAAAAAACAAGGCAAAAACATATAGGATAAAACAAGCCTAAAAACTAAAAAGGGAAAAAATAAAAACCTCTTAATAAAAGAACTTGCAGGTATCATAGCCCTAAACATACTCAAATACATGAATAACTAGAACGCAAAAGAATAATACCAATAATTGCGAACATAAAAATTTGAATCTAGGAAATCAATTCTAAATCCATCTCTCTGTAAACCAATTGCATGTCAATTATCAGAACTACCAAGAAAATTCTCCAAGGAGACCCAGAGTAGGCATCAGAAGAATAACTCTAAGGGTAAAGCAAAAACTAAAGTATTTCCCCCACAGCTCTCAGGGTCACAGTTTGGGTATCAAATTACTCATACAATCCTGCTCCAGGAGTAAATTACCACCAAATATGAGTAAAATGACCATTTTGATGTATTTTATTTATTTACTTATAGTTGCATTTGTATGCCGCCCCCTCCTGCTACAAGCATCTTGGGTCGGCTAACAACATTTAACAACATATAATAAAATTCATTAAAATCAACATTTCCCAAGATTAAACCCCCCTAAAAAACAATAAAACCCCACCCTTACCCAACCCTCCCATCCCATCTCCCTCGGCAAAGGCCCGGTGGAACAGCCAGGTCTTACACTTTTTATGGAAAGACGGGAGGACAACAGTCAGGCAGACCTCCAACAGGAGGGAGTTCCACAGCTGCGGTGCAGCCACTGAGAACACCCTCCTCATGATCGACACACAAGAAACCCAGGGAACCCCCAAGAAAGGCACCCCTGGCCGACAGCAGAGAACAATCCAGAATCTGGAGGGTGAGGCCGTCCTGCAGGTAGGTGGGGCGCAGGAAATTTAGGGCTTTAAAGGTCAACACCAACACCTTGAATTGGGCCCGGAAGACTATCAGCAGCCAGTGCAGAGAATGGAGCACTGGAGTACTGTGCTCACATCAGTTCGTCCCCTCAGGAGATGAGCCACCACATTCACCAAGGGTAGCCCCATGTAGAGCGCATTACAGTAGTCTAATCTCAAGGGAATAAAAGCATGGATGATTGTGACCAGGTCTGAATCCAAGACATATGGCCTAAGCCAACGCATCAGGTATAATCGGCTAAATGCACCCTTCATCACAGCTGCCACCTGAACATCCAGGTGGAGCTGTGGATCAAGGAACACCCCCAGACTATTGACCTGAGATACCAGGGGAGAACGGATCCCATCAATGATGGGGGTCATCACTCCCCCAGCTTTCTCCACAACCATCACTTCCATCTTGTCAGGATTTAACTTCAAGCGGTTCGCCCTCATCCAGTCCCTCACAGCTGACAAACACTGGGTAAGCACCGTGACTGCCGGACCTGAGTCTGATGAAAATGAGAGATATAGTTTTCATGAATTAATGTATTGTTCATTCAAAATTTCCAGAGGCTCATAGCTATTTTCTTTGTACCTTTGCCCTACGGATGTATAGCTTTTGAGATGGTATTTCAAATTCAGATGTTAATTGGTTCTATTAAATAGGATGTTTTGAGGAAGGAATGCTGTCAAGTCAGTGAGTATGCTCTCAGTTGCATTTTCCTGACTTATTATGAAACATTTGACATTCCCCCTACCTAATGATTGTGAAATATGTTGTCCCTTTTTAAATGTGGCCCACATGTGTATTTTGTGTTCAGGGAGTAATGATAATAGAATTGCCAAATGTCTTGGCTTATGTGTGACTTGACATATTCTAGTTCATATACCAAAGCACAGTTACTCTAAAACTGTTGGGGCAATCGATACAAGATTGCAGTGCAAGAGCACCAAGAATTATTTTTAAATCTCGGCAATTTATCCTAAAGGACTGCTTAGTCAATATTATATAGCCATGTGAGGCGGCTGTTTTATTGCCTTATTTTATCACAGTCTAGAAAGACAAAGTATTGATTTTTGTTTGTTTGTTTTTTATATCCTCCAATGCAGTGCAAGAACATGAAGTTTAAACATGAGGATTACATGCCCATCATCTTATTGATTATAAATTAAATAAAAGGCATGGAGGGTAATTGTTGAAATGGCTGTAGGCAAAATGAGTACAACCCCAAATAAAGTACTACTTTTTCCCCTCAGAAATGAATATTTCTAAATTAAAGAAGAGCACCTAGCTATGCTCTAGCAGTAATGTGGCAGTCAATTTTCATCAACAGAAAAAGCATCAAGTAAATTGAAAGCCACTCTAAGGGCATTGAGGTCTCTTCCAACCCTACAATTCCATGATTTTATGTTAATGTGAAAGGATAAGCCATCCTTGGCTTAGTTTACTCATGAACAAAGTCATTCAGGAGATCCACGACTACCAGAGACATGGTGGCTGAGTGGTTAAGGCACTCAACTACATCCCTAAAGGTTTGGGGTTCAAGTCCCACTTCATCTCACACTAGATGGTGACCTCTAGCCCACCCAGCAATGAATGGGTAGCTGAACCACTGGGTTGGGGAAGTCAAAGGTGGTGTAAGCCACATCGTTTCCTATGGCACCATAGGCCACAGAATATGGTGGTTCTTAGTCACACCAGCCTGATGGACTTGGACTTGACTAACTCCTGTTTGGGAATAATTTACCCCATGCTGACTATTACCCCATTGGAGCAGCCAAATAAACAATTATCTGGATCAATATACTTCTGGGGATAAAGTACTGCATAGTAGTAGTGTGGGAAGACTTGTTTGGATGCTCTGATATAATAATAACATTTGATGAGAAGGAATTCACCTCCAAGTAGAAGCTGTAACATGAATGTCTTTGTCTCTGGGTAAACAAATCCTGAGGTGACCTTATTTGGAGTTACAATACCCAAGGGAAGGCAATATTTTGTGTGAATGGTCCCTTATTGATACTGCAGACAACTTGTAGCCAAATGGGGCAGGATGCCCAAAGTGTCTTTTCAGCCAACTTCTGTAGTGCTCAAACTCTGAACTTCTCTGTATCCTGGCACATTTCACACATTGATGGGAGCTGCTTTGAACAGTCTGTCTCAGGACACTATGGGTGATTTCAGACGTCACGTGGTCTCAAGTCACCACAGTGGATTCCCAGCAGCGGCGAGCCACCCAACCACCCCCCATGGTCAAAGAAGGCCCAGAACAGACGTGACAGGACCGGAACCACAGCAGGGAATCGGGCCATCAGATCATGGACCAGGGCAGCGCAACAGACGTGACACCGATCCCCGGGCATGGTCAAAACTCCCAGAAGGCACTGGGGTGGGGCGGGAGACAGACATGGCCGAAAGAGGGCAAACAAAGCCAAAAGCATCCACAGGGAACGCCCACACAAGGGAAATGGGAAGGGAGGGGGAAGAGGGAGAAGAGCCCCCAAGGCAGCGCACACAACAGGCACAGGGAAAGCGAGGTCACAGTGGAACACACAGCACAAACACATGCCCAGGCGCGCACACACCCACATGGGAAAGGAAGGGAAGGGGGGACATGGCAAGACAGACAACACACACGGCACAATGGGCACAGGGGGGGAGAAGATGGGGCCAAGGACAGGGAGCGGGGGGGGCAGCCCAGGGGCCAGGGCAGGACAAGGGGAATGGCAAACAGAACCCTCACAACAGCACAGCCCACATGGGCACCCCCACAGCAATACAGGCAGTCCCGGAATGGGGGGAACCCCAGGGGCACAGCACAGTCACAGGGGGAGGCCACACGGCCCGGGGAGTGGTCCGGGAATGGTCCAGGAGGCAGACAGGGATCCCACGTGAGGGCTAGGGTGCGATGGATGGCAAGGAGGCAAGACGGAGATGAGGAGCAGGGCAGCCGGGCCAGCAACACACACCCCCAGGAGGGTGCCCGGAGCCCCAGTCCAGGGACCTTGGAACCCCATGGTCACACAGGCACCTGGGGGAGTGGGGCAGGCACAGGAGGGAGCAAGTCCGGAGAACGAAAGACAGCGGCACCCGGGCCGCCGGGGGCCGGCACGCAGTTCAGGATACAGCCACAGTAGAAGGAAGCCACGGAGGGGAAACAGGAGGGGAAACACGGAGGGGAAACAGGAGCTAACCTGTTGCAGAGGTGGACAGGGGGACCCATGGATGGGGCCCAGAGCCACAGGCAGGGGCAGCGGAACCCCAAGAAACAGCCAGCACAGCAGCAAGCCAGGAACATCAGGGAGGGAAGGGGCAGCGACCCACCACGCCAGGGCAGAGGTGGAAGCACACACCAGGGCCGGTATTCAGGGCCTTGAAGTCAGGGGGGGCTCACAGCCAGCTGCAGGGGGCCACGAAGGGGCCTGGGGCTGGGTGGCCCTCCAGCTGCATGAAGTGTGGCCACTGAAGCATGCCCCAATGGAAGCCCAGATCAGACATGTGGTGAGCAACCAGGAAGTAAGCATTGAAGGGATCCTGGGCGGAGTGCCCCACCTGCACATCGGATTGGGACCACACACTGGCTCCACTTCAGAGGACTCCAACAAGGCATAGTCCGCAGGTGGGGGCCACGGAAGGTGACCCAGCTCCAACAGGCAGTGATACATCACCCCGTGGGACCACTGGTAAGCTCAGGCCCCATGAACACAGTCAAAGAAGGACACAGCCACGGCAGGGCCCCCTCCAACAGCCAGGCCATGTAGCCAGACAGGCTGCACACAGAGAGGGCAGACACGGTCTCCGCCGCCAACCACCCACATGTGACCACCTCATCTCTGGGATGAGCCCATTAAAGGGAAACAGGCCCAGTGCCTCCGTATGCAGCCAGCAACCTTGGGCACTCACCACATGGCCAGAGTACCGCAGCCCAGAGCTCATACTCTCATAGGCACTGATGAGACTGTCCAGGCAGCTCAGGAACAATTGCACAGCCATGGAATGCCACAGGTCACACAGGGCCATGATCTCACGGAAGGTCCAGCTACGCGAGGCACCAGGGGTGCTGGGGCCCGCGAGCCCATGGGAAGCATGGCCACCTATGGTCCAGCAAGTGCCTGATACTACACACAATGAAAGGGGGGCCCCACAATCCCTGGAGGGACCAGAGAGGAAGTCGGGGAGCTCCAGGCCAAGCGATAAGGCCACAGGCCACAACATTGTACGGATACAGAATGAGGTGTGGGGTGCAGACCCAGCCCAGCTGCTGGAACAGAGCACACAGACAGGGAAGCCTACACACTAATCTGGGTGCTCAGGACAGGAGGCAGCTGACACAGAGAGGTGAGGTAAAGACAGCAGGAATGCCGCTGCTGCCCACACACACCCGGCCGAGGTCATAACCAAGTGCTATGCCCCCTGCTGGGAAGGCATGTACATGCATGGGGCTGCCCACGGCCTCCACGGCCCACTCGCCCTACAGGACCCAGGCCTGCCAGTCAGGGGGGTGGCCAGGGTGACCCGGGGCCCCGAGCCCGGTTGGCAGGGCACGACCAGGGGACAGGGCAACACCAGTCCCAACCTACAACAGGTGTGGCCCCAACCCACCCAGGGTGCCAGTCACTATGGAGCTGGACTGGTTGGGCGCCTGCAGGATGCACCTAGCCATGTGTGTGGAGTGGTACTGCTCCCACACAGACCTCCTGTGCATCCAGACCACTGAGGTGCACCTGGCAGCCTGGCTGTGTGTGTGCATGGCCAGGAGCGCTTCCAGAGCCTGGATAGCCCACCACTGGCACAGGTGCTCCCTGGCCAGCTTCAGGGACCAGCAGGTGTCCGGGGTGGCCCGACAGGCCCTCCTCCGCACCCGGGGCTGGGCTGCGGTGCTCCACGAGGCAGTCGGGTTGCCCCAGTGGTGGAGGGAGACCATGGGGCATGCTGCCCTGCTCACAATGCCCATTGACCAGTGGGTATGGGTCATGGAGTGGGCACAGGGGTGGTGGGCCAGGGCACTAGCCCAATGGGACGAGGCCACCTGGAGAGCGCACTTTTGGATGAACAGGCATGTCCTCCTGCAACTCCCGGAGAGGTTAATGCCCTGGCTGGAGAGGCAGGGAAGGCAACCCCCATATGGGCTCCCATACCCATGGTCCAGTGGGTTGCTATCGGGATCTGGTCACTTGCAACACCGGACTACTGCCACTCCGTCTCGCAGCACTTCAGAGTTGGTCTGAGCACCATCGCTGGGATTCTGCGGGATGTCTGCAAGGCGGTGGAGGGAGCTGGACCGAGCGATACAGTTGGTGGACCAGGAGGCCGTGATGGCCAGCTTTGCAGCAGGTGGATTCCCCAACTGCATGTGGATGCAGCAGGTGGATTCCCCAACATAGAGATCCTGCGCCTATCCGCTGGGGAGGCCTCAGAATATGTCAACCGACATGGGTACCACTCCCTGCATCTGCAGGCGGTCGTGGACCACCGGGGTTGGTTCATAGACATTTATACGGGCCACTCTGGTCGCAGCTACAATGCCCGGATTATGACCATCTCTCCCTTCTATGCCTGGATGTACCTCAAAGACTTTGCGGACATGGGGATGACCCAGATCGAGGGGGTGATGATGCCCCCCTGCATCCTGGGAGACCAAGCCTACCCACTTACCTGCTGACTGATGAAGGCATACCCATTTGTCAGGAACCCTGTGGAGGCGCTCTTCAATACTTACCTGTGTGCAAGCAGGACCGTGGTCGAGAAGGCCTTTGGGGCCCTCAAGCAGCGCTGGAGGAGCCTAGGGGGTCGCCTGAACTACGCAGTGGAGACCTCCTCCCTCGTGGTCAGAGCCTGCTGTGTGCTGCACAATGTGTGCGAGACTGAGGGGGCTGCCCTCGATTACCCCGTGCCCCGGTGCCCTCCTGGCCCCGTGCCTCTCTATGTGAATGCTGAGAACCCGCAGGAGTACCGATACACAAAGCGCATCCGTGCCGCCCTGGTGAGGCAGATCAGCCGAGAGGCCAAAGGCTGAGGCCGCGCACACACACCCCACCACTCCGGGGCCCCAGCAGCACCCTGGCTGCGCCTCTACCCACCTCTGTGCTCCCGACCCCAGGCCCACTAACAGACACATGGAGGTAACTGTGGTTCCCGTGCATTTATTTTTTCAGCCTCTACATGTGCTCCCGCCACCTCGCCCTCTCCCCACCCCCCAGTGTGTCCCCCCCAATCAGGTCATCTTCCCCCCATCCCCCCTGCCCCCCCTTCCCCCTGTCTCCAGGGCTGCCCTCGTGGCTGCCTGATGGGCACCATGGAGCTGTGGGAGCTCCCTTCCCTCCTTCTGTCTGTGTCACCAACTGTGTCCTGGGAGGCCTCAGTGTCCTGAGGGTCAGGTTATGGTGGGAGGGCAGGTGAGCCCAGGGACAGAGGGGCCCCCCTGGCTGGCAGCTCCCTCCAGAGGCCTACAGGGACCGGTAGGCAGAAGTGCGGCCCCAGCAAGCACGCCGGAGGCTGCGGCAGTGGTGGTGGAGGTGGGGGCACCGAGGGGCCCAGTATCAGGGCTGGGGCAGGCAGGTTGCCCGGTGGGGCGGCTGCCATGACATAGGCACTCATAGTACCTGCGTGTAGGAGCAGTGAGGTGCCTATGTCATGGGTCTGGTCCATCTTTGCAGAGTGCTCCCTGACCATCTGGTTTATGGCCTGCTCCAGCCACCCAAACACCTCCACCTGCCTGCTGTGCTCCTGGCACTCCCACCTTTGTTCAAGGTGCACCTCTGCCTGGAGCCTCCGGTCCCTGGCCTCCGCCTGCTTCATGGCCCTTTTGGTGGCCGCCTCCATGCGGTCGATGGCCGCAATCATTTGCTTGCCCTGCTCTGTGATGGAGTGGACAATGTCCTCCGCCTGCTCCTCCCTGCGGCACTGTACCTGTGCCCAGTGCTCCCTCATCCGTTGTGCCAGGGGCACGGGTCTGCTTTGATGGTCCCTGGCGGGTCGTCCTTTTGGGGTGCATGGTAGGGCATGGTTAGCTGCCCCAGCCTCCCTCCCCCCATCCCATGCCGTGGATGGAGAGCCCTACCCCCCCATAGGGATGGCGGCGGGTGCCCTTCCCTGGCTGCCCTCTGCAGCCGGCCCCAACCCAGGGTCCGGCTTCCCCAGCCAGGCTCGCCGGGCCTCCCCTCCCCCCCCATGTTGTGTTGCCTCACCTGAGGCCTCTGGTTGCTCCTGGGGCTTCTCTCCTCCATCCCCCTTGCCAGGCTGTTGCAGGTGCTGGGCGTGCCACGACCTGTGCGGGAATGGGGAGGGGTAGGTGGGGGTTGGTAGTCCGTGTCCTCTGGCCCCCTCCCTCAGGGTCTGGGGCATCAGGGGGTTGCTGAGGGCGGACCCGTGGCCCGTGCACCTCCTTCTCCCCCTCCGGGCCTTCCCCCCCATTCCGTGTCCCATCCCACCCGCCTGCTTACCCTCTATGTCGGTCTCGGAGCCCTCCGAGGCCAGCCCCTTGGTGTGGCTGAGGTTCCCCTGTGTCCACTGGCTGATGATTACCAGGGTGCTGGCCTCGGATCCTCCAGTTTCAGACCTCAGCCAGAGGCTATCTGGGCTGATGCGCGAGGGGGGCCTGCTGGTTACCGAGGTCCCAGGGCGTTCCTCTTGGGGCATTCCACCTGTCTACAGGTGTATCTGCTTGTAGTATCTTACCGTCTCTTACTTTGTTAACACACAATTATGTACTGCCACTCTCTCGCCTTCTTACATGCTCGCTTTGATACGTTTGCACACTGCATCAAACAATATCTTGCACTCTCATTGACACATTCACAGTCTGTGACTCTCCTAGCCTTTATCTGAGTTCTTCCTCAACTACCTCTCAGTCACAGTTGGTGGGTTCTAAGGATGGTGGGACAGGGGGCGGTGGGTGGAGTCAGCAGTGGGTAGGGCCAACAGTAGGTGTGGCCAAGCCAATGGTAGGTGGAGTCAATCAGAATTGGAATTTTACAGCCTCAGTTCCCCCCATCTGCAAAAAATGTGTGTGTGTGTCTGTCTCTCTTTCTGTGACTGTCCTGACCTGACCCACCCATTATAAAGGGTTGCAGTGTCCTCCCCCAGTGCCCCTCTGATTGGTTGTGGGAGGCAGCAGGCATTGAGCAATCACATAGTCCCATGAGACTGCTGGGGCCTGCTTGTGCTGTTCATTGGCCAGGGATACATCCATCAGATACTGCTGAGCTGCTTGCCCCTCCCAACACAGGCACAGTTCAAGAGTTCAACCCTGTTAAGACTCCGAGATGTCTGCTCCCTCCTCCCCTCTCCACATTTTCCCTCCAAAACCCAACGGCCACAGCACTAATAATAATGACAATGATAACAACATTGTTGTTTTTGTTTCTTGTTATCACTTTAATCATTTTTGTTATCGTTTTTTGGGATTGTTTTTGGTATTGATAGTTATCATTACCATTATCGGTATTCTTGGTTGTCATTTTTGGTATTCTCGGTTGTCATTTTCATTATCATTGTCGTTATTCTCTGTTGTCGTTTTTGTTATTGCAATAACAAAAACGAAAATGACAATTTTTGTTATTGTTATTGTAATAACAAAAATGACATGCACACCCCTAAGAGCTAGAGCAGGGGTGAGCCCCTCTTTTATTTGAGCTGTAACTGCTTTGATTGTACATCCTTCAATTTTATGAGTGAGTCCAGACATAAGTGTGTGGTTAATCAATCATTACTACTAGAAGAATTATACAAAACCCTGTGTTTTTTGTTTGTTTTGGGTTTGCCTGTATTCGTTTGTTTGGGTTTGGGGTCCAAGTGCATCTTGCAGCTTGTTTTTATGTGACCCCTTTCCAGTTCCTGTTCTGGCCCCATCCAGTTCCTATCCCCAAGCACTGAAAAACTGGGTTCATGGTAAGAGAGCAGATTTAGGCCACTTTCAGACCCATCCACCCACCCACCCCTGGCGCATATTCTGGCTGCGGGGGGGAATGCGCAGTCAGGATATGTGCGGGGATCGACTGGTCTGAAAGCCCCCCCAAGTGGCTTTGCCGGCAGACACATGCAGGGATTCAGAGCAGGAAATCGAGCTCTGCATTCCTGCGCATTTCTGCCGACAAAGCCACGTGGGGGAGGGGGCTTTCAGACCAGCCACAAAGCCACGGCTCTGCTGACAAAGCCACATGGGGTGGTGGTCTTTCAGACCAGTCAATCCCCGGACATATCCTGGCTGCGCATCCCCGCCCCCTCCGCAGCCAGAATATGTGGAGGGGGAGAAGGTCTGAAAGTGACCATAAGGGCATGCACGTAAGAATAGCAGACAGATTCATGGCACATATCAATGATCTGAATCCTCCTTTCATGAAACTTCTATGTGATCTTCTGAGCTTGTGTTAATTTTAAAAGTGTCCCCCCCAGAAGGGAAAATGTTCCTCACCCCTGTATTAGCACCTCCTTAGTTTCATTTTGACTTTGTTTTGATATACCAAAAAAACTCAAGGAAAAACTCTCCCCTAAATGGCTCACTGAACTTGGATTCTTGATTGGGGGGAAAAAATATTTTTGCATTTCTTTGGGAAATCTTTAGCTTCATAAGGGCTTTGCCAAATAATATTTGGAAGGTTATTTCATTTTTAAACCTTTCTGTATGAAATTCTGAAATACAGGTGAAATAATTCAACTTCAATGTGGATATGAAAAATATTAAACACTGTAACGCAGCAGATTAAAAATGGACCTTCAGTTCTACCCAAGCAATTCCTTATTAGGTTTCAAAACTATTTTTAGAAGAAGAAGAAGAAGAAGAAGAAGAAGAAGAAGAAGAAGCAGTCAGTTAAATTTTGCTGTAACAGTTCTCCTAGACGGATGTTTCCTACTAATTTCTTGACTTACGGACATCCATTTTATACAAATACACAATTAAATAGATAAGCTTAGAGTTTTAGATCGGTGCTTTTTAATTAAATGCAAGTAGAAGCCAGCAGTATTAGATCTGTGATGGTGTACTAAGCATTTGGCACCACATAATGCTACATTCAATATTTTAACTTCTGTGTTAACACTTTTTTGAATTCTTAACCCTCTGGGGATGCACTGAACTTTCAATTAGTCACACAATGTGACAGTATAGAGAACACCTATTTTCTCATCCTAGTAACCTTTGAGAGTTCTTCCAAGTATCATCTGAAGTCTCTTCACCAAAAAAAAAAAAATCTGTGTATTATAGATAGGCCCAAATCAGAATCTTAGATCTAAGAACCCTGAACCTCGTAAGTTTGCAAAAACAGAGCCAGGATCAGATTTTTTTTTTATTTATTGTTTTGTTGTTGTTGTTATAGTTTCAGCTACTAGTACTTGGCAATGTGTTCATAGAATGAAAGAGCCATAATGTATATAAGTGTATGTGTGGGTGTGTGAGTATATAAATAAGTGTATTACAAAGATTAAAAACTGAAATTTCTGTCTTTGAAGGTAGTACTTAGTTACACCATGAACTGCAGGATTGCAGTCACGATTATCTCTGCTTCTTAGAATTTTGTTGTATTCAATGAATGAATAATTTTAGAATATTGCATAATATTGTCTTTTACATGTCAGCTCAAGGAGATTAGTTACTATGTGTTCTACTGCACAGAGGTAATTGAGAGAAATTGATTAAGAGAGAGAGATGGAATTGTTGATTTTATTGATAATTATTAACAATACATTCTCTCTCCCATCTCCAACACTTGCACTCCAATATCAAATGGATCCCAGTTTATATAGGCTTCAACTTAAGAAATAATTTCAGGTAAAACATAAATCCATCAAGTACTTTGGCACGTTATTAAATTTTAAATATGTATTTAAGTGTTTTGCCTAATTAAGAGCATCTTGTGTGTGAAACATTGTCAGTGGCTACAAAGCAGGAAGAGAAACAATACTATTTTGAGTAGAAATTAGCATATCTGAAAGAACTTGTAACACTGAAAAAGAGTTGTAGACCAGTGTCATAAAGCACAGCATTTGTATTATAACCCTCTTAAAATATCTTGGAATATTGAAAACGTTTTTAAAAGTTGCTTTTTGGTTTTTATATCTGATACTCCCCTAACCTTGTGTTAGGGGAATTTCAGAGTCAATACACTTGGTAAAGTGAAACCTTTTAGATTCACAGGTTGCCACATATAAATTTAGCCAGTGTCACTTTAAGAAGGACATTGAAAAACTGTAACGGGTTCAGAGGAGGGTGACAAAGATGGGCAGGGGTCTAGAAACCAAGTCCTATGAGGAAAGGTTGAAGGAGCTGGGTATGTGTAGCCTTGAGAAGACTAAAGGGAGACAAGATAGCCGTCTTCCACTACTTGAAGGGCTGGCACAGAGAGGATGGCAAATACTACTTCTCTCTTGCTCCTGAAGGCAAGACTAGAAATAATGGGCTCAAACTACAAGAAAGTAGATTTCTGTTAAACATTAGGAAGAACTTCTTAACAGTAAGAGCTGTTCGACAGTGGAAGAAATTACCTAAGGAGGTGGGGGGCTCTCCTTTGCTGGAGGTTTTTAAACAGAGGCTGGAGAGCCACCTGTCGGGGATGCGGTAGCTGCGGATTTCCTGCATTGAGCAGGGGGTTGGACTAGATGAGCTCTGAGGTTCCCTCCAACTCTATGATTCTATGTGACAGCAATATATGAAGAGCCAAGACTTCTAAGTTTTATTCCTCAGTTTGCCATTGATTCAGTGCTTGAGCTTCAAAAAGCCACTTACATTAACCCTAATTAAGTATGTGCCACCTACTTTTCAGTGGCATTGTGAAGTCTGCATAATTGTGAGGCATTTTGTAATCTACCAATGAAAGATGATGCAGATGTACAAAACATCAATATTTTCAAGCATTTATTATACACCCAGATCATATAAGAAAGCTGAGCAGTTTCCAATTTGTCGCTGTTTCTTTAATAAGTATTAGACACAAACTTCAGTCACAGATGCTGCATCACAGAGCTGGAAGTTACCTCAAGGATCATCAAAGTAGGCCCCCTGCACCACTGCAGGATCTGCCCCACCCCAACCATCTGCACAGAGAAATCCCACCAATATGTACGAGACTGGGACCAACCAGTCTTTGCTTCACTTTCTAATGTTCTATCCCTAAATGCAGGGGTGCAGCTATCATAGGGACAGCACGTGCAGTGCAGCTGTCCCTTGGTCCCAAGATTAGGGGGGCTGAAACCCCCCCCCAGCGCAACTGCATCAGGCTGGGTGAGTGTCCCTGGCAGCCCCCCCCCCCCTAATGTGCTTTAGGACCCCTTGGAATCCCTGAGCAGCCAGATTCTACCTCAGTGAAGGCAGTGGGGAGGGAGGGCTATGGCCGCCCCACATAGTTGGTTCTGAACTGAGACTGAAAGCTGGGGCTGGGGGAGGAGAAGAGCCCGTGGGGGAGTGCAGAGAGGAGAGGGGTTCACAAAGCAGTAGCAGCCACTGGGAGAGACACCGGTACTCCCCTCTGTAGCAGGACCAAGCAGAGGAGCAGCCCCAGACCTTCGCCTTTCCTTCCCACGGCCAGGCACCATGCAACAGCTAGTGCACCTTATGGGAGCCACTCTGAGCAGAGTGGGGGATGGGAGACCCATCTCCATTTCTTGCACCTATGCCCATTCCAATGTAGCTACACCCCTACCTAAATGAAATCCCCTCTAGCCTTTTTAGCAATTCTGTTCCAGATGCTCTGTCCTTGCATTCAGTCATAGTGGACTTGGTGTTTGTTTTTTTTAATTGTAACTCAAGGTGTCCCTCTGCTGGTTTATTTGAGATACAGGAACATGTGTCTTTTATACAAAGCCATTTCAAAGAGAAAATATTTTCAGAGAAAATGTAACAAGGAAGTGCTCTCACTGAGCACTTTTAAACATATGGCCCTTTTCACACAGACACCCTAACACCGATAAAATGGGTGTTACATTTTATTATACATGTTACAGGGTACCCACAGGGCAAATCTGCAGCCCTGCAACATGGGCTCTTTTCACATGAGATGCCTCCATCCAGTTTCGCTGGGTGGAGGCGTCTGTACGAACACTGCAGGCGGTGGATGGGGTGCATTTCACTGGGTGGAGATGAGTGGAGGCATCTGTGTGAACACTGCGGGCAGTGGGTGGGGTGCATTTCATTGGGTGGAGATGTCTGTGTGAACATTGTGGGCAGTGGGTGTAGGTGCGTGCGTACTCCCTTGTAACACCCATCTCCCACGTGGGTGGGTGGAGACAGGTGTTGCGAGGGAGCATGCACTCACTTACACCCACTTCCCGAGGTGTTCACACAGACACCTCCACACATCTCCACCCAGTGAAACACACCCCACCCACCACCCGCTGTGTTCACACAGATGCCTCCACCCAGAAAAATTGGGTGGAGGCATTTTGTGTAAAAAGGGCCCATGTTGCAGGGTTGCAGTGTTGCCCTGTGGGTGCCCTGTAACATGTATAATAAAATGTAACACACATTTTATCAGTGTTAGAGTATCTGTGTGAAAAGGGCCAAAATCCAGAATTGAAATATATAAAATTAAGTAAATACATAGTTGTGTTGTACTTTTAAAGCATGCACCCTTACTACCTATAGGCATCTGAAAACCTAACAGTCTCTGCAGTCATTTGGTATAGATTCCTGCTCTGCTGCTTTAAGGTCAGGGGGATGATGATGATGATGATGATGATGATGATGATGATGATGATTGATTATTAAGCATTTATATTTATTTATTTTATTTTTTATTTTTAAAATTTATTATCCCGCCCCTTCTGCCTCAGACAGCTCGGGGCGGCTCACATCATACAAAATATAAAAACACTTTAAACAACTTTAAACAACTTTTAAAGAAGGTAACAGATAACCACCCACCCCCACTCCCACCCAAACTCCCACCCATCCCCCATCTCCCTCACCAAACACCTGGTGGAACAGCCAGGTCTTACAACTTCATAGAAACAAGGGGAGGTCAGGGGCCAGCCGGGCCCCCACCATCAGGGAATTCCACAGCCATGGTGCGGCCACCAAGAATGCCCTCTCCTGTGTGCCCCCCCCCCAGGGACCTCAATCAAGACACACCCGATCGACTGCAGGGGTCGCGTCAAAGCCCAGGGGGTGAGGCGGTCCCGCAGATATGCAGGGCCTAGGCCATTTAGGGCTTTATAGGACAATACCAACACCTTGAATTGGGCCCAGAAAATCACTGGCAGCCAGTGCAGAGAATGGACTTTATATAGCACCAGCAATCTACCTGGCATTTTTCAATTGTAGTAGTATATAAAGTTTATTACATAGCCATCGGCCATCATAAAAGAAAACATATACAAACAGAAAACACATAAAACAACCAGAGGATAACAAGACCCGCCGTAAACTTATTAGCAATTGGGTAAATCCCATAAAGTTGCTGGTCATGAATATTCAGTATACATCTTACTGTGAAACAAATAAAATACAATGTATGCCCTAAACATTTATCGTAGCCATCTTCGACTTTAGGGTCAGTGAAAGAAACCTGGCAACACCAACTGTTATTTTTGTACTATTAAAACATGCATCTTTACTAAGCCATCTGAAAACCAAACACTCTCGGCAATTATATGGTATATGGTCAGAGGGGTAAGTGGGAGAACGGAACTTGGGGGAATTGGGACTCTGTTCAGGCCACTGTCTGTAAACCTCACACACACACACACACACACATACACACATGCCTCTTGAACTGTGTTTTGTTAAGGGGATTTTCCCCAGACTTTGTATTGCCTCCACTAAATTGCCATGACAACTGACAGCTGCACCAGAGACCTGCCCTCCACTTCCACTTGTGGGGGTATTTAAGTGAACATAGTGCTTGCGTGCTGTCTGCCGGAGGGGTAAGTGGGAGAACGGAAATTGGCGGAATTGGGACTCTGTTGAGACCGCTGCCTGTAAACACACACACACCCCCACGCCTCTTGAACTGTGTTTTGTTAAGGGTTTTTTTCCCGGACTTTGCATTGCCTCCGCTACATTGCCCTGACAACTGACAGCTGCACTGGAGACACCGGAGACCTGCCCTCCACTTTCGCTCGCAAGGGTATTTAAGAAAATGTAGCACCTGCGACCGCGCCGGAAACACACAGCCTTGTGCATGCGGCCTTAGGAGCAGGCCGTGCAAGGGTCAAATCTCTGCTCGCTTGGTGATGCGATTTCTCTGCTAATTTTTGCTAGGGAGTGTGAGTTTTTTGGTTGGCCCCCGTTGCTTGCTGAAGCTATCTGCATGCATGCACAAAACCTGGTTAAGTATCAGGCTTCTCCCAAGTGAGCTAGAAGCATTAGTATATGGTGCTTTTTTTGCCAGGGCAGTTTCCTGTTGTATGATTATTTAAATTAAGAATTTAAAATTATTTGTATATTTGTACTTTGTTGGGTAAGAGATAAAGAGTTTGGCCCTCGGAGCTTGTAGCCTGGGTCAAATTGGAGACCTTGATCTGGGAATTGGAACGCCGAGATGGGTTAATAGAAGTAGGATAGGAGTCTCTGTTATTTCATTCAGTGCAAGGCACTAGGGTTGGGTGAATTCCTTGCTTTGGCATAATGGAGAGGAAGAGAACTAGGCAATCTCCCTCTTCCTCCCCTGTGGAAGATCTTCCACCAAAATGCAGGAAGCGCAAACCAAATAGCAAGATAGGGGAGGAATTTACCCCTTTGACAAATGGGTTGGAATGGCTAGTAAATGAGGATGGGGGTTTATTAGATTTGGCTGAAAGGATCGACAGCCAAACACCACGAGCTGCAGCTGATAACATTAGGCATGACCAGGAAGAGGAGCAGGAAGTAGTTAGAAAGCAACTAAGGGAAATTCTTGATAAATTAGATCAGGCTGTTCTAGGTGGGCTGGGACACGTAGATCCCAATAAAGCTGCGAGGAGTATAAGGGATTACGGGATCCCTTTAAAGGTAAATACAGACAAAAGGAAAAAGCTCCCCCACAGTCATAAACAAGTTATTGTTCATCATGATATGAAGGTGGTGGAAAACGCAGTTTATTTTAAAATAGACCCAGATTACAACGGCATCATACCATCTTGGGAAACTACCATGAATATCTCTTATAATTTATCCTATCTACTTGATAAGGATATAAGACCAAGGAACATCAGAAAAGTGGATTATCTCTCATATTGGAACCAGGGTTTTTGTTTAAGCGTTCATTTTGAGACAATTGAAGTAGTAAGGGATATTTTCCAAGCTAGGAAATACCTGAAAACTAGGGCAGTATCCATTGATAGGGCGATATACTATGATAGATTTGCCCAACAAGCTAAAGGACAGGCTCAATGTCAGGAACTCAGTTTCCCTGCACCTAATTCTCTTCTGGTAGGGGTAACAAGTGCTAGGATTCCTTCTGAAGTGCAAGATGAACAACAACTGAGTCAAGAGGATCTGATTAGAATGAATAAAGAAAATTTAAATAAATGTGTGGGAGTAAAAATCTGGGTTCTCTTATACAATCTAAGTAAGCGCAGCTTTATTAGAAATGATGTTAAATCTAGCCAGGTCTGCATAGATAATAAGGGGGGATGTAGAGAAGATGCCCTTATGGACTTTGAAGTAACTTGTTAGCCCCCCACCCCTCCGGTACCAGATACAGACCAGACAGTAGTACCAGGGATAAATATATCTATATCTGAGTTTTCCCCAGGCTCTGTGGCTGGGAAACAAAGTTTGGCAGAAGTGATTGGGGTCTCCTTGCAGGGTGAGGTAGGGACCAAAGATATAGTTTTGGTTCAAAGTATTTTTAAAAACTTATCTCCTATTGATCAAAATATTATGCTGCAGAGATTAGACTTCTTTAGAGAAAATTTGCAAGTCAAGACAATAGACTATAAAGCTCCAGAATTGGTTAGAGCATTAACCCTGTACAAGCCAGAGCACAACTTAGACATCATTACAGCGGCCCGCTATCTAGACCTCACGAAAGAAGAGACCCCTCCAAGAAGGACAGCCACCTGAGACATTGGGTATTTTCAGACGTTACGAGATCACGCTCAACCACAGTGAACCACGCTCAATCCCGCGGTGGGGCCAAAGAGCCCTGAACGTCTGTTCAGCATGCGTCAGATGTTCACCATGCTCAATACCCACATGGGGTCAATTTCAACCACGCTTCCAGGGATCCCCAACGCAAAATCCCAGGAAGCGTGGTCAAAGAGATCCCCACCGGGAAACAACAAAAAGTAACATCTGGACGCCAATCCCCGGGCCGAACCAAAGGAAATGAGCCCCAGCCGTGGACAATGCACGCAGCATCGCTGCCAGGCAACCAGCAACAACACAACCACCGGAGGGAGATTTAAAGGGAAATCCGCAGCAGGCAAACGTGGCGGGATGGAGCGAGGAGGGAGGCAGAAGAGAGCGGCGGGAGAGAGAGCAACGGTGGAGGATGAGGAGGTGGCAGGGGCAGCGATGGAGGTGGAGGGAGCGCAGGCAGAGGAGGGGGAGACGGGGGTCGTGCCGACCATGCAGGAGGTGAAGGGACAACACCCGCAGCAGCAGGCGGGACGCGACGCCCCGGGGACAGCAGCCACACCGGGCCCGGAGGAGGCACCCAGGAAATGGGTAAGGGGA
>QEPC01004784.1:237498-253364 GCA_003113815.1 Sphenodon punctatus | reverse complement strand
CCTCCCCCCCACCCTCCCAGCCATCCTGCTCCCACCAGGGGCCGGGACAGGCCATACCCTCCATCACCCCTAGGTATCCCCCTCTCACCAGGATACCGAGCCATCCCCCTCCCCACCAACCCTCCCAGTGCTCCCCCTGCTCTCACCAAGGGGGTCACTGGGTCCACCCCACTTTTAACCCCCCCTACCTACAACCCCCACCCTACCACCCTAGCCCTGTATAAAAAAAAAAGCCCACACAACAAACAATAACCCCCTGCCACCCCGAAGTGCCCCAAAGTGCCGCGCCCTTTGGCCTTGGCCCTTCGGACCATGAGCCTGTGGCCGCGGCCTGTGGCTCAGACACTGTCCCTGGGGCTTTAAGCCCCCAGCTACTTCTGGGTGGTGGGGGAGGGGATAGGTCAGCCCACGTGGCCGGCCTCTGCGTTCCCCCCCCCTATCCTCCAAAGCTCACTGTGTGATGTTTTGTCCCTGCAGGTCCCAGCGGCAGCGGAGCAGCGGCAGCGGCGGTGTTGATGAGGCGCAGGACACACACACCCCCGCCGGCGGCAGAGCTCCACGAGCCCCCCGCAGCAGCAAGGCAGGCAGGTGAGTGTGACAATCCTTGCAGGCTCCTGCGGCTCAGCTGCTGATTAATGATATAATTAATGAAATAATTAAGAACTGTTTTGGGGCTTAACTTAGCTGTTGGTATAAGGATAGGACAGATGATGGTTGACTATGTTAATAGCGGAGCTTAGTCATAATATTGATTAATGGAATAAGTATGTATTTTATATTTGCATTTTGACATTGCAGACTTTGTATATTTTGTATTTAGTGTTTTGTATTATAATATTTTATTTTGTGTTGTGTAAAACCTTTGGCCATGGTGAAAGCCCGTGCCGTAATAATAAACTAAACTACTATATGGTATAGATTGCTGCTCTGCTGCTTTAAGGTCAGGGGGATGAGGAGGAGGAGGAGGAGGAGGATTATTAATTATTTATTATTATTATTATTATTATTATTATATAGCACCAGCAATGTACCTGGTACTTTTCAACTGTAAGAAAGAGACACGGTCCCTGCCCTAGCAGGCTTACAATCTAAGAGAGACAAGAGTGGTGGGAGCAGACAAAGGGTGTGGGGGGGAGAAACAGAGGAAGAGACAAGGATACATACATGAACTCATGAGGTCTCAGGTGCACATGCTTGGCTTAGTTACAAAGGTGTAGTTATTCATTTAATGTTACACAAGATATGATGATTCAGGATAAGTCAGCAAGGGGACAAAGGGAACGAGGAGCCAGGGAAAGCTTGATGGAAGAGGTGGGTTTTGAAGAGGGATTTGAAGATTTGGAGGGGGGAAGCCGAGCGAACGTGTTCAGGGAGGGAGTTACAGGCATGGGGGGCTGCCACGGAAAAGGGGTGGATGCATTTTGAGGAGCAGGGGAGCCGTAAACAGGCAATGGTGGTGACAGAGGAGGAGTGGAGCTCCCAGACAGAAGTGTAGCGGGAAATGAGTGTTGAGAGATAGGGGGGCAGCAAGGCCATGAAGAACCTTGTAGGTAAAGACCAGGAGTTTGTGCAGACTGCATTCAGGAAGAGGGAGCCAGTGGAGAGAGGAGAGGAGGGGTTGTACATGTTCAAAGCAGTGAGCAAAGTGGATGATCTTGGCGGCAGAGTTATGAACAGAAATGAGAGGAGCAAGGTGAGAGCAGGGAAGGCCGGTTAGAATGAGGTTGTAATAGTCAAGGAGAGAGATGACGAGGGCATGGACAAGAGTTTTAGCAGAGGAAACAGTGAGGAAAGGATGGATCTTAGCAATATTGTGCAGAGAGAAGCGACAGGATTTGGCAACAGAATCGATCTGAGATTTAAAGGAGAGGAAGGAGTCAAAGATGAACCCTAGGCTACGTGCCTGAGGGATAGGCTGGATGTTGACCCCATCAACGAAGACAGAGATTGAAGAGAGAGAGGAAGGATTAGGGGAGGAAGATGAGGAGCTTGGTTTTAGCAATATTAAGGTTGAGCTGACGATGGGACATCCAGGCAGAAATGTCAGAGAGGCAGTTAGTGAGGCGAGACTGGAAAGAGGGAGAGAGGAGGGGGTTGGAGAGACAGAGTTGGGTATCATCAGCATACAGATGGTACTGGAAGCTACGAGCGTTGATGAGTTTGCCTAGGGACAGAGTGTATAGAAAGAAGAGACAAGGGCCAAGGACGGAGCCTTGGGGAACTCGGACCGAGGGGGGATATAGGGTGCCATCTCCACTGACAGTTATTGTGAGGATAATATCATTAATTTTTGTGGTATGGTTGTGGATGCCATGAAAGAATTTAGGTATGTAAAGAACTGTGGTAGTGGTACTTCAAAATCTTGCTTTATTGACTTGTTTAACAGTAGTGTATTTATTTCAGGGGATGTCCATAGTAAATATAAGTACAACAACAGTGGATATACGGTAGCAGTAAAATGAAATACAACAACAAGGTACTGCTACAAGAAGTAAACAAGTGTTCAAAATTTAATACAAAGAAGACACAAAGGAGACAAATTGATTAAGTAGAGTAAAGAAGCACAATGGGCAAAAGTCCAAAATTGACCCAATTAACCCAACGTTTCGTCAGGCAGTCTGGATTCCTCAGGGGTATTCTTGTGCTTCTTATTGGGTACAAAATCTAAAATGCAACAGTATACATCATATCAAAAATGATATAGGTGCCAAAGGGTACAAGAATTATTTCAGCAATGCAACTAAAAGTTACTACCAATACACATTTTGCTCCCTAGAGGGTAAGTAATGCAGATAATGCTTACATCTGTAAATGTTCATTGATAAATACACACAAATAAATGTTTCCATTTTCAGGGGAGTATCACATTTATATCATCTGTGAAAAATAGTACCCCTCCCCCCCAAAAATAATCTTTTATACTGAGGTTAAATAAACACTCTTAAAGAACCTGTGTGGCTATTGTGGGCAATTGCAAATAAACCTAAAGTTCTCAAGTAAAATTACCTGGAAAGTTTTCTATAGTGAAAACCAGCTGCCCTTAATGAATCCTGGAGCCAAATGCAACTTCCTCAAAGTCTTTAGAAACACAAAAATAAAATCTAATGAGTTTATTGAGGCCAATTAACACCTATTTAGCATTGTAATAATAGCCACAGAGCCCCCCTGAATATCAATTGGTAATACTTACCCGCTAACGCAGTAAGCATTAATTAAAGAGCATGCTGCAGACAGCAATGAATGGTTCTAAATCCCTTTGTTGTGACAATTACAGTAAGATTGCCAATCGGTCTAAAAGTATATTATAAAGAATCATAATACATTCTTATTAGAGTGAAAACGATGACGTTAGTTTTCTTTCTTGCCCAAAATAAGCATATATAGATAAGCTCCCAACTGCGTGCTATAGTTTTAAAGATCCTAATACCTCAAATAGCTTGTACGTCACTTGTCCAGCTCAAAAGTCCTCAAAGCCTCTTTAACAACTTTCTTCCCTTTGAAATTCTGAAGCAGAGTAAAGGGAGGCAATGTTGGCTACTTTTACGCTGGGGATATTACATGTTCAGCTGACATCACGTAGAAAACTAAATTCATCAGGTAAGAGGAAACACCCCTTTAAGTTACTTAAGTTTGTATATGTTTAAAGTTACAAATCATACACTATAACTGAGCTGCTGGAATTCCAACCTATCAAGTCGCATGCTTTACTATAAACCACATAATGTGGTTAAATTATATTGTCAAAATGCACGGTGAACTATACTCCCTCGGGTAACTAATAACTATCCTATTGGAGTGTTACTCTAGTGCATCTAATATGTCATTGAGGCCATATGGTTGTGTCATATCTAAAGTAATTATCCAGTAAGCCTCTCTCTCTGCCAAGATTTTGGGGTTGACAGGAAGACTCATTTTTTCAATTCCCCAGAAAGAAAATGAATTCTGCTCCCGGTGGACTAGGTTATAATGATCCACTAGTGGAGCCATAGGGGAACGTTTTTTTAGTTTGCTTCTATGCTCAATAATGCGCGTTTTCAAGCTTTCTAGATGTTTTCCCCACGTATAGTTTTTTACATGGGCACTCTATGGCATAGATTACCCCCACAGTGCTACAGTTAATAAATTCCTTAATCGTATATATTTTTCCTAGTGCATCTGTGAAAGACTTAATCTTCTTACTTTGGGGACTATTAATACATACCCCGCATGGAAAATTTCCAATGATATTTTTTTTATCAATAGTCCTTTGATGTCCTGGGGGTCTAGCCCTCACCAGAAAGTTACCCAAATTCTTTCCTCTTTTATATGCAAACAAGGGAGGGGTTTTACAACCCTCAATGTGATTCATAATGTTCCAGTTTCTCATTATAATCTCTTGCAATTTTTTAGAATGCGTGTTGAAAGTTGTTACACATACCACACGTTCAGTTTCTTTTTTCTCCCTTGGACGCATTTGCAGAATAGATTCTGTAGAAATTACTCCTACCTTTTTGAGGTTTTTCTGAATAATATTTAAAGGGTAATTCCTTGACAAAAAACCTTTTGCTCATCTCAGATGCTTCTTTATGGAAAACTAATCTATCTCTCTTGTGCAATTTCATTTGATCCTGCAAAACTGACTATATGGGAGATTATTCACTAGATGTTTGGGATGATTACTATTGTATGATAGGTAGGAATTTAACCTCAATATAAAGGAATTGGGGTGGTACTATTATTTTTCACAGATGATGTAAATGTGATACTCCCCTGAAAATGGATACATTTATTTGCGTGTATTTATCAATGAACATTTATAGATGTAAGCATTATCTTCATTACTTACCCTCTAGGGGGTAAAATGTGTATTGGTAGTAACTTTTAGTTGCGTTGCTGAAATAATTTGTGTACCCTTTGGCAGTTGCATTTTAGATTTTTTACCCAATAAGAAGCTCAAGAATACACCTGAGGAAGCCAGACTGCCTGGCAAAACGTTGGGTTAATCGGGTCAATTTTGGACTTTTGTCGATTGTGCTGTTTACTTCTTGTAGCAGTACCTTGTTGTTGTATTTCATAGTAAATATAAGAACATACAAGGAAAACTGCCAATACTGAAATAGCTATATCCATGGTTTCTGTATCAAGAGCATTAAGTGGGGTTGAAGACTTACATGGGATTAGATGAGGTCCTTGTTGGAATTTTATTAGTGGTCAAAAAACCAAAAAACAAAAAGGCAGCTTGTATTCTTAGTAGCAACAACTTAGAAGTAATCAACACCTTGGAGATTGTTTCTAGATTAAAATAATCTACTTTATTGAAAAGTACATTGTGATAGGAAAGGCCTATCCCTAGGTCTTACTAGCTAGCTGCCACCAGCATGGTGGCCGATCATGTTGAAGGTCAGAGAGAGAAGAGAGGAATGGTGAAAGGTCAGGAAGAAGGAGGAAGTCTAGTAGGAGCTTCCTGGGCACATCCCACCTGGGAGGGGGTTTAGAAGCAGAGATCAGGAAAGGTTAAAGTGACACTCACACTGACTCACTATCTCTACTCCCAAATGCCCCTAGTGGTCATTAGGGTTTGTTGGTGCAAAAGGTCGATGCCATCTGGAGCTGTTTTCCAACAGTCCTAAACTTATGTGATGTCATGCAACCTAGCTTCCAAAGGAGCCAGTAGTTTGTAGAATTAGGCAGTGGCAGCTCCTCCCCCGGGATGTTTTGGCAGATGCCCCCAACAAGCCCCTCAGGGGTCCACCCCATGCTTTCTGGGGAGCCAGGAGCTGCTCCTCAGGTGATCCAGTGGGAGCGCTGTCAGTTTCCCCGCTCCCCAGCGTCTGAAGGTTTTGTTTATATTTTAACTCTCCTCCTGGAGAGCTGATGGGAAAGAACTCTGCAAGGGGAGGAGGGGAAGGGGACAAACATCCTCCTCCTGCTGCTCCCCCCTCCCTCTAGCTTTCCACTCACTGGCCAGAAAGCTAAAGGGAGGCGGGGACTTAGAGGACCTCCCCAAGCCCCCAGAGAGCATGGGCTGGGTGTTGGCCCAGAAAAGCAGTGCTTTGTGGGTGATTGGGGAGGGAGTGCGGGAGGTACCATGTGCTCCTTGGCTGGGTTTCTTTGGGAAGAGAGAGAGCTCCCCCCCCCCTCTTTTTTTTTCAAGATGGGAGATGCTGGGGACTTGTTTGGAGTCCCATGCCTCCTTGTTTGGAGGGAAGAACAACAGAAGGTGGTTATCTTATCAGAGTCAGACTAGAGTGATCAGGAGGTCTCATCCTTTCATAAACCTGGTAAGTTTTGAAAAAATAAATCCCCTGCCCTAATTTCCTGTACATCGTTTGTTTGCTTGTGCTTTCTTTTGTCCTCTTCTCTCCCTCCCCACCCCCATGAATTACAGGCAGGGGTTATTACTAATTTTGTGAGCCCAGTTGGAAGGGCTGTGTTGCCTCTCCTCCTATGCTTTAAAATATTTTCTTGACCCTTGATGTTTTTCACCCTGTGTGAAACCCTGTCACCCTAATTGTCCCCTTTCTCATTTTTTTTGGGGGGGGGCTGGAGGGGGATGAATGCAAGGGTTTCTAATCTTTGCTGGAATGTTCACTGCATTTAAAATGGCCTCTTTTCCAGTACCAGGTTCAAGGCTTTTCTGCTGCAAGAATGCCACCATGCCACATCATGCTTCACTAATGACTAGTCTTTGCATGAATGTTTGTTCCCTGTATGATAAATTTAGTTTGCAACAGAGCATGTTCTGGGGGACAAGAGGAATTTCATGCTGCTGCCTTTGTGGTGTGCTAAAGACTTAACTTAATATTCTTGGAGGCTTGAGATGGTTTGCTTTGCTTGCTCTGTGTTTGCATGTGCAGAAGGACTGTGCTGCCTCTCCTATTCTTTAAAATATTTTCTTGGCCCTTGCTGTTTTTCACCCTGTGTGAGACCCTGTCACCCTAATTGTCTTCTTTCTGTTTGTCTTAAGGGGGTTGGGGTTGGAGGGTGATGGATGGAAGGGTTTCTAATCTTCGCTGGAATGTTCGCTGCACTTAAAATGACCCCTTTGCAGTGTCAGTTTCAAGACATTTCTGTAGCAAGAAGGCCACCATGCCACATGTTGGCTAACTAATGGCTAGTCTTTGCATGAATGTTCCCTCTTTGGTTGCAGCAGATGCCTTTTATATTGCAACAAAACTGTATAGCATGTTTTGGGGACAAGTGGTACTCCATGCTGATGCTTTTGTGGTGTTCTAAAGACTTCACATAATATTGTTGGCTTAAGATGGTTTTCTTTGTTTAAGTAAATAGATTTATTGATGGCCACAAGGCCTTATCAATCAATTAATAAAATCCACAAACACAAATGTGGGTAAATATATTATAAAAAATAACATACACAACTTACAATAACAATAGTCAACTAGAGGATTTATTATATAGTCATCAGACCATTCTCATATTTTATATGTGTACATTTTGTCTTGTATGCATTATTGCCACTGCCTTTGTTCTTTTAGGATCAAAGTCATTTAGTAAATACTGCAGTTGCTGAATCCCCGGGCGAGATGTATCCCAACACACCAATTCCAGTAGTTGTCCACGATATTTAATATACAGTGGACAATCTAAAATATAATGCATTAGATCCTCTACCTTTTTACCACAAAGACAAAGACGCTCATCAAATGGAATAATATCTCCCAAGCAGAATGGCTGTACGCATTGTCTGAAAATGTAAGCTGGTAAAGGCCTGTCTCAGTGTAGGGTCTTCTAACTGAAATAAGCAGTTTGCACCCCTTCTCGGAGGCATTAGGTACTTATAATAAGGGGCAGACTTGATCTTATTTGCCATTGCCCTTAAGGTTTGTCTATCAATATCGAGTATACATGCTTTAAGTAATTTAATAACCACCTTACTTGTGTCCACTCGCAAGACGGTCTCGGAAAATGCCAACTTCAATTTACATAGGTTCACATTCGCCCACCAATGATCTGACCCAAGTACCTTATCCTGTAACTTCTCTTTTAAGGCCAGGGCAGCTAAAGATGTTTGCAGTGTATCCCTCAATTTAGCCCAGAAAGATAGCTTTCTCACTGTTATCTGGGCTATAATTGAGGGGATCCTAATTCTAAGTTTATCAGTGCCATACTAGTGGTAGGAGGGATTGCCAGAAGTCTCCTCCAAAATCCACTTATTACTGTTGGAGAAACAGCTCCAGATGACATCGCCCTTTTGCACCAACATACCCTAATGACCACTAGGGGCATTGGGAGTAGAGATAGTGAGTTAGTGTGAGTGTCACTTTAACCTTTCCTGATCTCTGCTTCTAAGCCCCCTCCCAAGTGGGATGTGCCCAGGAAGTTCCTACTGGACTTCCTCCTTCTTCCTGACCTTTCGCCATTCCTCTCTTCTCTCTCTGACCTTCAACATGACTGGCCACCATGCTGGTGGCAGCTAGCTAGTAAGATCTAGGGATAGGCCTTTCCTATCACAATGTATTTCTCAATAAAGTAGATTATTTTAATCTAGAAACAATCTCCAAGGTGGTGATTACTTCTAAGATGTTGCTACTGAGAATTCAAGCTGTTTTTGGTTTTTTGGATTTTTGACCACTAATAAGATTCCAACAATTACAGCCCTTAATTCTTTGATAGTATATGTCTCAAGACCCCATAGAGGCGCACCATATAGAATTCTGGCCAGAATTTTGGCATCCATTAATTTTTTTACAGCTTGGATGCTACATTGGCCAAATTTCATATGAATGCGAAATATTGCTAACAACTCCGTCTTTACTTTCTGCTTGGTAGCACGAATATGAACCTGCTATGTTCCGTTAAAGGAAAAGATTATGCCCAAATACTTGTACAAGCAAACTTGCTCCACTCTATGCTCACCAAAATCCAACTATGTCTAACAAAATATCTTCCAAACACCATTATTTTGGTTTCCCCAAAGTTAATAACAAGTCTCAAATCCTTACACCGGGACTCGAAATCAGCTAAAGCTTTGTCAAGGCCCAGCTTATTAAGAGATAGCAAAACCGTATCATCAGCATATAGCAACATTAATATCTTCCTGGAGTCTATGGTGGACGGATGATATTTCCCTCTATCCTTGTGATTTAGTATCAGCAAATTTACATAAATATTAAATAGAATTGGAGCCAGGAGACACTCCTGACGGACTCCTCTATATGTGTGAACATAATCTGAAAGAGAACCTGAAGAATGGATCCTTATTCTTAGATTAGTATCGGAGTAGAGTTCCTTTATTAACCTCAGCAGCCTCTGGTCTACCTGTAGTCTGGACATCTCGTACCATAACCTTTCTCTACAAATTAAATCAAAGGCCATCGAAAAATCAATAAAGACTCAATAAAGATGATATCTTTCGTTTACGTCTCCTGTATTTTTTTATTATATGATTCAGAACGAATGCCTGGGAAACAGTGGACCTATTTCCTCTAAATCCAGCCTACTCTTCAGCCAATATATCATTCTTCTCTAACCATTCTTGAGTTAGCAACAATCCAGTATAAATTTTAGAAACAATACAGAGGAGACTAATAGGCCTGTAGTTTGCTGAATTCTTCCTCTCCCCCTTTTTATATATAGGGCCAATTATACTAGTTTTCCAGATTTTAGGAATCTTGGCTGTCTCATTTATCAAAGAAAATAGATGCGCCAAGATGGAAATCCACCAGTTAGGTAAATTTTTAAAAACTTCTCCAGGATTGTAATCCAGCCCAGGAGCTTTCCCTCATTTTAATTCTATTATGGCCTTGGTCACCTCCTCCGGTGAGATGTTCTGCCAGTGGGGGAGATGAGGATCTACCAGGTCTGAATAGCTATTGCCCTCACTGGCACTAAAGAGATCTTCAAAATGTTTAGTCCAGACAGATTCTGGGATCAAAATTTCCCTTCGTATCTTCTTCCCCCTGCTGAACCAAGGTCCAGAAAACCCTCATATCCTTTTCTTTTATTGTGTCTAACATTTTAGACCATTTGGCCGAATTCCAAACTGGTTTTTTTTTTGTTGGTATTATTGATTTATAAGATCTTCTAATTTCCCTATGCTTCTTTGCCAGCTCAGAGTTGTTAGATTTTTGAAGTTTCCGCGCAACATTCTTTAAAGTACTTCTTATGAGCTGGCAATCTTTATCCTATCACTCTGGGTCCTTTCTACAAGAATGGTTCCCGAGTTTGGGGGTGAAGGTAAGTAAGCCTTTCAGTTTGGACGTGAAGGCAAACCACAAATCAATGGCTTGTGAGATCGCCCTGGTACTCTTAATCTGTTGACAAAGATCTTTCATTGCCAGCTGGCTGAGAAAATCTATTACCTCCAATTCTAAATCTGCAGACCAGCATTTTGCTCTTAAGTGGGCATTAGGGATGATATCCCAATCAGAAGAAATCTTCGTTGGGGATAATATCCTTCTTAAGCCAAACTGTAAGGGAAAATGATCGCTAACAGCTAAATCACCCACATAAAATAAAGCTAAACGAGCATCCAAATTTGGGGACACCAAAACATAATCTATAACACTGCCCCCACCAGTACCTATGTACGTCAGGCTTCCATGTTTATCATCTTCACAATTCCCATTTAATATCTTGAGTGCCATGTCCAGAGCCAGTTGGTACAGTGCTTTCCCCGTGGAATTTATCTTGGGATCACTCGATCTTCTTTCCTGATTATAATCAAGCAGCATACTGCTCATCTCACCTAATCCCAAAGCCCGTAGAATGTTTATAGCAGACGGACCTACCCTCGCATTAAGATCCCCAACTATTATTATCCCATTATTTGGGTAACTGCTCTGATGTCCTAAAATTAAATCGTTAAACGTTGACCAAAAATACTCCTCCTGATTTCCTGGAGGGTTATAGGCATTAATCAAAATAAATGATTCTTCTAAGTTTGCTCCACTTATTCTTATAGCAAGGATATCATCTCCCTTAACCTCAATTTCCTCAGCCATAACTTTGATATTATCTGCCAGCAAAATTGCTAAACCTTTTTTCAATCTGCCCCTCAGACCACCCTGATCTATTGACTTAACCCAGGACTTGTAATCTTTCATGTTCAGATCCTTTGCAACCCTCCAAGTCTCCTGCATACAAACAATATTATACTGTCTAATGTGTGTCAAAGTTCTAATTATGGACTTTATTTACCCACCCTGCAGCATTCCAAGGTACACAGATCAGTACCACATCTCCTGACAACTCTAGATGTCAATCTATCTGAGATGGTGGACTCTTTAGGGTTTCAACAATAGGTCCTAACAAGGTAGTTTGAGAAGGCATCTGATTCATTGACAGCTGCTCCGATCGGGGTAGAGAACTTTCAAGCAGAGGCATACTTAGGTGAATTGGGCTACTCGCCATAGTGTTTGGGGGAAATAGGAGAGTTTTCCCCTGATCCCCTTTCCCAGAAGGTGTGGAGGTTAAAGGATTCTAAAGTGAGAACTCTACCAGAGGCTCCTGCAGTTCTTTTACCTTCTGGGATCCCTTATGGGTTTTGAGAGGATCCGTTATCTCCCTTAGTTCTTGTTCTTGGGAGTCATTTAAAGTCTGCTCATGTGATGTATGGTATTTTTTTGGTAAGAGACCCATTTTCCCGCCTTCAACTATGGGCTTGGACTTGGCCTCCGAAATCTGTCTATATACGACCGACAATTTATTCAAAAGGAAGCCTTGGTCAGTTAATGCCTGATCCCTGGGTGGTTTGCTTTGCTCGATCTGTGTTTGCATGTGCACTTCCAGGTCCGCCTACCGTTGGCTAGGCTCCGCCTACCGTTTGACCTGACCCCTCCCACTTCTGGCCCTGCCCTGCACCCCACCAGCCTTGAAACCCACCAGCCACCACTGGGATAAGGTACTACAACTCCCACTCTCCTAATCCTATCTCAGCAAGGCTAGTCAAAACAGCCATTGGGATTTCATGGAAAAGTTTTGTAAAATTGAAATGGCTGTTCAGCATTTTGACCGGAATTCTAATCACAATAATTTTTTGATTGGAATTTCAACTGAATGGTTTGTGCATGTACAAAATGGCTGCAGCCCTTCATCTAAATGAAGGCTGCCACTTCAGTGTAGAACAGCAGCCATTTTACATGTGCAAATCACCAAAATTCATTTCTATCATTCTGGTGGGAATTTCAATCGAAATACTGTCCGTTTGGAATTCCAATCAAAAAGATCAGACCACCCAGTTCTGTTGAAATTGGAAAACGGGCAGAATTTCGGTTTCAACCCTAATAGTGTTTGAAAGTTTTCATGTATTCTTTGAGATTAGTAGAGAATAACCTTCCAGCATATTAAGGTAAAGAGTTACTTTAATATGCTGGAAGGTTATTCTCTACTAATCTCAAAGAATACATGAAAGATGATGATCTGATGTTCTTCTAAGCCTCAAAATCTAAATTTCAATGCAATCTAACTAGGAGGGCAGCACAGTAAGTAAATTTTCTCAGAAAGGTTTTTTCCCCTCACATATATTAATCATCTTTATTTTTATATAACAGTTGCTTGCTATGGCACTTGGAGCACTTTACATATAACACAACTTTTAATCCAGCAACCCTGTGAGGTAGATTAGGTTGAGGGAATATTGTGACTGGCTCAAGGTCACCTAGTGAGTTTCTGGCTAAGGCATGACTTGAATCTAGGTTCACCTTGGTACAAGTACTGTGCACTTAGCTGTTACACCACACTGGCTCTCTAACATTGCTAATTGCAAGAAAGACTCAAAATATAGGTGAAGAAATCACAGTCATTAGGTTTGTGCAGATGTGTAACTGGGTGTCAGATTTTTTACGTTGTCACATCTTGCATATAGTTCATAGCCAACTACTCCATCCCTTTAATGAACTGCTTTTAGAAGGTGCCATCCAAAAATCCAACCATGAGCCTAGTAGTCAAGAATAGATGTGTGAAATATCCTTCCCACCAATGCACAAATGAGAAGTACTGTTCATATTGAGACTAAATGTTTGAAAATCCTACAGTATGCTAAGACAAAGACATTACAACAGTGCTCCTGAGTTTGCACTGGCTGCCAATAGCTTTCCAGGCACAATTCAAGGTGCTCATTTTGACTTATAAATGCCTAAATGGCTTGGCGCCAAGTATCTGAAAGACCGCCTCTTCCCACATGTTCCATTGCAGCCTCTGAGGTTGACCAGGGGTGCCCTGTGCAGGTACTATCTGCTTATGATGTTTCCACAACAAGGGCACACAGAGAGGCATTCTTGTTGGTTGCCCCATAATTATGGAACTCACTCCCCTTGGAGATCCATCTAAGCCCAAGTCTGCTCATCTTCCAGAAGCAATATATGACCTTTTCGTTTGGCCAGGTGTTTGGCAAGCAGGGATAGGACTGGGTGGGATTGGGTGCAGGGTTGACAGAATAAGCATGTGGTTATCGAAATTCCATAGGTACTATTCTGTTCTCTGCAAATAGTTTGTAGCCTAACAAAAGATTATCTCTACACAGTTTGTCTATCAGTCCTCATCTGGGAAAGTTGAAGTACCAGTGCAATGGTGGAGTAGGCAATCTATGAGCACTTCTACGCCCTGTCACGAACACTCTACACCCTGTATTCGAGCCCCAGTGGCTCTGTATTTTTTGCCAGTGCTTCTCATGCTCTTGTTGTCATTTCAAGTTTACAAACTCCCATGTTCTGTGGGACTGCTGTAGGTCCCTACAACAGTCACACAGTTTTGCATTTCACTGGATCTGGCCCTGCTACCTATTTTGAGTGAGGCAATGCTCAGGTTTTTAACCAATGCTCTTTCATGATGGGGAAATATTCTTCTCATACTCACTATGGACCTTTAAAAGTCCAATCAGTTTTATCTTTTTCATATGTCTGTGCTAGGAAATAAAGATTCTGCAGGCCAAATCATGGTCGTAGTTATACTTGTGCATAAAGATGGACAGTACAGATTTGGATTAAGCAGTAACTGCTCATAACGGGCTGTTACAGATGAATCTGTACTGAATTGCAACACACCTTGCCCATTACGGATTCGGAATTAGGGATCAGGATCTCTACCCCACCCCCCACCGCTTCCATTCTCTGTGGGGCCAGAGTGGTACTTACCAGCCTCAGAGGGCTTGATTGAGGTGCCACTGCTGCTTTGGGGCTGGCTCCAACGGCACACTCCTTGTTATGGATCACACATGTACAAAATGGCTGCCACCCTTAATCAAAACAGCAGCAATGTAATTTTGGCTGCTGTCCTTTCAGTTAAAATCAGTGGCCATTTGCACATGCACAATTCAGAGCAGGGAGAGTGAGCCGGCCCTGCAGCAGCTGTGTCACTTCAATCAGGCCTTCCAAGGACATTAAGTACCACTCCAGGGGTCTGGGGAATGGGGTGGGGGATGGAAGTTCAAGTTGGACTAGGGCTGAAACTCAATTCTCGAATTCTCACTCTTCTCAGTGAGAATCAGAGTTCTTGGCTTGTTCTCACAAATGAGAACGAGCCAAAAAAACTGCTGCCTGAATTCTCCCCAAGAAGAACAAGAATCTTGATACAGCTTTTCCTCCCCTGCACTTAAATTTTTGTTAAAAGGGCCTTCTACAGCCCTCCTCCCCCTAGCCCTCCCTCATCATGTACTCACCTGGCTGCTTCAGCTGCTGGGTCTGTTGCAACTCCACTTATCTATGGAGGAACGCAGGATGGGAGGAGAAGGCAAAAATAAAAAATTACTGTGCATGCGCAGAACGGTCCCAGCAGCCATTTTGTGCATGGCAGTGATTTTTTTGTTGTTATTATAACAAAATATCTTGCAATATCTTGTGCTGGGGCCAAAATCTCAGTGAGTTCTCTGGCCCCAGCCTGAAAACTTGTGACATTTGCGAGAACAAAACAGCTTCTCAATTCAGCCCTAGGCCAGTCCTGCTTTCCCAGGGATAGAGATAGCAGTGGATCGGTTTTCCATTGACTTCAATGGGAAAGTCCGAATCCATAAATCTAAACCCATAATGAATCCGAATTTTTAAAATTCTAATCTGGAATTAGAATCTGAAAATCCATCCCTACTTGTGCATCTGCATGATCTTCACTTGGTTTGCACATGTTTCAGTGACTGGACCTCAACAAGCAATGAAGTGTGATGCCAAATTGGGAATAACATTTGCCGGTCTCTCGATCTTTCAATTGGAGCTAATTGGAGAAAAAAGCAGAAAAACACTGGGTAATTTGTATTTGATTATAAAATGTGTTTGCTCAGCTGCTCCCTGTAACATTTAAACTGAAGTGGTTTGGATCAGCCCATTCACTGCTGGAAAGAGAGTAAGTAGTTTCACTTCCATAATTGCTTCCCATTGCTTCCCCTGTAGTCCGAGGTGCAGCTCGGATAGGAGCCAGGAATGTTGTGTAAAACTGTCATTTCTCTTCTGCTGCTACTACTAAGGTACTTTCCCTCTTGCCTACATGCTGAGTTTCATGGAAACGAGGTAATAGTAATGTCTGCTGTACTTTGTGCTTCCCTATTGCGCTAGGAGAATCTTGAGAAAAGTGGAAAAAGCTCAAATGACTCTGTTGGTGCCTATGAAAACACCTAACAAGGGATGACACCCCTCTCTGCAAACCTGCCCAGAGCAGAGTAGGACAAGAGTACGAAAACTCCAGATTAGTGCTGAAATGAGTAGTGGGTTTTGGATTCATAGATATTGTTTGCATTTTTGGCTAGACCTCCATATATCCAAATGATATCCATAATTCAAACATGTATTTGGGTGGGGTAAAAGGGGGGTGGACCCAGTGATTCCCCTTGGTGGGAGCACTGGGAGGGTTGGTGGGGAGGGGGGTGGCTCGGTGTCCCGGTGAGAGAGGGACACTGAGGGGTGAACGGGGGGTTATGGCCTGTACCGGCCCCTGGTGGG
>QEPC01004784.1:201656-234659 GCA_003113815.1 Sphenodon punctatus | reverse complement strand
GCCCTCTGCGCCCGAGAGCGGCTCCTGCGGTCCGCCGGGGGTGCCTTCCTGGAGGTCCCCCGTGTTAAGCGGGGGGCCACAATGGAGAGGGCATTCTTGTTAGTGGGGCCGCGGCTTTGGAACTCCCGGAGGAAGCTCGCCTAGCCCCTAGCCTGTTAACATTCCGGCGAAATTGTAAGACCTGGCTGTTCGCCCAGGCCTGGGAGGGAGGGTGGGTAGGGAGGGGTGTTTTAGTTCCCCCACCTACCTGGGTTTTTTATATTGTATTTTAGTCCTGTTTCAATGTCTTATAATATTTATGATAATTTTAATTGATTTTATTGTATTTTAATGTTCTGGAAGCTGCCCCGAGCTGCATGGCAGGAGGGGCGGGGTAAAAATCTATGAAAATAAATAAAATAAATCAATAAATAAATATATTTCCATATCCATTTTGTGGCAGGTTCAATTATTCAGTTTTTTTGGTTATTCAGTTGTCTGGATACTTGGTTATTGCTTCATTTTCGATTACTACATATGTGCAAGTAGCCAAAATGAAGTAGCTAAATAACTACACGCAAAAATAAAACCTACCTAAAACAGATAACCCAGCAACAATGGACCTGAATAGTGGTCAAGGCATTATCTGTTTCTGCGGATACAGTTCAAATTTCGTAAATAAATAAATCAGGGGAAATTATATTGCCAAGGATATTCATTTCAGCACTAATTCAGACTAAGGAACAAGCTTCAGCTCTCCGAATCCATGAGAAAACTTTATGGCATGTTCAAGCAAACCAGAGACAGCTGGTTGGAACAGAATGCCATTCTCATTCTCAACCCCACCCCACCCCCTCCTATGAGAGTTTTCGATCCTCTGGAAACCTGCTATGCTGCATGAATGTTGCAGTGGATCTCTGTTCCAGGTTCCAAACCAAATATGGGACAATCAAACAAAACAGCATGCAAAAAAAACCCACCATAATCAACAACTGAGCCCAGTGTTGCTGGAGCTGGCCCAAGATTGTAGCCACTGCTGTTCATATAGTTTGATTTGCAAAGCTTATCTGAAGTATAACATCCAACATCTCCAAAACAAAGACGTAGCTTGTTTGATTAAGAACTACTAACATAGCTTGTTCATTTAATTTAACCACTGGTGAGGACAAGTTTTGGACCCAACAGAGGTTAAACTATGGTCCTTTTCACATGAGACACACACACACACCCCACCCACGTGTGCAACTGGGTGGGCATTTGTGTGACAGCCGATGGGGGTGGGTGGGGATGCGTGCACGCTCCCACGTTCCACTCATCTCCACCAATCCCCCACACATGCAGGCATTGGAGAAAATGGTGATGCCTCCATGGGTGGAGATCTGTGGAGGTGGGTGGAGATGCGTGTGAATCCGTGTGACGGGACACACACGTGCCACACACGCACAGTGGCGCACACCCACTGTGGTCTTTTTGAAAAGGGTCTGTGGCTCCTCTCCCAGGATGAACTTGCTTTTGTAGTCTTTTATGTAACACTAAATTCTTCATTGTATTTACCATCATAACTATCCCAAGGACCACACATCTACTACTGAATTTTTAGCAAGTTACCCTCAAGATGGCAAATTATCCACATACTGGGTGCTGTTTAAAAATATTTTGAAAAACCCATGAATTCCCCAGATCTACTAAATGTGCAGCAGCAAAAACCAAAAGTAATTGATCTCCCTCCCAACTGAGTCTTTCCATTCCTGCAAAGACTCTGGAGAAAGCCATGCCATAAACTTGAATTATTATGGATCTAGGGAGGAAGTGAGGTCCAAAATATCAGGATCCTAATGGAAAATGTCCTGCCAGACACTTCCCTCACATCAAAGAGGCTGGAGCTCAGGCACCCCCACCAACAGCAACTGTGGCATTACAGCATGGGGAGTAAGCCAGTTTCTTGGGCAGAGAGAAAAGAGGTGTGGTGAGGCTCCATCTGGTCTCAGCCTTGTTTGTGCATGCATGGGAGAAAACAGTGGCTTCAGTGAGCTGTTTCCCCTCAAGTTCTGCAGTCCAGAGTGATTTATACTCTGTTATGTTTATGCATAGGATAAGCAAAGAGGAAATCCCTTAAAAGAATTATCAATAGAAACTTAAAATCATCAAATGGGAAACTGCTACCTCTAAAGTTGTATGGATCTGATAAGGACATGGAAAATACAGAAAGACACAGGAAAAGACATGAATGTAGGTACTGACCAAGCAATAAATATAAAAAGTAACCGAGTAACTTTAGACCTGAGCTTAGCCAACTCCCCCACACACACACTCACGCTGTGTGTGCAGATCCCACGTGGATCCATGCTGCTTGCATGTACCACAATGTCCGTGTAACAGAGGAGAGAGGGGTGGTGGTGGTGGTGGTGGTTTGCACATGTATGCGGGGATTGAGATTGGCCCCATTGAGCTGAGGTTTCTCTGGGGGCTTGTTCACTCAAATAACGGGGACAGAATGAGGCAAAATGGGAGGTTATTACCTGTCAACTGTTGTGGGGATACTGGAAATGGGGCCTGTTACCACATCTGTTCATATCAGAACAGGTACGGGGCAGGGTTACAGCCCCATGGCTGTTCCTTCTAGTTAATATTACAACCTCCAGTTACCTACTCATCTGAATAAAACTCTAGGCTAGGCTAATGTAATTGAAGGTAGAGAGACTTTAATTTTCAGTAGACGTATCTATACAAGCCCCCAGGAAGTGATAGCTGTCATAACCATAAGGAAAATCAATCGAGCAGAGGAATTGTGGGTGATCATAAAAGCAGCCTCCAGATATCTTAAAAAATCTGCTACAGCAAGTAAATAGTCTATCGGTTTATAGCTTATGAAATGGTCATTAGGAAAGGGTTTGTCTCCAAACAGTAAGGTGCCAAGTGTGTGCATGAGTCGAGGATTCATACTAGGGCTGAAATGAGATTTCACAAAAACAGGAATTCCCATCAAAATCCAAGTTCCCAATACTATCTCAGTCGAATTAAGAAACTCTTGATACTCAACAATTCCTTGATTGACATTTCCTTTCTCAATTTACTGACTTTCCACTTACCAGGATCCCGTTTACCTCTTTGCCATTTACAGTTTTGTTGTTCATTTCAAATTCCGAGAGATAATTCCAATGCAATTCCCACATTTCTTTGATCTTCCCTGCACTCCATTTCCCCTTATTCTTCCTTGATACTCATTGCCTGGTACGCAAATTCCTTTAACAATCTACAATTCATTTTCAGATTCGCCAAAGCAAAGGGGAAAACATAAGTGAACAATGCTGATTGGAGATGCTGTAATGGGGGTTAAATGGCACTGAGGGGAGGTTAAGTGGTAGACTATTCACACTAGGGGTGGAACACAGGGGTATTTTGGTTTTGTGAGGTCTTTTTTGTTTTTGAATCCCTGGTTTTCAGTTCCCATTTCAGTTTGTTTTGGTTTCTGTTCTCTTCCCACTGACTTCAATGGGAAGGGAACAAGAGAACGAAAAAACCCAGAGGTCCAGAAAAAAAAACCAAAAAAAACCAACCTCCTCTATCTCCCAGCCTCCAAGGGTGGGGGTTGTGATGAAACGCAGTATGGGGCCCTATACAGCGAAGCCACCTGCCTTACTGAGTTACATCTAAAGATCGCTGCCACCACTGGGAACCAGGAAACTAAAGGGATTCGCACCTTCCCAGATATGTGAACCCCAGCCCAGCTCTGGCTCTTCGCCCATGGCTCCTCAGGTACCCCTCCTACTGAGGTCAGTCCCCCTAGAGTCGCTCTCCGTAGCCAGGGCTGCTGGAACCTATGTGTCTTGCCAGGACTCCCTTTCATGGGTACAAATCCTTCTAACCTTTAAAGCTACTAGAGGCTTTTTCTTTCCAGCCACTGGTCTTTTCACTCAGGCACAGATAAGCCCATTTTACAAAACAAAAGAGATACTTTATTGGCCAAAAGCAGAGGAACAGGTTTGGCAACAAGGCTAAGGTAAAAGGCTTTGGATAAAGAGGGAAGCAAACTTAAAATAGAGTCTCAGATCTTGGGGATTGGATGCCCCCTGGTTTGGGTAGCCGTCTCCTAGGACTGAGGGTAGAAAGGCCGTTGCTGGTACTCACAGACTCCTTTTCATCACCTGTGCAGGTAGAAACAAGTGAGGCACATGTCTTAGCTGGCTCCCTGCCAGCAGCATGTTGAAGTTTTGAAAAAGAAAGTCAGAGAGAGACCAGAAGGGGTGTGTCCTGGGTTTTGAAGCTTGACCCCTCCTCCCCTTTGGGACTCACCCCAGGTAGGGGTTTTTCCAATCCAGGTGAACTGCCTGAGCCCTCTGATTTCTGATGTCACCTAGGGGAGACATCATGCCATTCACCTTGAGATACTGATTCCTGTCCTTGGCTTGCAGACCATGCCCAGAAGACTGGTCCTGCAACCTTGCATTTGATAGGGGACTCTCGTATGGAAACAGGGGCATTTTGCCACAGGGGTGGGGGTGGGAATCTGCATCCCTACAACCCCCTCCCCCAGGGCTCCCAGTCCCAGCCCCCCAGGACCCTGCACATGCTTACCGGTCTGTGGGCCTCAGAGGGTGGAGGTGACTGCCCAGGAGCTGCTGCCTCTGCTGCTGGAAGAGTGTAGCCACCTCCACAGCTGGGTCATCCTTCTTCCCAGGGTGCGCTGCCGATTGCAGCTACACTGATGGGATGCTGGGTCACTTCCATGAAGGCAGCTGTGGAGGCCGGCAGTGGAGCTCTGACTGGCAGCACACCCTGGGCAGGAGGCCTGCTGGGGGGCCGTCAGGCCTTCTGCCCAGAGCTCCACACCTGGGAGACTGGGCTGGGCCAGTCCGGAGCTGACTTGGCTGTGAGAGGTTTGCTGAGCCCTGGCAGGCCTTCTTCTCAGGACATGCTGCTTTTAATGAATAAAAAATAATATACAGCAAGGAAACATTACATGTAATTTGTAAGCACTAAAACCTTTCTACAGAAAATAATCATCAGACTCTGAGGGTAGGTACGTGTATAACTGAAATTCTTGATAGAATGGTGACTTCCAAAAGGTGAAATAATAATTTTTTTATTTTTTATTATAGTCCCCCTCATACCTCTGGTAAAGGTCACTCAGAGCACATTAAGTAATTTTCCTTGCAAATATGTGCCTCTCTCAAATTTTATCTTCACCATCGTATGAGTTAGTGAAGAAAATTACTTTTTCCATTAAAAAATCATCAATAGTAAACAAAGTATGTTTATATGTGTGTCATGTATAAAACCTTAATGATTTACTGTTATTTGCTGCATATACTGTTCTGGTATATCTCAAATTATGCCACTAGAGGGTACTAAAACATTTTTTAGGAGAAGCAAAATATATTTGAACTGATTCACAGTGAAGAACTCATTTAGAGCTCAGTTAATATTAAAAGTAATTCTCCAAACCACCATATGTACATGTAGTATATTTACATACATGTAGTAAATTCTTAAATTGTCTGGAAATAAGAGATTCCACTGAAAATCTTTATTGAGAGAAAATTACTTTTCTTCACAGAAGTTAACATTCAAACATCAAGAACTTTCTAAGCTACAAGTACAACATAAGCTCTTTTTTAATAAAGCTCAGTTCCAAAAAGCACTGGAGTGCTATCTCATTCTGCCAATTTTTGTGGATTTGCAATCATGTCTGTGTACGTTAAATGTTGCACACAATCATGTTGCTGTGTGGACAAAGCCAATCAAACCAAGAAAAAAACCCATCCCTTCACAGCATTCTGCAGGGGCTAGGGCTATGTCAGAAAGGGGATGGAAGAGCTAGGGCTGGATTGAAACTATCTGTTTCTGCAGACCAGTTTCATGGAAATGGAAAGGCTGGAAAAAATTCAATCAGAATTTAAACTGAAATGTTTTCCATCAGAATTTTAATTGAGTAATTTTGGGCATGCACAAAACGGCCACTGATGTACAACAAAATGACCATACTGCAGCAAGCCATTTTGTTGTAATGCAACAACTATTTTCCGCATATGTGGTATGGCCACGGTCATTTTGTAGATGCACAAAATGGCAAAAGCTGTTTCGATTGTTCCAATCGGAAATTAGGAAAGAATTTAATCTGTTCCAATTTCTGATTGAAACAATCAGATCACCCAGCCATGACGGAATTAGAACATGGGCGGAGTTCTGCTTTCACCTCAGGAAGAGCCTCTTTGCCCTTTCCCTTCTGACAAGGCCCTGCCACCTCCTGAAATCCTGATTTCTCAAGGTTTTTCATGTGCCCCACATTACCTAGCGAAATCAGGGCTTCACCCAGAGTCTAGAGATGATGGGTTAAAATCTGGAGACTCCAAGTCAAACTAGAGAGATGATAATTGTACTAATAATCAATGATTGAGAGAGTGCGGGATATAAATTAAATGGAATGGAATGGAATGATAATACCCCTCTCCCCACAAAGGGTCCATACACACTCCATCCTACCACACTTCCTCCACACCCCTTGTTGCAACCGTAAGTACACATCATACAACACCCCCAAAAAATCAGGAAATATCTTCCAGAAATGTGGGCAGAATGGGATCTATTTTGAAATCCCAGGGCTAGGGACTGGAGCAAAGATGTAGAATTTGTCACTTGAGTTGTTGGGGCCCAAAGCTTAAGAGCAGACTGCCCCTTACATCCTAAGTAGTCAAGCAATCTGTTGCTGCTGCTGCTGCTGCAGTCCAAGCATTGCAAAGGGATTGACCGGCTGCAGGTAGCAGTACTGAACTCATCATGGTTGAATCCTCCCCAGCTGCCATTTCTGCTGTCTGAGGTGAAGAGGATGTGGGGAAGAAGCTGATCACAGGTGTGGGGAAGAAATCCACACCATGGGGACAGAGCTAGCTACCCACCAAGTTTGGGTTGTTGTTATTGTACTGACAATGAGCAAAGGGATGATTTGCAAACATCATGTTATTGTAGTGCCACTTTTGGGTGGGGAGAGAAGCGGGGATTGGTGGAGGATTCCCTCTCTGTATGTATTCTGCTTTTTGTTGTATTAATTCTCAAAATTCGTGTAGCAGAGTACACTAGTGAGCGGAGGTGGTCTTGCAGTTCCCAAGGACTGTGGTCCTCGGGGACTTCAACATCCATGCCAACACCAGCCTTGAAGGAGCGGAGCGTGTATTCATGGTCACCATGGAAACCATGGGACTGTCTCAGGTAGTTGTCTGCCCAACCCATGATGGAAGGCATACCCTGGACCTAATGTTTTGCACAGGCCATGAGGCAGGGGATCTGTTGGTGGGGGAGGGTCAGCAGTGACCTTGTCATGGACAGATCATTATCTCCTCCGGACCTGTCTCCTGGCACATGTCTGCCCCCAGAAAGGTGTGGAACCAGTTTGTTTGGTTCGTCCCCAAAGACTTATGGAACCAAAGAGTTTCTGGAATGCTCTTGGGGAAGTACCCACCAGTCTCAACAACTGTTCGCTTGATGACCTCGTGGCAGCTTACATCACAATAAATAAAAACAACAAATAAAATAAGCAATATTATCAGTCTCAATAAATATACAAAAAACAATATAACAAATATAAAACCAAAAATCCCAAGGAGTCCCACAAAACATTTTTCCAACCAATCCCACCCTAACCCCAGTTCCCCACCTCTACCCGTCTCCCTCGCCAAAAGCCTGGCAGAACAGCCAGGTCTTACGGTACTTCCTATAAAGGTTTTGACCTAAAAGACCCTAAACTGCTTGTGCCCTGCCAATCTGCGTGATCGCCTCACCCTCTGGGTCTTGGATCAGCCCCTGAAGTCAGCTAGGAGTGCCCTCCTCAAAGTTCCCCGGGTATCCCAGACGGTGACGATGAGGGGGGTGTTCTCAGTGGCTGCACCTCGGCTGTGGAACTCCCTCCCAATGGAGGCCTGCCTGGCTCCAGGTCTCCCCTCTTTCTGATGACAATGTCTGGTTGTTGTGCGTAAGCACCATAACAATCCCAGCACCAGTTTGGTCACCCATTGAACACACGATGTGAACACCATTGCATCACAAGGACAATTTGTGTGTTCCAGCTGAACACATGGCCAACGTTGTGTCTAATGATATTGTGTGGCATGTTAGCAGGTACAACATGGGGAACAAGGCAGCAACACTTGTGTGCGGAGATCGGGTGGTGAGCAAAACATTGATATGCCCCAAGATGGGTGTATGTCCAAGCAGCGCCACATGGTGAACACAGGGCCAAACCGGTGTTCATATCAAGGCCAAAACACACATTCAGACACCTGTTGATGTTATGTCTAAAGACACCCAATTAGTATTCTCAAACATAATGCTAGCCACTTCTTTTTGTCTTATACACACATTTATCCATTAGGCTTGTGCAAGCACATGCACTGAATATGGTTTGGTATCCTGCTAATCATGCTCATAGACAACCCATTGCTGCTACTTGCACGTAGCGACTTTTATGTATAGATAAGCACACCACCCACTTCCAGTTTGTGGTAATATGATACTCATAGAAGTATAATATCCGTGCAACAACTGGTGAGAGCACTCTTTCTCATAGCTGCTGCAACATGCAATAGGAGCATCTGTGGGAACATCTATAGGATTGGGAAGACATCAGTGATTTCAAAACACAGTGGATTTCCATTGATTTATTGTTAGGTTTGGTAAAATGGTGTGTGTTTTAATACAGATAAAGCTTCCCATGCTGTCTATATTGCCCTTTGCGTTTGATGTGTTTTATTTAGCATATTTGATTTAAACTTAATCTACTAAGTTTACTTATAAATGTCTGCTCGGACAAAACCTTGATGAGAGCTTGTACCTTTGTAGAGAGGGGTCTCAGTATCATTGTGTATGTCTGTGCCTGTAAAAGTAATACTAGTAATATCATGTAAACAGATCGACACCCTGGGCCCAGGCACCCCCATCTCGCCCCCAGAGAACTGCTCCAGTAGAGCCCTCAGACTCTCACTCTCCTCCAGGCCAGCCATTATTAGTCACCACAAGTCATTCCTTTGCCCAGTCTTAATGTTCTTTATTGTGCACCCCTGTCATAGTCCTGCTCCTCTCGTGGGGTCTCTCTCCCTCTCCTTCCAGTATCTTTCCCAGAGTGGTGCTCCTTGTGCCCTTCAGCTCACACAGTGTCCCGCCCCTTCTGGGGTCTCCAGAGTCCACAGCGCCCAGTCTCAAGTCCAATCCTGCAGTGTCATCCACTTACTCACAGAGGCCTAGTCTACTGGGCGTAAGTCTTTGGCTGCTCGCCACTGAAGACAGCTTTCTGGCACTCTGCCAAGCCCTACTCAGCTCTCCACTGCTGTTGCTTCCTCTGTGGTTCTAGCGTCAGTCTAGATTCTCCATTGCACCTCCCTCCAGGCACTTACGGTCCCACTGCCTCTTGCACAGCCAGCCATCCTACTTCAAACTTCCCGATAGTGCTTCAGTGAGGAGGAGCACATCCTCCTTAAAGAGCTAGCCTCCTTTAATGCAGCATTGTAACAGGGGCACCAGCCCATTCTGTTACAAATCCCTTTTGCCGAGTTGAAACCTATCTAGGGTTTCAACTCACCACAGGGTCTCCTACTGGTGAGGGATCCTCCCCACCGTGTATAGCCTAAGCAGTGAGACACCAATATTCCATCCAGATGCACAATCTCTACTGCATACAAGGTGGTATCGTCATATGGCAAGGTATTCAATACAATATCTTCATCACATCCCATGTCTTAGAGTTCTCAACTCTGATTACACATAATTTAGGGCTATGCCCAGGGCTCCCTCCCCAACTAAAGATTTGAGGCTCAATATCTTGTGAGCATTTAACTTACTGGGTGAGTTTCCTCAATCCCTTTCATAGCACTCTGCTACCTTATCATGAGGACTGCTTAGTGGCAGAAACTCACATAGCTTCCCCGGCTACTCTTGGGATCCTATGCTGCACAATCTAACAGCTGAGCACCGTTCCGGTCCTTCCCAAAGCTTGCAACTTTATTACGATTTATCAGGGCTTCATGCCCTCCACTTGACCAGGCAGGCAGATCTTTGTCCTGCCTGGTGAGGAACCAGCCTCCCATCACTCCTTCTAGCCGGCTACACCCTCTTGAATGATATACCATTTACTTGAATGGGTAATCCATCTCACACAATACAGCCCATCATGCCAATAAGAGCCAGAGGTTATTCCACAAATTCTCCCTTTCTCCATACCCGGGTAGAGAGCCATTTCCAAACTCACATCCCTGTCACTTCAGTGCACCACCATTTGTGTTGTCTCTTTAAAGCCTCTCTAAGGATGTGTTCTGGAAACCTTGATATTGGGGTTTCCAGAACACATCTTTGAAGATGCATCCAGAGGCCATGCACGCTGCTGATTCCTACGGTGGGTGGCCACTTCCAGTGCATATAAACGCACCCAATGTGACTTTTCCTAGCGGCGCGTTGAAGAACTCATTTCTCTAGCTGCTTGTCTAAATGCAGTCTTAGACTCTTCCTCTCCTCAGGGCTCGTCATTATTATTCACAAGTCAGCCCTTTGCCCAATCTTAATGTTCTTTATTTATAGTGCACCCCTGCCAAAGTCCCCCCCTTCCCCCCCCCCGAGTGGCACTTCCTGTGCCCTCCACCTCACACAATGTCCTGCCCCTCCTCTAGTCTCCAGAATCCTCAGCACCCAGGCTCTCAAACCCAGTACTGAGGCATCAGCCACTTACTCACAGAAGCCTGGCTGCCTGAAAGTAAACCTTCAGCTGCCCGGCACTGGAGACATCTTTCTGGCACACTACCAACTCCGCTCGGCTCTCCCACTGCTGTTGCTTCCACTGTGGCTCCAGTGTCTGTCTAGTTCCTCTGCTGCCCTCCCTCCAGGCACTTCCAGTCCCACTGCCTCTTTCACAGATGGCTGCCCAGGTGTAAACTCCCTGCTGCCGCTTCACGAAGGAGGAGCACTTCCTCCTTAAAAGGCCAGCCACCTTTAATGCATCACTATAACAGGGGTGCCAGCCCACTCAGTTACAGCATATAGAATACATGTGAAACTGTCTGGAAGACTTAAACTAGAAATTTATTTCAACAGGCATTCTAATTTTTTGTGTGTTTCTTTCATTTCAAACAAAAATTCCAAAGGCAGCATCCTATTTCAGTTCAAATTCTGTAGTTAGACACAAGTCTAACTAAACTAACAAGTCTAGTTAGTCTAGTTAGACACAAGTCTTTATTGAATGAATTTTTGGTAACAAGAAATAAAATATGGTAGAAGTTACATTAAAATGAGAACTCACCGGGTGGTCTTGGGGGAGTTTACGTTTTCCCCCCGGGACCTCATGTGTGGAGTCCCGCAGGGTGCCATTCTGTCCCCCCTCTTGTTTAACATCTATATGCAGCCGTTAGGGGAGATCGTGAGTGGTTTTCAGGGCATGCAGTGTCATCAGTATGCTGATGACACTCAGCTCTACCTCTCTTTTTACATCGACCCAGGCCATACAGTCTCTTTATTTTCCCAGTACCTGTCAGCTGTTGGGGCTTGGATGAGGTTGCACCATCTGCAGATGAATCCTGACAAGACAGAGGTGATGTTGGTGGATGAGGGCCTGGGGGTCCTGGGAGTGGTTGAATCTCCTCTTGTGGGGGGGGGTTCGTCCTACCATGGTCTGGCAGGTACGGAGTCTTGGTGTGCCCGATTCACAGCTCAAACTGTAATGTCAGGTTGTGGACATGGCGGGGAGTGCATTTTGGCAGTTACATCTTGTCCGGAGGCTTCGGCCGTATCTCTCAGACTTTGACGTCGCCACTGTCATCCATGCCTTCATCACCTCGAGGCTGGATTACTGCAATGTGCTCTACGTGGGGCTGCCTGAGAAGTTGGCCTGGAGGCTGCAGCTGGTGAAGAATGCCGTGGCCCGTCTCCTTACTTGGGCGGGCTGCAGGGAGCACATGACACCTGTGCTCCGGGCTCTGCACTGGCTCCCTATAAAGCAATGGGCTAGGTTCAAGGTGCTGGTTTTGACCTTTAAAGCCCTTCATAACCTGGGCCCTGCCTATATGTGGGATCGCCTCACTCCCCATGTGCCCGTGCGACCCCTGAGATTGTCCGTGGGGGGCTTTTAGGAGGTTCCCCGGGTGAGGGAGGTGAGCACTGATGTGAGATCTTTTTCGGTGGCTGCCCCCGTGCTGTGGAATTCACTCCCGGAGGAGGCTCAGTTGTCCCCCACCCTCCTGTCGTTTTGACGTTTGTGTAAGACCTGGCTGTTCCACCAGGCTTTTGGCTAGGGGGGTAGGGTTTGGGAAGGGAGGGTGAGTTTTATGATTTGTTTTAAAATTTGTTGATTGTTTTTAAATGTTTTATTGTTAATTTTTTTGTGTTGTTCACCAGCTCGAGCTGCCTTTGGGCAGGAGGGGCGGGATACAAGTTTTAAATAAATAAATAATAATAAAATTAATAAATAGGGATGTGCGAACAGGATGATGTTCGGGTGTTTGGACTAAAAACTTAGTACGGGTTTGGGAGTTTGGTCAAGCTTAGTTAAGACCCCCCCCCCCAAATGTTCAGAATGTTCGGTCTCGCCTGGAGACTTGGGGTGCTTCAGGGACCCCCAGGGGTGCCCATGGTGGCATGGCAGGCCGTCTGAGACCCAGCAGCAGCAGAGACTGGGAAGGCTTGCCACTTGGCACCCCAGGTTGCCCGGGCAGGAAGGCTCGGCGTTTGGCCCCTGGGGGTGCCCATGGCACCAGGGCTGGCCATCTGAGAACCAACGGTGGCAGCAGCAGCAGCAGAGGCCAGGAAGGGTTGGAGCTTGGTGGCTGGCACCCATAGTTGGTCGAGCATTGCAGGCTTTCAGGCATCCGTGGGTCTCAGACAGTCAGCTGTACCCTGACGAGAATTGGGTGGGCATCCCCGGGGGCCAAGTGCCAAGTCTAAGTTCTTCTGAAGAAGGGGAAGCATTTAAGAGTCCTCTTCTTTACCCTGAAAAGAGGCTGGATAGGTACGCAACAGCAATTGGAACTGCGTATCCCAAGCCTAGTTCCCATACAGGTTATTTCTCCTGTGAGCTCCGAGAACAGTAGTCCTCTGGTTTAGAACTGGGAAAGTTGAAATGCAGAGAGGTCAGAGGTAGGGATGTACGAACGCAGTTCAGCCATTCGGTGTTCAGCCCGAACTCGGCCCATTTGGATGGCCGAACTGAACAGCTGAACTGAACGCCTGAAACCCTGAACAGTTCATCCGCGTTCAGATGAGTTCAGATGCATTCGGGCAGGAAAAACATGACTGGAAGGCCCAGAGAGGGGGGGGCAGCTGAGGAGCAAACTTCCTGTTGCCAGGGGTGGAGAGGTTTGGAGTAGCAGCCAGTCTGCCCAATCACCATCCCTCTTTTCCTCCACCCACTGGTTTTGCAGTCTGCGACTGGCCACAGGCTGGATTGCACAGAGCCAATGGGGCTTGTGGTAAGGCGGGCGCAGCAAGTAACAAAAGTCATTGCCCTCCCCCCTTCCAACTCCTTCTGAGCTAGCCATTGATCGTGTCAGCAGGCATTTTCAGAAGTCTCCCTCTGTTTGTATTCCTATTCATTGCCATCCTCCTCCTATTTCACCCATTCCCACACATATATAAAATATATATAAAATCTTCGTGTGCATTCTTTGGGTGGGAGAAATGGAGAAGGGAAGCAGGAGAGGCCAGTCTGCTACCCATAAGGCAGGCAATGGGACACATGGCAGAGGTGGGAGGGGTCAGCTGAGTCGCAGCAGGCATCAGCAGCAACCCAAGCCCATCAGCACGCCCCAAACTGCACAGGCCTGATTTTGGCAGTCGGGCTTCAGAGGCTCCCAGCAGTGGCACTAGCTGAGGGGTGGTTTGGTGACACCTCCTGCCGGCATCCTCCACTGCCACACAGGGCACTGGAAGGCCTACAGTAAAGGATACTGCAGCTGCAGGAGTAGGTGCAGGTGCTTCAGGGGCAGGGTCCAAAGTTCAACATGGGCCACCATCATCCCCCATTATTGAGTTGATCCCCAGCAGTCCAGGGCTGGTGGATCCCACCCCGGCTGCTAGAGGCAGGGCCCAATCGCCGGGCAATGGAAGCAGGGAGAGGAGCAGCAGCAGCTATAGGGGGCACAGGGAGAGTGGAAGCAGCATGGTGGGAAGTCCATCAGCCTCAGGGTCCCAGTACTCCCCTTTGCGGGACATCACTTTGATTGGGGACAGCGAGGCAGACACTAGTCCCATGGAAGAGATGTCTGGAGTTGAGGCGATGGCTGTCTCTCCAAGAGCTGTTTCGCCACCATGTTCTGCCCCTCCCAGCAGTGTTGTCAGCAGTGCATCACCCAGTGTGGGCCAGAAGGCAGGAGGGGGCAAAAAATCCTCTGTCTGGGCACATTTTAGGTTGGTGCGGGCAGATGATCCCAGGGAGGTGCCGTGCAGTTTCTGCCAGAAGGTGGTGAAGCATGAGCAGGTGCTCACTAACCTTGGCACAACTGCCATGGTGAGTCACCTTAAGAGATGCCACAGTGCTGTGCTGCTATGCGGGCAGGCAGGGGAAGTGGACGCCAGCAGGTTCCCGACTGCAGCAGCCAGTCGTCTGCCTCCATCAGCGGGTCAGCGTCCTGCTCTAACAGCTGTGTCTAGCAGCAGGAGTGGTATTGCTGCTAGGGGGGAGCAGCAGCAGCAGCAGCAGAAGCAGCATCAGTCCACTATGGAGGAGCTGGGGTGGGCATAGCTACCAAGTCCCTTGGCAGCTGAAGTACGTGGAGGGCAGCGTGGCTTTCAACTGAAAACTACACGCATATTGGGGAAAATGATGCCCTGGATGGGCAGCCCTTCTCCGTAGTCAGGGACAAGGGGGTCAGGTCTTGATTGGCTTCCTGGCCCTCAGTTTAAGCTGCTGTCATGCACTACCCTGAGTCGGCAGGTGGTGCCAGCTTTGTACTGGGATTTAAAGGAGCAGATGAGGGAGCAGCTGGCAGGGGCTGGGGGTGCCACCGTCCACTTCACCATAGACCTGTGATCGAGCAGGAACACTCAGCATGCCTACCTGGTGGTGACGGCGCACTGGTGGCAGGACCTGGAGGCAGGATTTGGTAGTGGCAAGAGGGGTCTAGAAGCAGGGTATAGGTGGACCCTGCTTCAAGCGGAAGTAATGGACCGCCCCCACACATCCCGGAACATAGAGGCATCCCTGACCATCATGGTGAGGGTGTGGGTCACGCCAGGTGCGCCCTTCACCAAGGGGTGCGTGGTCACCGATAACACGGCCAACATATTGAGGGCAGTTCATAAGGGGGGCTTCACCAGCATCCCTTGCGCTGCACACACCCTTCACCTGGTGGTCAGGAATGCTCTGGGCTTGGGGGAGAAGGGATTGGGGCAAGCACCCTTAGCTCCCTGATCGAGCGGGGGAGGAAGCTGTCCAGTTTCTTTAACAGGAACATGAAGGGCAACAACCTCCTCCGGGCAAAGCAGGCCGAGCAAGGCTCCCCAGTGCACCAGCTGGTGCAGGATGTGTCCACCCAGTGGAATTCGACCTTCCTGATTCTCGAGCGGCTTCTCAAGCAGAAAGTCGCCTTGCATCAGGTGCAACTGGTGATGGACAGCGGGGCACCTCCAGGGTACAATGGGGCAGAATGGGCGATCCTGGCAGACACGGTCTTTGTTTTGAGACTGTTCCTGGCCATGGTGGAAACCATCAGGTCCTCCACGGCCACCATCAGCCAGGTGATCCCTCTGGTGCAGAGTCTCCTCAGGAGGCTTGAGGAAATTCTCATGGGGTGGGATTGTGGCCCTCAGGGCAGGAAGCTGGCCAATGAGGCAGTTGACCTGGTGTGGCAGCTGAAGACAGGGCTGAAGGTGCGTTTCGACGAGCCCCTGCAGCAGGCGGAATACATGCTGGCAACCATGCTGAACCCCAGGGTCAAGGGCAGCGTGGCACGCCAGACATCCTTCTATGGCCACTGGAAGGGTGACCTGGTGGAGAGGGTCCAGTGGGCAGAGAGGGCTCTGAAGAGTGTGCGGCAGCAGTAGCAGCAGGACGCCCCTGGGGATGGTGGGAGTGGGAGCAGCCACCCATTTCAGCCAGTGGGGTCTATCCATGCCCCCAGCCCTAGCGGTAACAGAACCAGCAGTAGGCTGAGCAACCGCAGCACCCCTATTGCCAGCACCAGCAGCTCGTATGTACAAACCACTCTGGGGAGCATAGGGTCGTGCACAGCAAGGCAAGCAGCATGGCTGAGGGCAGTGGTGACGGTGCTGCCCTGGCAGAGTTACCAGAGGGAGTACGATGGTGCTTTAGCAGCAGTGGAGACCTACTTGGAGGAGGAGCCATGCATAGAACCCAGCAACACCAATGTGTGGCCAGCCCTATCCAAAGTGGCCACAAGTCTCTTGTCCTGCCCACCAACCAGTGTCCCCAGCGAGCGGGTGTTCTCCATGGTGAGGGATATTTGCTCCCCACACCGCCTGAGACTGGGGGCCAAGTTGGTGGAGCAGTTGCTTTTTATAAAGGCAACTGCTCCACTGCTGGGATTCTCCAAGCTGCCTCTTGGCACAGATTGATGGTGCAGTGGCACATGCCATCCCATCCCAGGGATAGTCTTGGGACAGGGCTCCTCCACAATCTGGGCTGCTGCTGCTGAGGTGCTATCCCTCCCTCCCAATGCCCAGCACCCATCCTGCCTGCTTCTCTCTCTCTCTCTCTCTCTCTCTCTCTCATACTAGATGGCCTCGGCCGACTTATCTGACTGACCTCATGATGCAGAGTGGCACTGGGAAACTGTAAGCCTGCCAGCCGACCTCTAGCTAGACAATATCAGTCTGCCTGTGTGACTGGCTCTCTCTCTTTCTCACATGCTGCAGTCTTCGCCAGCCTATCCGAGTGCCCTGCCAAGGTCCTAGTCTGCCTTCCCTATTCTCTCTCATGCCATGCTGCCTGTCTGTACACCCAGGTTGCAAAGCTCGACCCCTGCCTCAGTCTTCCTGCCCTCTGCTCATGCCATGTTGCCTGTCTGCCTGCCCAGGTTGCAAAGCTGGAACCCTGCCTCAGTCTACCTGTCTTCTACTCATGCCATGCTGCCTGCCCACCTGCCCAGATGGCCTAGATCAAAGCCTGCCTCAGTCTGCCTGCCCATGCTCATGCCAAGCTGCCTGACCACCCACCCAGGTGGCCTAGATCAAAGTTTGCCTCAGTCTGCCTGCCCATGCTCATGCCAAGCTGCCTGTCTGACCGCCCATCCAGGTGGCCTATATCAAAGCCTGCCTCAGTCTGCCTGCCCATGCTCATGTCATGCTGCTTGTCTGCCTGCCCAGGCTGCAAATCTCAAACCCTGCCCCAGCCTGCCTGCCTCTCCTGCCAAGGTGCCTGTCTACCTGCCCTGACAAACCTGGGTCATGTGCCCCACTGGCCTGGTAATCCCACTGCTGCTGGTCCATGGGTGCTCTGCCCTGGCAAATCCAAATGTGCCCATGCAATCCTGTTGCTGCTGTCTGCTGCTGTATGGGAGCTCTTCCTTTGCAAATCCTACCATCCTGGCTCCATGGGTGCTGTGCACAGGAAAATCCTGCTGCTTCCATCTCTGCTGTTCCAAGGGTTCTGTGCCCTGGCAATCCAATGTCCCCTGCTGCTGCCAATGCCGCCTCTGCTGTCTGTGCCATGGCTTCTGTGCCCGGGCAATCAAATGTCCGCTGCTGCTGCCAATGCCGCCTCTTCTGTCAGTGCCATGGGTTCTGTGCCCAGGCAATCTAATGTCTGCTGCTGCTTCCAATGCCACCTCTGCTGTCAGTGCCATGGGTTCTGTGACCGAGCAATCCAATGTCCTCTTCTGCTACCAATGCCGCCTCTGCTGTCTGTGCTATGGGTTCTGTGCCCTGACAATCCAATGTCCTCTGCTGCTGCCATTCCAATGCCGACTCTGCTGTCTGTGCCACAGATTCTGTGCCCAGGCAATCCAATGTCCCCTGCTGCTGCCAATGCCACCTCTGCTGTCTGTGCCATGGGTTCTGTGCCTGGGAAATCCAATGCCTGCTACTGGGTGTCCACATGATTCACCACCAGGCAAGGCTTGACCACTTTGCAGTAGAGTTTCTTGAGTTCAGTTGAGTATGACCCAAGCCTGCAACACCTGGCTGAGTGAGGGTACCAGCCACCAAGTCCTGGCCGGGCCTCTGCCACTGCTCCACCCATGCCATCCAGCCTGCAATGCCCTGCCAAGGAGGGGTTCCAGCCAACGAGCCCTGGCTGGGCCTCTACCACTAATCCACCAATGCCAGCCAGCCTGCAATGCCTGGCCGAGAAGGGGTGCCAGCCGCAGTTACTGTGCCCTGGCAATCCAATGTCTGATGCTGCTGCTGGTATTGCACATCAGCCATTTCCTCCTCAGTCTTGTAGATGGCCATAGCTCGGATGAGTGTGCTAGTGGGCGGGGGCTGGACAAACAATGGGGTGGAATGGGAAATTCTGGCTCACACGGTCTTCATGCTGAGACTGTTCCTGGCTGTGACTCCAGCATATCCACCGCTCTGGATTCGGGGATCTGAACCGACTCCCTTTCGATCAGCCGAGGGCAACAGAGACCATCACCCGTCCCTACAAAATGGTGCTCGCCTATCTCTTAGGACCGACTGACCCATGTTCAACTGCTGTTCACATGGAACCCTTCTTCACTTTGACCTTAAAGGTTCTCCAGTCACTCAAGCCCCAGGACCCACCTTCAGGGTTCTGGGGCCTACATTACAGTCAAGGGGAGTCATCATTCCATAGCATCAAGAAACAGCCAGTCCAGCCCCAGGTTCTCGGGCCTACGTTACAGGCAGGAAGGGCTGTCCATCCACGTCATCGAGAAGCTGCCACTCTAGTCCCAAGACCCACCGTCAGGGTTCTGGGACCATCATTCTGCTCAAGGGGAACTGTCATTCCACCGCATCAAGTAACAACCACTCCAGCCCCAGGACCCACTCTCAGGGTTCTGCAGCCATCATTCCACTCACGGGGAGCTGTCATTCCAATGCATCAAGAAACATCCAGCTCCAGAACCCACCATTAGGGTTCTGGGGCCTACGTTACAGCCACGTGGGGTTGTCCATCCACATCATTGAGAAGCTACCACTCTAGTCCCAGCACCCACTGTCAGGGTTCTGGGGCCATCATTCTGCTCATGGGGAGCTGTCATTCCACCGCATCAAGTAATAGCCACTCCATCCCCAAGACCCACCCTCAGGGTTCTGGGGCCTATGTTCCAGGCTTCTCATCCATGTCACTGAGAAGCTCCCACTTCTGTCCCAGGACCCACCATCAGTGTTCAGGGGCTGTCATTCCACTCACAGAGAGCTGTCATTCCACTGCATCAAGAAACAGCCAGTCACTCCATCCCCAGGACCCACCATCAGGGTTCTGGGGTCTACATTCCAGGCAGGGAGGACTGTCCATCTACATCATCCAGAAGCTGCCACTCTAGTGCCAGGACCCACTGTCAGGGTTCTGGGACTGTCATTCCACTCACAGAGAGCTGTCATTTCACGGCATCAAGAAACAGGCAACCACTTCAGCCCCAGGACCCATCTTCAGGGTTCTGGGGCCGTCATTCCAGGTGGGGAGGGCTGTCCATCCACCTCATCCAGAAACTGCCAATCTAGTCCTAGGACCCACTGTCAGGGTTCTGGGATGTCATTCCGCTCACAGAGAGCCATTGTTCCACTACATCAAGTAACAGCCACTCCAGCCCCAGGACCCACGTCTGGGGCCTACATTACAGGCACGGAGGGCTGTCCATCCACATCATCCAGAAGCTGCCACTCTAGTCCCAGGACCCACCGTCAGGGTTCTGGGACCATCATTCTGCTCAAGGGGAACTGTCATTCCACCGCATCAAGTAACAACCACTCCAGCCCCAGGACCCACTCTCAGGGTTCTGGGGCCTACATTCCAGGCAGGGAGGGATGTCCATCCACGTCATCAAGAAGCTGCCAATCTAGTCCCAGGGCCCACCATCAGGGTTCTAGGGCCGTCATTCCGCTCACACGGAGCTGTCATTCAAATGCATCAAGAAACAGCCAGCCCCTCCAGTCCCAGAACCTACCGTCAGGGTTCTGGGGTCTACATTCCAGGCAGGGAGGGCTGTCCATCCATGTCATCCAGAAGCAATAAGGGTGCTGCTGCTGCTCAGCCTGCTGCTGGTGCTGCTACTGCTATGGCTGGCAGCCAGGATACACCCCACTGGCTGAAAGGGGTGGCTGCTCCCACTCCCAACATCCCCAGGGGTGTTCTCCAGCTGCTGCACACTCTCCAGAGCCCTCTTTGCCTGCTGGACCCTCTCTACCAGATCACCCTTCCAGTGGCCATAGAGTGGTGTCTAGCGTGCCACGCTGCCCTTGACCCTGAGGGCCAGCATGGTTGCCTGCCAACACATATTCCTCCTGCTGCAGGAGCTTATCAAACTGTGCCTTCAGCCCTGCCTTCAGCTGCTGCACCAGGACAACCACCTCAGCTGCCAGCTTCTTGCCCTGAGGGCCACAATCCCCCCTGGAGAAACTCCTCCAGCCTCCTAAGGAGACTCTGCACCAGAGGGATCACCTGGCTGATGGTTGCCGTGGAGGAGCTGATAGTCTCTGTCAAGGCCAGGAACAGTCTCAGAACAAAGACAGTGTGAGCCAGGATCTCCCATTCCACCCCATAGTACCCTGGAGGTGCCCCACTGTCCATCACCAGTTGAACCTGATGCAAGGTGGCTTTCTTCTTGAGAAGTCGCTCGAGCATCAGGAACATGGAGGAATTTCACCGGGTGGACACATCCTGCACCAGCTGGTGCACTGGGGAGCCTTGCTCAGCCTGCTTTTCTCGGAGGAGGTTGCTGCCCATCACTGTACAGTTAAAGAAACCAGCCAGCTTCCTCCCCCGTTTGAGCAGGGAGCTAAGAGTGCCTGCCCCAATCCCCATCTCCCCCAATCCCAGAGCATCCCTGACCACCAGGTGAAGGGATACTGGTGAAGCCCCCTCACAGACTTCCCTCAATATGTTGGCCGCTTTGTGTGTCACCATGCACCCCTTGGTGAAGGGTGCACCTGGCATGACCCACTCCCTCACCATGGAGGTCAGGGGTGCCTCAATGTTCCAAGAAGTGTGGGGGCCACGGCATCCATGATTCTGCCTGAAGCAGGGCCCACCTATACCCTGTTTCTGGACTCCTTCTACAACTGCCAAAAACTGTCTCCAGGTCCTGCCACCAGTGCATCATCACTGCCAGGTAGGCGTGCTGCATGTTCCTACTTGACCGCAGGTCAGTAGTGAAGTGGGTGGTGGCACCCCCAGCCCCTTCCAGCTGCTCCCTCACCCACTCCTTTAAATCCCAGTACAGGGCTGGCACCACCTGCTGACTCAGGGTGGTGCTGTCAGGCCTCCAGTTCTGCTCACTCTATGCTGTGATGGGTTCTCCAGTTTAAGTCACCATCAGGGCCAGACATTGCGGGCTGCCAGGCATCGACAGAGCAGCAGCAGAGGCTCGGCCAGGACTTGGTGGCTGCCACCCCTACTTGGCCAGGCATTGCAGACTGCCAGGCATCAGTGGAAGTCTGATTCAGGGTGGTGTGTGAGGGCAGCTTAAACTGGGGGGTCAGGAAGCCAATCAGGTGCCTAAACCCCATGTCCCTGACCACTGAGAAGGGCTGCCCATTGAGCACAATCATTTCCACCAACATGCGTGTGGCTTTCAATTGAAAGCCACGCCTCCCTCCACATCCTGCAGCTGCCCCCACTCCATCTCCTCCATGGTGCACTGATGCTTCTGGGCCTCAAATGGCTGCTGCTGCTGCACCACTGACAGCACTGATGGGAGGGGCAGAACATGGTGGTGACACAGCTCTTGGAGAGAGGTGTGTCCAGCCCTGTCCAAAGTGGTCAAGGCTCTGTTGTCCTGTCCACTAACGAGTGTCCCCAGCAAGCAGGTGTTCTCTATGGTGGGGGACATTTGCTCACCACACCACCTGAGACTGGGGGCCAAGTTGGTGAAGCAGTTGCTTTTCATCAAGGTGTCTGTCTGTCTGTCTGTCTGTCTGCTGCTGCTGCTGCTGCTGCTGCTGCTGCTGCTGCCACCGCCGCCACCACCATTGCTTCTACTATCGGCAATCCAATGTCTGCCACTGTTCCACCGATGCCTGACAGCCTGCAATGCCCAGTCAAGTAAAGGTGCCAGGCCAGCCACCAAGCCTTAAGCCTTCTCGGCCTCTTCTGCTGCTGCTGCTGCTGCTTCTGGGTCTCAGATGGCCAGCCATGGCACCACAGGCATCCCCATGGGCCAAGCACCGAGCCTGCCTGATAAAGCCAGGGTGCCAAGTGCCAAGCCTTCCCAGTCTCTGCTGCTGCTGTGTCTCCAGCCTGCCATGCCCCCACGGGCCCACCTGGAGTGACCCAAGCCTCCACCATGGCCGAATTCTGCTGGACCAAACCCACAAACCCGAACTCAGTTTTTGGACCAAATGACCAAACCCTGTCCTGTTCACACATCCCTGGCAAAGGACTTCCAAACCAGGAATTATAACTTGGGTCTCTTGACCTGTCCTGTCCTACAAATGAGCAATGCTGCTGCCCACCCAAAGGCCGCTGAAAGCAACATTCTGCTGGGCTGCCCATTTCTGCCTGCAGGCCATGACAACACACGCAAACCTGCTTTGGGCACCAGCAAGCACTACTCTAGTCCTATCACTCCTGCCGTGATGGTGACTAGAACCGGAGAACCCAGCACAGAGAGAGCAGAACTGGAGGCCTTCCAGCCTGCAATGCCCAGCCAAATAGGGGTGCCAACCACCAAGTCCTGGCCAGACCTCTGTCGCTGCTCCACTGATGCCTGGCAGCCTGCAATGCCTGGCCAAGTAGTGCCTGCTGGTGTCCAAAATGGGGTTGCACATGTTGTCATGGCCTGAAGGCTGAGACCCAGCGGGAGCAGCAGCAGAGGCCGGGAGGGCTTGGGGCTTGGTGGCTCACACCCATAGGGGCAGGACATTGCAGACTGGGATTGGTGGAGCAGTGGAAGAGGTTTGGCCACGGCTTAGTGGCCAACACCCTTACTTGGCCGGGCATTGCAGACTGGCATCGGTGGAACAGTGGCAGAGGCCCAGCCTGGGCTTGGTGGCTGGCACCGCTACTTGGCCGGGCATTGCAGACTGGCATCGTACTCAACCGAGTTCAAGAAGCTCTACTGAAAATTGGTCAAGCCTTGCCCAGTGGTGAATCTTGTGGATGCGAAGACCCTGCCCGCCAGCACACTCATCTGAGCTATGCCCATCTACAAGAGGGAGAAGAAAATGGCTGATGTGCAGTACCAGCAGCAGCAGCAGATATTGGATTGCCAGGGCACAGTAACTGTGGCTGGCACCACTATTTCTCCGGGCATTGCAGGCTGGATGGCATTGGTGGAGCAGCAGCAGAGACCTGGCCAGGGCTTGGTGGTTGACACAAGTCCAAAGAAGAAGTGGGAAGAAAACAGCACAACACTAGCATACAAAACAAAGATGCTGTGTAGAGAATGGATGAATATAAAAAAATGTTTATATAATAAACCAACAAATTACAAATAAATAAAACTTCAATACAATCATAAAAACAATCTACAACCCAACGCGTTTCGGGTTCAAAAACCCCTTCTTCAGGGGTGTAGAAACAGATCTGAAATGAACAAAAAGATGAACATTTGATAAATGAAAAATATCTATATACAGCTCAATTCCCAAGTTTTCAAATATTGATCTTCTATAAAGCAGCAGAAATTTAACAACATATGATTAAACTGAACAAGAATATCAAAACTCATAATACAAATATATACACGATAGATCCCCACAGGGTCTTGAGGTCCAGGACCAAATGGGGTCAAATGAGATAGTTGTTATAGTTGTACTGAAGTTTTATTTATTTGTAATTTGTTGGTTTATTATATAAACATTTCTTTATATTCATCCATTCTCTACACAGCATCTTTGTTTGTGTTGGTGGTTGACACCCCTACTTGGCCGGGTGTTGCAGGTTGGCTGTCATTAGTGGAACATTTGCAGCCAGTGACATTGAATGACAGCCCTCCCTGCCTGGAATGAAGGCCCCAGAACCCTGATGGTGGGTCCTGGAGCTGGAGTGGAAGATTCTTGATGTAGTGGAATGACAGCTCTCTGTGAGTGGAATGACGGCCACATAACCCTGATGGTGGGTCCTGGGACAGGAGTGGCAGAACTCTGATGGTGGGTCCTGGGGCTGGAGTGGGTGCTTCTTGATGCAGTGGAATGAAAGCTCCCCATGAGCGGAATGATGGCCCCAGAAACCTGATGGTGGACCCTTGGACTGGAGTGGCTGCTTCTGGATGAAGTGAAATGACAGCCCTCCCTGACTGGAACGTAGGCTGGCTGGCATTGGTGGAGCATTTGCAGACAGTGAACTGGACCGACATCCCTCCCTGCCTGGAACATAGGGCCCAGAACCCTGATGGTGGGTCCTGGAGCTGGAGTGGCTGTCTGTTTCTTGAGGCAGTGGAATGACGGCTCCCTGTGAGCAGAATGATGGCCCCAGAGTCCTGATGGTGGGTCCTGGGGCTGGAGTGGCAGCTTCTGGATGAAGTGGAACAACAGCCCTCCTGGCCTGTAATGTAGGCCCCAGACCCCTAACGTTGGATCCTGGGGCTGGAGTGGATGCTTCTTCATGTGGTGGAATGACAGCTCCGTGTGAGTGGAATGACAGCCACAGAACCCTGATGGTGGGTCTGAGACAGGAGTGGCTGGCTGTTTCTTGATGCATTTGAATGACGGGGTCTATCTTGGCTGCCAGCCATAGCAGTAGCAGCACCAGCAGCAGGCTAAGCAGCAGGAGCACCCTTATTGCTTCTGGATGACATGGATGGACAGCCCTCCCTGCCTGGAATGTAGGCCCCAGAACCCTGATGGTGGGTTCTGGAGTGGTTGGCTGTTTCTTGATGCATTTGAATGACGGCTCCCTGTGAGCAGAATGATGGCCACAGAACCCTGCCGGTGGGTCATGGGGCTGGAGTGGCTGCTTCTTCATGTGATGGAATGACGGCTCCCTGTGAGCAGAATGATGGCCCCAGAACCCTGATGGTGGGTCCTGGGACAGGAGTGGTAGCTTCTGGATGAAGTGGAATGACAGCCCTCCCTGCCTATAACGTAGGCCCCAGAACCCTGATGGTGGATCCTGGGGTAGGAGTGGCTGCTTCTTGATGCTGTGGAATGATGGGTCCCTATGAGTGAAATGACTGTCCCAGAGCCCTGATGCTGGGTCCTGGGACAGGAGTGGCAGCTTCTGGATGAAGTGGAATGACAGCCCTCTCTGCCTGTAACATAGGCCCCAGAATCCTGATGGTGGTTCCTGGGGCTGGAGTGGCTGCATCTTGATGCGGTGGAATGACAGATCCCTGTGAGTGGAATGACAGCCCCAGAACCCTGATGGTGGGTCCTGGGACAGAAGTGGCAGCTTCTGGATGAGGTGGAATGACAGTTCCCTGTGAGCAGAATGATGGTCCCAGAACACTGATGGTGGATCCTGGGACTGAAGTGGCTGGCACCCCTACTTGGTTAGGCATTGCAGGCTTCCAGCCAGGCATCAGCGGAGCATCAGCAGAGGCCTGGCCAGGGTTTGGAGGCTGGCACCCCCACTTGGTCTGGCATTACAGGCTGGTTAGCCTCGATGTGGGACACTTGCGGACAATGAAGTGAAATGGCAGCCCTTCCTGCCTGGAACATAGGCCCCAGAACCCTGATGGTGGGTCCCAGGGCTGGAGTGGCTGGCACCCCTACTTAACCGGGCTTTGCAGGCTTCCAGCCAGGCATCAGCGGACCAGCAGCAGAAGCCTAGTCAGGGCTTGGTGGCTGGTACCCCTTCTCAGATGGGCATTTCAGGCTGCCTGGCATTGGTGTAACAGCGGCAGAGGCCCGGCCAAGGCTCCGTGGCTGGCACCCCTACTTGGCCAGGCATTTCAGGCTTGTATCCTACTCTCCAGATCTCAACAAACTATTATGTCAATTGGTCAAGCTGGGGCATAGTACCCGTGGCACAGCAGAGGCAGCAGAAGCAGACATAGGGTTGCCCGGGCACATAACCCGTGGCACAGACAGCAGAGGCAGCATTGGCAGCAGCAGCAGACATTGGATTGCCAGGACACAGAACCCATGGCACAGACAGCAGAGGCAGCATTGGTCGCAGCAGCAGACATTGGATTGCCATGGCACAGAACCCATAGCACAAACAGCAGAGGCAGCATTGGCGGCAGTGGCAGACATTGGATTACCTGCTAGCAGAACCCATGGCACAGACAGCAGAGGCAGCATTGGCAGCAGAAGTGGACATTGGATTTCCCGGTAGCAGAACCCATGCCACAGACAGCAGAGGGGGCATTGGCAGGAGCAGCAGACATTGGATTGCCCAGTAACAGAACCCATGCCACAGACAGAAGAGGCAGCATTCGCAGCAGCAGCAGACATTGCATTTCTGGGGCATAGAACCCATGGCACAGACAGCAGAGGTGACATTGGCAGCAGCAGCAGCAGCAGCAGACACAGGATTGTCCAGGCACAGAACCTGTGGAACAGCAGAGACGGCAGCAGCAAGATTTGTCTATGCGCAGCACCCATGGAGCCAGGATGGTAGGATTTTCCAGGGAAGAGATCCCATACAGCAGCAGACAGCAGCAGCAGGATTGTATGGGCACACTTGGATTTTCCAGGGCATAGCACCCATGGACCAGCAGACAGCAGCAGCAGTGGGATTACCAGGCCAGTTGGGCACATCACCCAGGGTTGCCAGGGCAGACAGACAGGCACCTTGGCAGGAGAAGCAGGCAGACCAGGGCAGGGCTTCAGCTTTGCCCACAAGGAGAACAGACAGGAACTTTGGCATGAGCGTGGGAAGGCAGACTGAAGCAGGCGTTGATCTTGGTCACCTGGGTGGGCAGGCAGACGGGGGGCATGGCATGAGCATGGGAAGACTGGCTGAGGCAGGGTTTGATCTTGGCCAACTGGGTGGGTGGGCAGGCAAACAGGAAGCGTGGCATGAGCAGAAGGCAGACTGGGGCAGGGTTTTATATTGGTCACCTTGGCAGGCAGACAGGCACCGTGGCATGAGCAGAAGGCATACTGAGGCAGGGTTTGATCTTGGCCATCTGGGATAGCGGGAAGACAGGCAGCATGACATGAGAGGCAGTAGGGAAGGCAGGTTGGGACCTTGGCAAGGCACTCAGATAGGTTGGCAAAGATTGTGCAGCACGAGAGCCAGTCAGATAGGTGGGCCAAGATCGTCTAGCCAGGGGCTGGCTGCCAGGCTTGCAGCTTCCCAATGCCACCCTGCATTGAGGTCAGTCAGATAGGCCAGCTGAAGCTGTCTAGTCAGAGAGAGAGAGAGAGGCAGGGTGGGCGCCGGGCATTGGGAGGGAGGGACAGCACCTCAGCAGCAGCAGCCCAGATTGAGGAAGAGCCCTCACTACACACTATCTCTATCTATCTCTATAACTAAGCTAACTCCTACAACTATATATTTAGAGTAACTATCTAATATCTAATATCTATTTATATATATACACACAGAGAGGGATTGGGGGGAAACACAGACCGCTCACAACAAACAACACAAGGAGGGGTACAAAACTGAAATGATACCAAATCAATCTAATGCTACTCTAAATAAATCCAAAAACAGGGGAAGGGAATCAGGGATGGAATATATACAGGGAGGAGGGAAGGATTCAATGGAGGGTAGGGAGAAAGAACATAAGGAGGGGTAAAAAATAAAAATAACACCTACATCTATCTAACCTAATCTAAATAAATGAAACTATGAAGGTAAATGTGTGGAAATGGGTGAAATAGGAGGAGGATGGCAATAGATTGGGGGGAACACAAAATGCTGTGAGAGGGAGACGTCTGAAAATGCCTGCTGACAGGATCAGTGGCTAGCTCAGAAGGACTTGGAAGGGGGGAGGGCAATGACTTTTGTTACTTGCTGCGCCCGCCTTACCACAAGCCCCATTGGCTTCGCGCAGTCTAGCCCATGGCGAATCGCAGACTGCGAAGCCAGTGGTCTGAGGAAAAGAGGGATGGTGATTGGGCAGGCTGTCTGCTATTCCAAGCGCTTCACCCCTGGCACCAGGACTCTCCTCCTCAGCTGCCCCCCCCCGCTCCCCCGCCCGGGCCTGCCAGCCACGTTTTCCCCACCCGAACACACCCGAACTTATCCAAACACGGCCGAACTGTTCGGGGGTTCCGCGTTCAGTTCGGCCTTCCGGTTCAGGCATCCGAACTGGCTGCATTCGGGCCAAACTCCAAACTCCAAACATCCAAACCGCGTTCCTACATCCCTAAAAATAGGAAATGTGAAATAGCCAGGACTCTACTGAGTCTCCCATTGATAAATTCCTGTAGCTATATTCCACCTTACCCAAACTGAGTTCAGAAAACTGCACATTTTGGGGTACAATATTACATGAGATTTTTCACTCTCCTTCAGTCTTGTGCTTTTACTTTGTGTGCAAGATCAGTTTAAATAAGTCTAGTTCTACCTAAATACAATTTCTTTAAAGTTGTATAATAGCCTATGTCCTGTTTGTACAATATTTTCTGTTTTATAATCATTAAAAAATCTTACCAGTGGGAATACTAAGAATGAGAAGAAGGGCATGATGTGTCTCATACTAGAGAATTTCATAGTGAAAAATAGCTAAAATAGCTATCCTTGTAATCCCTACAAGAGAATATTATTTGTTTGATATAGGTCTTGATTTCAGCATGTCCTCTGAAAGGTAATTACAGGAGTCATGTGTAATACAACTTTAAAAGAATTTACCTTTTTTAACCTTCACTTCACAGATTCAGTTGTTTGACTTCTCTCCTGTGTTTGCTGTGAGGCTGAAGTCTTTTTTAAATCACAGATTATTTGGTTCTTCTGAATTATTTTGCAAAGCTTTTTTGACTGCTTTATTTCCCATTTCATTTCCTTTAATACCTACACAAGCTGGGATCCATACCAAAATGACATTGTTGCTGTGACATATTACCATATTATAGACATCAATAATTTCCAAAGCCATACCTACTCTGGTGATTGAAATTTCCAGGATGATATCAATGGCACTTAAAAGATCTGGAAAAGTGACATATTGTAAAGGTTGTACTTTAGCAATCTAATTCAGTGCCATCAGGACATCAAATAACTCAGCAGTATAACCTGATAAGTAATCTAACAACCTAACTGACTTCTTTAACCCAAGATCACACTTCCTAGACAACTGATTTCCTTACTAAACAGAACTACATTCAGAATATTCAAAAAGAGAAGCATTTTAACTATGGAATTAAATAGAATCAAGTTTACAATAAAAAAAAGTATTAAAGTATTTTAACTGAAATTTCCCTAGAAATTGCATAATGAAAGGGGGGGAACAGTGATGGGATGCTTCTACCTATATTCGGGCAAGCTGAAGGGTTTGGCTCAGCTTTGGGTGAAAACAGACATGGCGCTAACGCCACTTTAACACTGCCTTAACATTTCTTATGCATGTTGCAGAGCTGCATAGGGCACCAGTACAGCTCTACAAGTTGCATAAGAAATGTTAAAGTGGTGTTAAAGTGGACTTAGCATTATGACCTGTTTTCACTCCTTTGTCCATTTTCACATGACACCGCTGGGTGTGCACTGGCAGTGGGTGCGTGCCCTTTCCCATGGGCGCACACCCATCTCCGCCCAACTCTACCCACAAAGCCTACTCTGGCCCTTTTCACAGGCCATTTTCCAACGGATGCCTCCCACCCACCTCCACCCACTGGGCCCATGGTGGCGTCCATGTAAAAAGGGCCACACAGACACTCTAACACTGATAAAATGGGTGTTACATTTTATTATACATGTTGCAGGGCACCCATAGAGCACACCTGCAGCCCTGCAATATGTATATTAAAATATAACACCATTTTATCAGTGTTAGAGTGTCTGTGTGAAAAGGGCCTTTGTTTTGTTGGATGGCTCCGTGGGTGAAGATGGGTGTGCGCCTGCAGCTTACACCCACCTCCACCCACCACCCATTGTGCTTCCCATCCCCCCACCCACCACTGTGGTGTACACACAGGTGCCCCCCACACTGCACCCACACCCACACCCCCAGTGAGGGGGGGGGCGTTTGTGCAAAAACAGCCTTTGATTCTTTGGCCGTTTTCACATGGCACCGCAGGGTGGGGGGATGGGTATGCACCAGCGGCGAGTGAAGGTGGGTGCGCACCCTTTCCCATCGGCACACAGCTATCTCCACCCATGGAGCCTCCTCCATTTTGATGGATGGCTCCATGAGTGGGTAATGGGTGGAGATGGGTGTACGCTGGGAGAGCACAGCCACCTCCATCCACCACCTGTGGTGTTTTTATGGACAGACACCCATCCGCCCAGCACCGCAGTCCCCCCACCACACATCCTCCTGCACACCAAGCAGGGCGGGGTCATCCATGCAAAAACAGTCTTTGTTTAGCATTTTGGTCTGAAGGGCTCTCAGACACTCTCTTATGAGATTTTCAATTATTCCAACTGCATCCAGTTCAAGACTACTGTGAGAATGATCCGTTTTACATTATCACTTACATTATATTATCTCAGGATGCCAGTTCTGCTCCTGGACAAAACAAAAAAGCATAGCATCAATTCAAGTGCAATTATCAAACCACATTGAACATTTAAAAATGTCTGGTTTGTTTGTCATGAATGGCTGAAGGTATATGGTAAGTCATTTACTGCTTTATTCAAACAAGTAAAATCTATTTGACTCTCCCACATTTGTCTTTCTTCCTCCAAAACAATCTTAATTTAGACCTCTTTACCAATGTCTTCTTTCTTTGTTGTTTCCTGAAAGTGACATTGGGCATTTTTACACACACCTTAAATTTCCTGATTTGTCAATCTTCTGGGTTTACAAGTCCACAAGTAAGTTCCAGATGCATTTTTCACACACACACACTGCCCTGAGGCAGTTCCTGGATGCATTTTTCACACACACACAGCCCTGAGGCAGCCTAAAGTAACCGCAGCTGTAGACGTGACAGGCTGTCATGGAAACCAAATGACCACAGCTGCCTGAAGCAAAGCAGTTTACCAGGAAAACTTTTTACTAGGGATGGGCGAACGCGGTTCGGAAGTTCGGAGTTCGACCCAAACTCAGCCTGTTCGGACGACCGAATCCGAACACAAACTGGCTGAACCGAACTCAATTCCGAACGTCGAAATAACCGAACAGTTCGGTCAGTTCAGATTGCATTCGGGTGAGTTCGGGTGGCAAAAAAAGGTTTGCTGGAAGGTCGAACGTGACAGGGAGGGGTAGTACTAGTCACTGAAAAGCAGACTTCCAAGCACCACGGGTGGAGAGGCTTGCAAGAAATGAAACTATCTTCCTCCCCCCTTCCCAACACCTTCTGAGCTAGTCACTGTTCCTGAACAGCAGGTGTTTAGTAGGATTATTAGATTGCTTTAAGTTTCATTTCAGTTTTGTACTGAAATGAAACTTAAACCTTAAACTGAAACCTTGTGTTGTTTGTGATTCCCCCATCCCATATATATATATATATATATATATATATAGAGAGAGAGAGAGAGAGAGAGAGAGAGAGAGAGAGAAAGGTTAGGAACAGTAGACAGTTGTAGGAGTTAGCTTAGTGATAGAGATAGCGTTAGTGATTTAGTTTTAGTGTGGAGTAGGCCTGTATACTTATTAGATAATCCATTTAGTTCATAGCATTTAGAATAGTTAATAGCAGTTAGATTTAGTGTACATAGATAGATATAATATTAGATTAAAAAATTAAATTAAAAAAACCATATAAAAACAAAAAAAACAAATAAAAAACAAAAAAAAACATATAAAACCAAATAAACCCCTCCAAAACATAAAAAAAAACAAAAAACACCCATAACAAAACATTTCCCAAACGACCGAACCTGAACCAAACCGCCGAACCGAACAGCCGAACCCGAACCCAGCATATTAACCGAACTGCCGAACCAAACGGACAAACCGAATGGACGAATCGAATGCAGCTGAACCAAATGGCTGAACTCGAACTGCGATCTGTTCGCCCATCCCTACTTTTTACACACGAAAGTTCTGGGAGAAGTACTATGCAGAGGTTCAAAGAGCCAGGTGATTAAGCTCTGGGTAAGTGATTTAGACACACAGAAAGTTCAGGATGTAAGAGTAAGCACGCAGGATAAATGTGTGTGTAAAAACACCCATTGTTTCTCTGTGAGACGTACAAAAGAACTACATTTAAGTTCACTTTCCTTTCATTGGGTACACTTTCTTTCACAATATAGTGAAAATCATAAGACTCAAGGATCATCAAAGTCAACCCATCACACCCAGGCAGGATGTGCAAGATAAAATATTTGTAGGGATGGGTGAACGCGGTTCGGAAGTTCAGAGTTCAGCCCGAACGCAGTCTGTTCGGACAACCGAACCCGAATTCGAACACGAACAGACCAAACCAAACTCAATTCCGAACGTCGAAATGACCAAACAGTTCAGTCAGTTCGGTTCGCGTTCAGGTGAGTTCGGGTGGCAAAAACGTGTGACTGGAAGCCAAAACATGACAGGGAGGGGGAGTCAGCTGAGGAGCAGACTTCCAGGTGCCAGGGGTGGAGAGGCTTGGAGTAGCATCCAGCCTGCCGAATCACCATCCCTTTTCACCTCAGACCACTGGCTTCACAGTCTGCGATTGGCCACAGACTAGGCTGCACGGAGCCAATTGGGCTTGCGGTGAGGTGGGTGGAGCAGGAAACAAAACTGAATGCCTCCCCCTCTCCTAACACCTTCTGAGCTAGTCACTGTTCCTGAACAGCAGGCGTTTCAGAAGGCTCCCTCTCTCCCAGAAGTTTTCTTCTCCTCAATCCATTGCAATCCTCCTCCTATTTCACCCATCCAACCCATCTACCTCCATATTATCATTTATTTAGCTTAGATTAGATAGATTTAGGTGTTATTTTTTGTTTTTACCCCTCCCTGTGTTCCCTGTGTTCAATCTTCCTTCCTCCCTCCC
>QEPC01004784.1:186803-197602 GCA_003113815.1 Sphenodon punctatus | reverse complement strand
CGGAACCATTCAAGAACAGTCCCGTCCAAACCCCCCAGGTCACGCAGTCGCCTCAGCAGCAGCCCATGGTCCACAGTATCAAAAGTGGCCGAGAGATCTAGCAGGATGAGAAATGTTGAACATCCTGCATCCATCTCCCGGCGGAGGTCATCTACCAAGGCCACCAATGCCGTCTCGGTGCCATAGCCGGGGCGGAACCCAGATTGAAAAGGGTCTAGGAAACCAATGCTATCCAGATGCACCTGGAGCTGGAGCACCAGCTGGAGCTGGAGAGATGATGGATCCCACCCCGGCTGCTAGAGGCAGGGCCTGATCCCCGGGCAATGTCAGTAGGGAGAGGAGGAGTAGCAGCAGCAGCAGCACTAGCAGCTATAGAGGGGGGCACAGAGAGAGTGCCAGCAGCATGGCGGGCATGGGCAGTCTAGCCTCAGGGTCCTTGTACTCCCCTTCACGGGACATCACCGTGATCGCGGGCAACAGTGAGTCAGAGGCAGACACTAGTGCTGCAGAGGAGATGTCTGCAGCTGAGGCAATGGCTGAGCCTCCTCCCAGAACTGTGTCGCCAGAGCCATCAAGTTCTCCCCCTCCCAGCAACGCTCGTCAGTCACCCGGGGCAGGCCAAAAGGCAGGAGGGGGGGCGAATCCTCAATCAGGGATAATTTCAAATAGGTGAGGGCAGATGATCCCAGAGAGGTGCAGTGCACTGTGTGCAAAAAGGTGGTAAAGTGTGGGCAGGTGCTCAGCAACCTGGGGACAACGGCAATGGCAAGGCACCTAAAGTCATGCCACAGTGCTCTGCTGTTCAGCAGGAAGTCAGGGGAAGTGGATTCAAGTGGGTTCCTGACTGCAGCGGTCAGGCACCCGGCTCCTTTCAGCGGGCAAGCGTCCTACATGAGCACCAATTGCTGCCTCTAGCAGCCGGATCAGTATTCCTCCTGCTAGGGGGGCTGAACAGCAGCAGGAGCCTTCCCAGCAGCGCCGTCAGCCCACCATGGAGGAGCTGGGGTGGGGAGATCTGTTAAGACCATCGGCAGGGCGCCGTGGCACTGGCTTCCAAGATAAAGCAAAGCGCCTGTTGGCCAAGATGATTGCCCTGGATGGGCAGCCCGTCTTAGTTGTGGAGGACAAGGGCTTCCAGTGGCTGATTGGGCTCCTGACCCCCAACTTTAAGCTGCGGACTGTGGTGCCACAGCTCAACAGGGCTTTGAAGGAGCGGGTGAGGGAGCAGGTGGCAGGGGTTGGGGGGTCCATGGTCCACTTGACCACTGACCTGTGGTCCACCAGAAATGCCCAGCAAGCCTACCTGGCAGTTGCTGCACACTGGTGGCAGAACCCAGAGGCAGCACTTGGCAGTGGCAGGAGGGGTTTTGAAGCAGGGTGGGCCCTGCTTCAGGCACAAGTCATGGACAGCTCCCACACCTCGAGAAACCTCGAGGCAGCCCTGGCCACCATGGTGAGGGAGTGGGTCACAGCAGGTGTGGCCTTCACCAAGGGGTGTGTGGTCACTTACAAATTGGCCAATATACTAAAGGCAGTCCGTAACGGGGGCTTCACAAGCATACCTTGTGCCACACATACCCTCTATCTCGTGGTGAAGGATGCTCTGGGCTTGGGGGAGAAGGGGATTGGGCTAGGCACCCTTAGCTCCCTGGTCAAACTGAGGAGGAAGCTGGCAGGATTCTTCAACCACAGCGAGCTCCTTCAGGAGAAGCAGGCCGAGCAAGGGTCCCAGGTGCACACGCTCATCCAGGATGTCTCCACCAGGTGGAATTCCACCTTCCTGATGCTCAAGTGGTTTATTAAGCAGAAAGCCACCCTGCAGCAGGTGGAACTGGAGACAGACATCAAGGCACCTCCAGGGTACAACAGGGAGGAATGGGAGATGATTGCTCAGACGGTCTTCATCCTGAGACAGTTACTGGCCATGATGGAGACCATGAGCATCTCCACCGCCACCTTCAGCCAGGTGACCCCGCTGGTCCATAGTCTCAAGAGGAGCCTAGACGAGATTATTGGGGGGCGGGATTGTGACCCTCCAGGCAAGAAGCTCTCCGATGAGGCGCTTGACCTGGCACGTAAGCTGAAGGTGGGGCTGAGTGGCGCTTTGATGAGCTCCTGCACTGGGAGGAATATGTCCTGGCAAACCATGCTGGACCCCAGGATCAAAGACAGCATGGCACGTGAGACAACGATCTATGGCCTCCAGAAGGGTATGCTGGTGCAGAAGGTCCGGCAGGCGGAGCAGGCCATGCAGCAGGACACCCCTAGGGATGGTGGGAGTGGGAATAGAGACCCCTTCCATCCATCTGGGTCTATCCCTGCCCTCAGCCCTAGTGGTGGCAGAAGCACCAGCAGCAGGATGAGCAGCAGCAGCAGGACCCCTACTAGTGTCAGCAGCTCCTCCTGTGTGCAGGCCACTCTGGGGAGCATGCAGACCAGAACAAAAGGGCAAGCAGCGTGGCTGAGGGCAGTGAGGCAGGTGGTGCCCACCCAGAGCTACCAGAGGGAGTATGATGGCACAGTGGAGACCTACCTGGAGGAGTAGCCATGCATTGATCCCAGCAGTGATCCCTTGTCCTACTGGGCCGGCAAGGCCAGTGTGTGACTGGCCCTGTCGAAAGTGGCCAAGGGTATCCTCTCCTGCCCACCAACCAGTGTCCCCAGCGAGTGGGTGTCCTCTGTGGTGGGGGACATTTGCTCCCCGCACTACCTTAGACTGGGGACCAAGTTGGTGGAGCAGTTGCACTTCTTGACAGTGATTCCCAGAGCTGCCCCTAGACAAGGAGTGATGGTGCAGTGGCACATGCCATCCCATGCCAGGGACAGTTGGGTCAGGGCTCCTCCTCCTCAATCTGCTGCTGAGGTGCTGNGCATCCATCTCCCGGCGGAGGTCATCTACCAAGGCCACCAATGCCGTCTCGGTGCCATAGCCGGGGCGGAACCCAGATTGAAAAGGGTCTAGGAAACCAATGCTATCCAGATGCACCTGGAGCTGGAGCACCAGCTGGAGCTGGAGAGATGATGGATCCCACCCCGGCTGCTAGAGGCAGGGCCTGATCCCCGGGCAATGTCAGTAGGGAGAGGAGGAGTAGCAGCAGCAGCAGCACTAGCAGCTATAGAGGGGGGCACAGAGAGAGTGCCAGCAGCATGGCGGGCATGGGCAGTCTAGCCTCAGGGTCCTTGTACTCCCCTTCACGGGACATCACCGTGATCGCGGGCAACAGTGAGTCAGAGGCAGACACTAGTGCTGCAGAGGAGATGTCTGCAGCTGAGGCAATGGCTGAGCCTCCTCCCAGAACTGTGTCGCCAGAGCCATCAAGTTCTCCCCCTCCCAGCAACGCTCGTCAGTCACCCGGGGCAGGCCAAAAGGCAGGAGGGGGGGCGAATCCTCAATCAGGGATAATTTCAAATAGGTGAGGGCAGATGATCCCAGAGAGGTGCAGTGCACTGTGTGCAAAAAGGTGGTAAAGTGTGGGCAGGTGCTCAGCAACCTGGGGACAACGGCAATGGCAAGGCACCTAAAGTCATGCCACAGTGCTCTGCTGTTCAGCAGGAAGTCAGGGGAAGTGGATTCAAGTGGGTTCCTGACTGCAGCGGTCAGGCACCCGGCTCCTTTCAGCGGGCAAGCGTCCTACATGAGCACCAATTGCTGCCTCTAGCAGCCGGATCAGTATTCCTCCTGCTAGGGGGGCTGAACAGCAGCAGGAGCCTTCCCAGCAGCGCCGTCAGCCCACCATGGAGGAGCTGGGGTGGGGAGATCTGTTAAGACCATCGGCAGGGCGCCGTGGCACTGGCTTCCAAGATAAAGCAAAGCGCCTGTTGGCCAAGATGATTGCCCTGGATGGGCAGCCCGTCTTAGTTGTGGAGGACAAGGGCTTCCAGTGGCTGATTGGGCTCCTGACCCCCAACTTTAAGCTGCGGACTGTGGTGCCACAGCTCAACAGGGCTTTGAAGGAGCGGGTGAGGGAGCAGGTGGCAGGGGTTGGGGGGTCCATGGTCCACTTGACCACTGACCTGTGGTCCACCAGAAATGCCCAGCAAGCCTACCTGGCAGTTGCTGCACACTGGTGGCAGAACCCAGAGGCAGCACTTGGCAGTGGCAGGAGGGGTTTTGAAGCAGGGTGGGCCCTGCTTCAGGCACAAGTCATGGACAGCTCCCACACCTCGAGAAACCTCGAGGCAGCCCTGGCCACCATGGTGAGGGAGTGGGTCACAGCAGGTGTGGCCTTCACCAAGGGGTGTGTGGTCACTTACAAATTGGCCAATATACTAAAGGCAGTCCGTAACGGGGGCTTCACAAGCATACCTTGTGCCACACATACCCTCTATCTCGTGGTGAAGGATGCTCTGGGCTTGGGGGAGAAGGGGATTGGGCTAGGCACCCTTAGCTCCCTGGTCAAACTGAGGAGGAAGCTGGCAGGATTCTTCAACCACAGCGAGCTCCTTCAGGAGAAGCAGGCCGAGCAAGGGTCCCAGGTGCACACGCTCATCCAGGATGTCTCCACCAGGTGGAATTCCACCTTCCTGATGCTCAAGTGGTTTATTAAGCAGAAAGCCACCCTGCAGCAGGTGGAACTGGAGACAGACATCAAGGCACCTCCAGGGTACAACAGGGAGGAATGGGAGATGATTGCTCAGACGGTCTTCATCCTGAGACAGTTACTGGCCATGATGGAGACCATGAGCATCTCCACCGCCACCTTCAGCCAGGTGACCCCGCTGGTCCATAGTCTCAAGAGGAGCCTAGACGAGATTATTGGGGGGCGGGATTGTGACCCTCCAGGCAAGAAGCTCTCCGATGAGGCGCTTGACCTGGCACGTAAGCTGAAGGTGGGGCTGAGTGGCGCTTTGATGAGCTCCTGCACTGGGAGGAATATGTCCTGGCAAACCATGCTGGACCCCAGGATCAAAGACAGCATGGCACGTGAGACAACGATCTATGGCCTCCAGAAGGGTATGCTGGTGCAGAAGGTCCGGCAGGCGGAGCAGGCCATGCAGCAGGACACCCCTAGGGATGGTGGGAGTGGGAATAGAGACCCCTTCCATCCATCTGGGTCTATCCCTGCCCTCAGCCCTAGTGGTGGCAGAAGCACCAGCAGCAGGATGAGCAGCAGCAGCAGGACCCCTACTAGTGTCAGCAGCTCCTCCTGTGTGCAGGCCACTCTGGGGAGCATGCAGACCAGAACAAAAGGGCAAGCAGCGTGGCTGAGGGCAGTGAGGCAGGTGGTGCCCACCCAGAGCTACCAGAGGGAGTATGATGGCACAGTGGAGACCTACCTGGAGGAGTAGCCATGCATTGATCCCAGCAGTGATCCCTTGTCCTACTGGGCCGGCAAGGCCAGTGTGTGACTGGCCCTGTCGAAAGTGGCCAAGGGTATCCTCTCCTGCCCACCAACCAGTGTCCCCAGCGAGTGGGTGTCCTCTGTGGTGGGGGACATTTGCTCCCCGCACTACCTTAGACTGGGGACCAAGTTGGTGGAGCAGTTGCACTTCTTGACAGTGATTCCCAGAGCTGCCCCTAGACAAGGAGTGATGGTGCAGTGGCACATGCCATCCCATGCCAGGGACAGTTGGGTCAGGGCTCCTCCTCCTCAATCTGCTGCTGAGGTGCTGTCCCTCCCTCCCAATGCCTGGCACCCACCCTGCCTCTCTCTCTGCCTCTCTCTGCTTCTCTCTCTGCCTCTCTCTCTCTCTCTCTTTCATACTAGATGGCCTCAGCCGCCTTATATGAATGACCTCATGACGCAGAGTGGCATTTGGAAACAAAGTGTAAATCTTCCAGCTGGCCTATGGCTACAAGAACTTGGCCCACCTATGTGACGCTGACTGGCTCTTGCTCTCTCACGCTGCACAGTCTTTGCTAGCCTATCTGAATGCCCTGCTGCCAATGTCCCAGTCTGCCTGCTCTACTGTCTCCCATACCATGTTGCTTGTCTGCCCGCCCAGCTTGCCGCCAAGCTCAAAGCATGCCTCAGTCCACTTTCTTGCCTCCCATGACAAGGTGCCTGTCTGTCCACCCAGGTTGCCTAGCTCAAAGCCTGCCCAAGCCCGCCTGCCCTACTGATTCCCATGCCACACTTCCGGCCTGCCCGCCCACCCAGGTTGCAAAGCTCAAACCCTGCCTCAGTCTTCCTGACTGCCACTCATGCCACGCCACCTGACTGCCTGCCCCGGCAACCAATGTCTTCTCCTGCTAGTGCCAATGGCCCCCAGGCCTAAATGCCGTCTGTGCCAAGGGTTCTGTACCCTGGTAACCCACTGTCTCCTGGTGCCAGTGGTCCCCAGGCCATGCCTATATGCCATCTGTGCCAAGGGTTCCGTACCCTGGCAACCAATGTCTTCTGCTGTCAATGGCCCCAGGCCAGTCCTATATGCTGTCTGTGCCAAGGGTTCTGTACCTTAGCAACCAATGTCTGCTGTTGCTGCCAATGCCACCCATGCTGTCTGTGCCATCGGTTCTGGGGCCTGTCATTCCTCGCACAGAGGCGATGTCATTCCACAGCATCAAGAAACAGCCACTCCAGCCCCAGGACCCGCCATCAGGGTTCTGGGGCTACATTACCAGCAGGGAGGGCTGTGACCAATATCTAAAAGCCACTCCAGGCCCAGGACCCAATGTCATAGGTCTGGGGCCGTAATTCCTTGCACAGAGAGCCAATTTTCCAAAGCATCAAGAAACAGCCACTCCAGTCCCAGAACCCACTGCCAGGGTTCTGGGCCCAGGTTAAAGGCAGGGAGGGCTGTGGCCGATACCTAGAAGCTGCCACCTTTGCCCCAGGACCCACCATCATGGGTCTGGGGCCATCATTGCACAGAGGCGATGACATTCCACCGTATTAAGAAACAGCCACTCCAGCCCCAGGACCCACCACCAGGGTTCTGGGGCTATGTTACTGGCAGGGAGAGCTGTGGCCAATATCTAGAAGCTGCCACTCCAGCCCCAGGACCCAATGTCATGGGTCTGGGGCCATCATTCCTCGAACAGAGCGCCAATTTTCCAAAGCATCAAGAAACAGCCACTCCAGACACAGGACCCGCCATCAGGGTTCTGGGGCCAACTTATGGGCATAGAGGACTGTGGCCAATATCTAGAAACTGCCACTCTAGCCCCAGGACCCACCTTCATGGGTCTGGGGCCATCATTCCTAGCACGGAGGCGATGTCATTCCACTGTGTTAAGAAACAACCACTCCAGCCCCAGGACCTGCCGTCAGGGTTCTGGGGCCAAGTTACAGGCAGGGAGGCCTGTGGCCAATATCTAGAAGCTGCCACTCCATCCCCAGGACCCAACGTCATGGGTCTGGGGCCATCATGCCTCACGCGGAGGCGATGTCTTTCCTCCGCATCAAGAAACAGCCACTCCAGCCCCAGGACCCATCATCATGGTTCTGGGGCTACATTACTGGCAAGGAGGGCTGTGGCCAATATCTAGAAGCTGCCAACCCAGCCCCAGGACCAACATCATGGATGTTGGGCTGTCATTCCTCGCACAGAGAGCCAATTTTCAATTGCATCTAGAAACAGCCACTCCAGTCCCATGACCCGCCTCCAGGGTTCTGGGACCAAGTTACAGGCATAGAGGACTGTGTAAAATACCTATAAGCTGTCACCTTAGCCCCAGGACCCATGAGTCTGAGGCCATCATTCCTCGAACGGAGGTGATGTCTTTCCACCACATCAAGGAACAGCCACTCCAACCCCAGGACCTGCAACCAGGGTTCTGGGGACAAGTTACAGGCAGGAAGGGCTGTGTCCAATATCCAGAAGCTTCCACTTTAGCCCCAGGACCCACCATCATGAGTCTGGGGCCATGTTTCCTCGCACAGGGCGCTGTCATTCCACAGCATTGAGAAACAGCCACTCCAGCCCCAGGACCCACCACCAGGGTTCTGGAACCATGTTACTGTCAGGGAGGGCTGTGGCCAATATCCAGAAGCTGTCACTCTAGTCCCAGGACCCACCATCATGGGTCTGGGGCCATGATTCGTCGTACGGAGGCGATGTCATTCCACCACATCAAGAAACAGCCACTCCAGCCCCAGGACACATTGTCAGGGTTCTGGGGCCTACGTTACCGGCAGGGAGGGCTGTGGACAATATCTTTAAGCTCCCACTCCAGCCCCAGGACCCACCATCATGGGCCTGGGGCCATCATTCCTCACACGGAGGCGATGTCTTTCCACCATATCAGGAAACAGCCACTCCAGTCCCAGGACCCGCCACCAGGGTTCTGGGGCTACGTTGCAGGCAGATAGGACTATGACCAATATCTAGAAGCTACCACTCCATCCCCAGGACCCAATGACATGGGTCTGGGGCCATAATTCCTCGCACAGAGAGCCAATTTTCCAAAGCATCAAGAACAGCCACACCAACCCCAAGACCTGCTGTCATGGTGCTGGGGCCATGTAATAGGCAGGGAGGGCTGTGTACAATACCTAGAAGCTGCCACCTTAGCCCCAGGACCCACCGTCATGGGTCTGGGGCCATCATTCCTCACACAGAGGCGATGTCTTTCCAACGCATAAAGAAACAGCCACTCCAGTCCCAGGACCTGCTTCCAGGGTTCTGGGGCCAAGCTACAGGCAGGGAGGGCCCAGCTGTGGCCAATACCTAGAAGCTGCCACTCAAGTCCCAGGACCCACCGTCATGGGTCTGGGGCCATCATTTCTCACACAGGGCACAGTCATTCCACAGCATCAAGAAACAGCCACCCCAGCCCCAGGGCCTGTCCCCAGGGTTCTGGGGCCAAGTTACAGGCAAGGAGGGCTGTGGCCAAGATCCAGAAGCTGCCACCTTAGCCCCAGGATCCACCATCATGGGTCTGGGGCCATCATTCCTCGCACGGAAATGATGTCATTCCACTGCATCAAGAAACAGCCACTCCAGCCCTAGGACCCGCCATCAGGGTTCTGGGGCTTATGTTACTGGCAGGGAGGGCTGTGGCCAATATCTACAAGCTGGCACTCTACCTCCAGGACCCACCGTTAGGGTTCTGGGGCTGTCATTCCTCTTACAGGGCACTGTCATTCCACCATATCAAGAAGCAACCACTCCAGCCCCAGGACTCACTGTCAGGGTTCTGGGGCCTACATTACAAGCAGGGAGGGCTGTCCAATGTTTCTAGAAGCTGCTACTCCAGTCCCAGGACCACCCTCAGGGTTCTTGTGCCCTGTCATTCCACTCACGGGGCGCTGTCATTTCACTTTTTCTTTACGCAACCTTCTGTTCATGGAGAGAGAGAGAGAGAGAGAGAGAGAAAGTCTCCCCACTGCTAGAAGGAGAGACAGACACGAACCCACCCATGCTCTCACCAGCAATATATGGCCAGAGAGAGAGAGAGACAGAGGCTCCCTGCTAGAACAAGAGAGATGGGGGTTGGAGGGGGAGAGGTAGGTGTATCTAGTTACCCTGGGTGCCACCTGCCAGAACCAGGAAGAACTCCCATCTGTGCTCATGCACCCAATGCCCATTGCCCACATCCACCGAGCAGAAAACCTACCATAATGAGATGGAATATAACACAACGTATTATATGTTCCTTCCTTCCTGCCTGCCTGTGTGCGTTCCTGTACCTGCTGCTACCACCTATCACACAATTGAATGAAGTGTGCCCCATAGGCTTTAGGCTGTCATTCCACTATCCCTGAATCAGTCATGCCCACCCATCCCAGGAACCATCAACGAGATTCTGGAACCATCATTCCAGTTACTGGGGGCTGCATTCCATTCCGCTGTATCCAGAAGCCCAGTGCCCGCACGCCACCCTGACCCCCCCCAAAAGCCTACTCCTCCGCACCCACCTGTGGATGCCCGCTGAAGCTGCTGTAAATAAAAGCCCCTCCAACCACTAGCTCCTGCTTCCCGCTACCAAGGAGCCTGTCTCTCTTTCTCTCAGTAACACACACCCACACAAACACAAGCCCTGCACCTCCTGGGGGGCTGTCTGCAAGTTGAGACCCTGCTGCTGGAAGAGCACATCATTGGGGTAAGAACTATGCTACATGGGGTGGCAGGTGCTTCTGGTAGGGATTGACAAGCTGTATGAGATTCTGCCACCTGCCAGTCAGAACTTTGGCACATAGGGATAAAAGATTGGCAGTTTAAACTAAGTTCGTTACAAGAAATACAACAACTTTTATTAAAACTATTTAAATAACAATAACAAAACAACAACAACAACATTCTGAAACCAAAAGCAAACATTGAAAGGAAACTTATAAATTAAACTATTAGTCTCTGGGCCTGTCCCCCGGGACTTGGGGGGCACAGCACAGGGCTGAGGGCCAGTCACCCGGAACTCTTTCAGCTCATAGCCATGGGAGACGGAAAATTCCACAGCCCCTTCCATATCCCGATGCCACCTGGAGAGTGCCTGGTGATACATTTCCAGGCATTCCATCTTGGTGGAGACGTAGTGGCTGTATGCCTCCACCTTCTTCCTCTCCACCTGGACCACCTGGAACTGCTCCACCAGGCGGTTCTCCATGGTGTCTGCTGTCACCTGCAGGCTGGCCATGAAGTCCCATGTGGTCCTCTCCAACTCGGCCCGAAAGTGGGGGGAAGGACTTACATGGCGTCATTTTTGGGTTGCCTTCCCCCCCTTCTTCTGGCACTGGGTCTGAGGCTCCATGGTCACACCAGAGTCCTCCGCCTGCCACCTCACTCTCAGACCATGCCGCTTTTCGATGTGGGTGATGAGCCCCGATGTGGTTCCCTCCCTCTGAAGCCGGAATCTTTTCTTGCAGAACTAAAAAGAGCATAAAAAGATAGGAACATAAGAAGTGCCATACTGTGTC
>QEPC01004784.1:163611-186703 GCA_003113815.1 Sphenodon punctatus | reverse complement strand
CTCATGCCAGAGCCCCACACACTACAGTACCCTCTCTCTCTGTGGCAGACATCCGCTGCCACCCGCTGATGTCTACTATTTGTGCCTGACTGATGCCTACCACCCACGCACCCACCCGTACGCCAGTGAGCTTGCTCTAACAGATAGAGCCTTTCTTGTCCTCAAAGTAAAAAAAAAAGTTTACAAACCTGGCAGCACTTTCTGAGCCCACCGCTTGCTCCTCATCCGTGGAGCCGGGCACCACCACTGGAAATCTAGGGGCAGCAACCTCCTCCTTCTCCTCATCCTCCTCCTCCTCGAGCGGAAAGTTGGCCCCCAGCCGGGGAATCAGAACTGTAGCCTTCTTCATTTTTTTTTTTAAATCACACAGCCAAAACACACAGTCACCCACCACACACCAACAGTCACCAGCCATCCAAACAACACAGCCACACCCAACCCAAACAGTCAAAAGACACAAAACGAACAGCCACCTAGCCAAACACACACTCTCTCGACACACAGCTCCGCACACATTCGAATTTCCGGTTTCCGGCACGAACACGGGCTCTCATGATACTTTTTCCAAATGGTCAAACCGAACTGAACTTGACCAAACCGAACAGCCAAACCCAAATTCGATGAGCGACCCGAACGCACAAACTGAACGGAACCAAACCGAACGGTCAAACCTGAACTGCGATCTGTTCGTCCATCCCTAAAGATTTGGGTTCTTTTCCCTCTCTGTGACAGAGTCACCTAAGTCCTTGCAGGACCAGGACCATGGAAGTAGGGTGTGTTGTTGCAGGGGCGGCTCTGGGAGCATGCTGGGCTCTTACGCAAGCAACTGGCCATTTAAGGGACAGAAGTAGAAGCACCAATTAAGAGCAGCTGAGTGGTTCCAGCTTGCAGGAGTGGAGTAAGCCAGTGAAGCCTCACTTAACTGGGGAGCTCAGAGGGGACTACCAGGCAGAGGCAGGTAGTCTAAAGGCTCTGCCTCAGACAGGGGGCTCAGAGAGAGAAGGCACCTGTCCTAAGAGCCCAAGGAGCAGCTCCGGATGCCAGCTGGCAGGGGGCCAAGATGGGAGGTCTCAGCCTAGAGATATGGTAACCTGGCTGGAGGAGAATTGGGCCAGGTCAGGAGGGGCCTACATAGTAGGGCTGGGCGAATGCGGTTCAGATGTTCGGAGTTCAGACCAAACTCGGTCTGTTTGGACGTCCAAACCGAACATCTGAACCGAACTCTCAAATGATCGAACAGTTCAGTTGTATTCAGATGAGTTCAGATGAGTTCGGGGGCAGGAAAAATGTCTTTTCGGGGGAGGGATTAAGTTTCAGTTTTGTTTTTGTTTCGGTTTTGTTTCGATTTCGGTAGTGCTATTTTTGACTGTTCGGCCAAGTTCGGCCAACCCGAACTCGGCTGAACCGAACCATCAAACCCGAACTCGGGTTTCAAACCGAACAACCAAACATCTGAACATCCGAACTGCATTCTGTTCGCCCATCCCTACTACATAACAGTTGCCCGGAGAACAGGTATTGTGAAGGAGAAATACTGTGAGTGTATGTGAGATGAGATGTTGCTCTCGAGATCCAGTAGTGTGAAGACCTGTATATGTGAGATATATAGCTGAAGGGATGTGTTTTGACCCAGGGAGCAGGACACTGTCAATAAAGAGCTCAAAGCTGAAGAAAAGACTCTGTGATGAGTTTGTGGGGAACAATCTGGCAGTGACTCACCCTAACAGGGCCCCACCCTGTTACACTCTCATTTAAAGTCTTTCTCTACCTCCGCCACCTCTGAGAAGGCTGCCCATGAACAGACCTGTAGCCATGGGCCATATTTCTGTCTAATCCATATGGTGAGTCATGAGAAATATAGTCTGTCTATACAACATATGGAAGGCTGGCACCTGTAGTCCATCTCTATATGATTTTGTCTGTCTTTAACCACGTCGCCACAGTCCTCTCTTCTCTTTCCAAGGATACTAACCTTGACTTCCCTCTTGTCCATTTCTCCCATGTTTGTATTTACCCACTCAGCCATTTAAACTTTGTAGACTTTGCCTGCTTCCCTAGACCCATTCTGCTACAAATAGTAAAGATAGTGATGATGATTTTTCACAAAAAGGGCTGCAATCTATAGATGTTACTATTCCTTGGTTCTTTATTTAAAAAAATAAATACTTGAATTATAATAGCTAACTTCTCCCCTTTGACCTATTATGGTGATGTTACTGGAATATTACAAGCTTTAAAAATGAGCTTGCATAATTAAATATTTGATAAAGTATCCAAATTTTTTATCAAATTGTTCTGAAAAGGATTTTTAATCCATTCCTCCAAATCCTTCTAATTCTTTTCTCCTGAAACATACATTGTTCAATTACAAAACCAAGGCTGATGACCCTAAGATATGTCATTATTCAGCCATACTTCTAAATATTTAAATTCTGTAGTAAATGTCACTCTTTCCTTATTATCAGGAATATGAAGGTTATGAATTATCAGTGGCCTGAAAGAATTCATAGATAATTTAGAATTTCCTACTTTTTCTTTGAATACCTGATCTGCAAATTATCAGTTTTCATGCCAAAGTAAAATTGGAACAATGTAGGAAAGGTTACATGTAAGAAAGTGGTGTGTGGGTCTTCATTTTGATATGTGATTATATTGGAATAAGAAGCAACTTTAAACCAAAGCAAACAAGGCACACGATCATAACAACAGATAACACATAATTAAACACCTCCCTTTTCAATTCTTTAAATGTGGGCAGTGTTAACTTTCTTATATAAACCCGTAAGAAGGTAAATGATCTCCAAAATATACCTCTAAAACTGAAGTCCTCAAGCGAACTACTCCAGATGAATTCCATTGAAGTCAACCTTACTGACTCTAGAGTAAGTGGAAGATCCATAGCTTAAGAGAAAACATTGTAGATCAATTGTTAACAAAACCTGTTTTCTTCAGAAAGGTTCATGGACTTTACAAAGATTTTCCATTACAAATACAGCTGGATATTTAGTTGACAACTATTACCTTTCTTAGATTTTCAAGCTTCTTTGTGTCACTTCCCCCAAGAAAATGTAGATATCTGTCATGCACCAAATGTTCCATAATTGTCATACCAAGCAAAGTAATTCAAACTTTAATTTCAAACAATATCACAGTTAAAACAATCCTTTCTTAACCGGCATATTATACTTTTTTCATTGTCTATAAATACAAATCATAAAAACTCCTTATTACAGAATGCTTTATTAACATCAGAAGACAGTCTTATGACATGATCTATGGCTGATTGATTTGCCTGAAAGCCACTTTAATACTGAGGAAGAAGATTATTCTTCTCCAGAAAGAATGACAGTCAACAATAAATCATTTCCTCCATGGTGATGAAGTTAAGGCTATCCGATGATAAGAACCTAAATCAGAACATGATCCTATTTTTTTAAGTAGGAAATGCATAAGATTGCTTTACCCTTTTTTTGAGCCTCCCAGTACTACAAACATAATCACTACAGATATGGGGCAGATATGATGAGCTATGTGAAAATAACTTAAACATGGCTGAAAACTGGTAGCTCATTTCATTGCTTTTCATTTGGTCTCTTTCTGATTTGATCATTGTTGTTCAATTTGATAAAAAAATACGCCTTTTCCCCTGAACAGTTTGGCTGAAATGCATGTTTATACCTGAATATAAAATCTCCCATCAAATGTATCACACCTTAACAGACTATTGCTAGGAAAAGAGAAATACTGCCATTTTTCATGTGTACCAACTATACATGCACAGTCCAAATCTGCATTAAAAAAATATATGAAATGTTTCTGTTTCCTAGGCTCTTCTTGGAGTTTCAACTTGATAAGGTATTCTTTATTTTCTGTCTCTTGAGATTGTCTAATATTTGGATTGTTGGTAAAGAGCTGCTGAATTTCTCTTTCATTCTACAATCTGGTTGACTTGCAATATATTTTTTCTACAAGCATGAAAGATGAGTGAAGGATCGTTCCTATAATGTGTCTTGCAGAATTTCACTAAGATGAGAGTCTGTCCTGCTGTGCACATAATGCCATGGAAAACTGTATCTACATAAAAGCACACTGTCTATGTGAATTACTCTCAAAATTACATTGATTTCTTGGTGAAAACAAAACCAGGATTTTCTCACAAACATCTAGGGTTGCCACTCATCCATATGAACAGTCCATATTTCTCAGAAATTTGGAGGGTGCCTGGCCGTATAAACATCCCACCCACCCCCATAGCTACCATCCTTATTTCAGCCTTCTCAGAGATGGCAACCCTACTTACACCCTCTAAGTAAATGTGCTGCTCTGAAAATGCTTGTTTAAGATGCAGAGACAAAATGGTTCTGGTAATATCTTTATTTGGAGTCGAGTGTGCATCTCATTTTTGTTATATCAATAACGAAAATGAAATTTGTCATTTTTGTTATTGTTGTTGCAATAACAAAAATGACAAAAAATAATAATGAAATCAATAACGATAACGAAAGTCGTTATTTCTTTATTACCTGGCAGGTGTTTTTTGGAGGGAAATGTGGCGAGGGGAGGAGGGAACAGACATCTTGAAGCCAGAAACAGTGTTGAACACTTGAACTGGGCTTGTGATGGGAGGGAAAGGACCTGATGGATGTAATCACTGGCCAATGAGCAGCACAAGCAGGTCCCAGGCACTTAAATGGCACCCTGTGATTGCTCAATGCTTCCTGTCTCCCAGAACCATTCAGGGGAACTCTAGTGGAGGGCACTGGAGCGGTCCCTGCAGTCGGCTGGGGGCACCCTCCTCGGGGTTCCCCAGGTTTCCCGGGTGTTTACTATGAGGAGGGCATTCTCTGTGGCTGCGCCGCGACTGTGAGACTCCCTCCCATTGAAGATCTGCTTAGCTGCCAACCTCCCCTCTTTCTGCAGACAATGTAAGACCTGGCTGTTCCGTAAGGCCTTTCCCAAGGGAGATGGGGTGGGTGGGTTGGGTTAGTGTAGGGGGGGATGGGGTTATACATTGTTTTAATTGAAATTATTATGGTTTATTTTAATGTTTTAATGTGTTCAAATGTTTTAATATATTGTGAGTCACCCCAAGATGCCTGAGGTAGGAGGGGGCGGCATATACATTGAAAAAATAATAGTAATAATAATAATTTATAGTGCAGGGCTGGGCTGCTTGACTCTGGTTCTGTTTTAGCTATTGCTCTGTCAGGGTGCATTTGCAGAATCTGCTGGTGCTTACACTAAAAATCCTCCCATATATATCCCTAACACCTTACCTTTCCAGTCCTTCTTCCTTACCCTTACATATTGCCTTTTTCCTTCCCCTGCCTGTTTCCCCCTGTATACACATATGTAGAGATAGATATAGGTAGATATAGATATAGATACATATAGAATAGAGATGGATTAGAGATAATGGATATACCTCTGAGGTTTCCTGTTCCCTTCCTGTCTGTCTTCCTCTGTCCATATATTATACAGGTATAGAAATTAGTTGTGTGTACATATAGATATAGATATAGATATTTAGTTACTAGCCTGTTTTATTATATATATTAGGATTATAGGATAGGTATATTTTGTAGTATACATAGGTTATGTTTAGCTTAGATTCTGTGTGTGTGTGTGTGTGTGTGTGTGTGTGTGTGTGTGTGTGTGTGTAGATATAGATATACACACACACTAGATATTGTGTGTATACCAAAAACCAAAATCTTTGTTTGAAATCAGTACCAATACTGACAAAGATAACGAAAAATGACATTTCGTTATTAACAAAAACAACACAATTTAATAATGAAAATGATAACGAAAAACAACATGGGGCCCTGGTGTATACCCCTGATTTGGACCAACTTCTCTATACAAGCTAAATGTATACAAGCTTTTGGATCACACAGTCTGTGGCATGTCTGGCTTTCTACGTGCTCTTTAAACAAAGTTAGCTGTTTCATTTAGGTGCCTACATGAAAGATGGGCTCATAAAAGTGTGACTCTTCAGTTCTCTGACCTAACGTTTTCCTTTTGCAGTTCAAATATACAAGATGAAATAAGGCAATTTCCATAGAAACTCCATTAATTGGACATTTCCCATCCTTTAGAATGTTTAACTTTCTTCCCAGCTGAGTATATGAAAGGGTAGTTATACTTTAAAACAGTGTAAACTTGAGTGTGTTTGGGTTCCATGCTTTACAGAACCTACTGATTTCTTAACCGTGGTTGCTATTTGTGTTTCTATGGTTGTTAACAAATGAGACGATAGCCTGCTGGAATATGGGTTCAGTCCGTGCAGCCCCCACTAAGCCCCCACTCATGTGTTTTGTGTGAAGAGTCTAATAAGTAGACATCCCATGTGTATATTTCTTCTGCATGTAGGCATCCCTACATGTAGGCATTTGTTGTTAGCCCAACAAACCTAATACATGGGCAGGCGTTATTCCCCACTCCATCCTCCACTCCCCCTTCCCAGTAAACCTCCCCTTGTCATGACTCACAGCTGCAGCAGACCATGGGAACAAGAATCTGCCCCAGCAGTTACTTTCTTTTGGATATCTCTGAGGGAGGCGTTCCAGCTCCTGCTATCCCTACCCTACCCTCCCACAGAGTTGCATACATGGGTTCACACCGGCCAGCACTTGGCTGCTGAAAGTAACCTTTTGCTATGCACAGAAAGCTGACTTCATTCAGCAAGTCACACACTGTATTGAGCACCTATAGTGAAAATTGAAAGTGAAAGTAAAAAGTGAAATAAAAAGCAATCAGTCCAAGCAATAAGTCTTTGCATGATCTCAGTTCAGTTTCTCCCATCCATGGTTCACAGCTCAGTTTGCCACTCACTGGCATGTAGAAACATGCAGTTTTATTGGCATCTCACCCACCCTCGGGTTGGAAATCCCTCCCAGTTCACATAAAACCCATAGTCAAACATGTGCCCTTGTACCCCATCTCTATCATCTTCTGCATTACCATGCAATGGGGGCAGAAAACATCCCTGCTTGCCAAGGCACTCTGCACTTCTGGGAGTGTCCAAATTTCATTTAGGGTAAAAAGCTCTCCATCAGTGGGTTCACATTCCTTGAACGCTGAGTCACTTGTTTCCCCCCTCCCTGCCCCCCAAGAGATTCAGCTCCACCATCTCAGCAAAGGACTCCTGGTGGCACTGTCGGTATCCTACTGCTGGCATCAGGGCAGTGATGAGGGAAAACGGCAGACATTACATGCTCCTTGGTCTTGGTTTCATCCCACTCTTGCAACTCGTCCACTCTTCCATTCTGCTGAACTCTGAATTGCAGCAGGGTTGCATGGTGTCTGTTCTTCATCATACTTATCTGGATCCACACTGTGTGAATATGCCCAATGACTGCAAAGCCAGATTTGCAGGATGGGTTTCATATGGTAGCTTCTTCTGATGGAAAAAACTCTTCCACAATGAGCAGTATGGTGCAATAGTCATTCATTCTACTACTTTAATACCTCTACTTCCGCCGTTCCGCAACTTTCATTCCGCTACTTCCAAAGGTTGTGAAAATAGCGGAACAATGTTTTTTTCGACAGTTTACATCTTCCGCAATTTCCATCAGCACTTCAAAGTAGCAATGTTTGTTCCGCACTTTCCGAGATTGTTCTGACAGTTTCCAAATTAACGGAATGATGGCAGAATTTGCAGAATGCCGGGCCATGACCCGAGGGTAATGGTTTCCATGCCCACCCCCTTGCCAAGGGGAGAAAATTCTGTCACTCACCAGGAGGGGAACCGAGTGCACCATGGCACTAGTTTGGCCTTGCCTAATACACTGACAGTACCAGGAAGATTTTCTGTGCCAACATCCAAAGAGGGTTCTTGGCCATGACCCCGGGTTACGATTTTCCTTCCTTTCCCTTGCCAAGGGGATAAAATATTGTTATTCTCCAATAGGGAAATGGAGTGTGCCATGGCAATGACACTGACACTACTGGGAAGATTTTCTGTTTCAACATCCAAAAGGGGTTCGAGGCCATGATGCCGGGGTCACAGTTTTCTTGTCCAATCTTCCCAAGCGGACAAAATTCTGTCATTCACCAAGATGAGAACGTAATGTTTCGTGGCACTAGTTCAGCATTGCCTAATACACTGATACTAATGCAGGAAGATTTTCTGTCTCAATATCTGAAGGCTTTTCCAGGGCATGACCCTGGGGTTGAGGTTTTTTTGATCCCCCTTCCCAAGGGGAAAAAATGTAGTTCCTTTCCAAGGGGGGGATGGAGTGCGCTGTGGCATTTTTTTTGCCTTGCTTACCAGGATCAGGAAGACTACCGGGAAGCTTTTCTGTCTCAACATCCAAAGGGCGTTCCATGGTACTTGTTTGACTTTACCTAATACACTGACACTACCGGGGAAAATTTTCTGTCTTGACATCTGAAGTTGCTTTGGGGCCATGACCCTGGAGTCACGGTTTTCCTGCCAATCCCACCCACCCTCACCCCACCAAGGGGACAAAATTTGGTTGCTCTCCAAGAGGAGAACGGAGTGTGCTGTGGCACTTTTTTTGCCTTGCTTACCAGGAATACTATGAGGAAGATTTTCTGTCTCGACATCTGAAGGGGAATCTGGGCAATGACTCCAGGATCAGGGTTTTCTTTCCCACACCTTGCCATGTGGATACAATTATGTCACTCACCAAGAAGCAAATGGACTGCCCCATGGCACTTGTTTGGCCTTGCCCAATACACTGACATTACCGGTAAGATTTTCTCTCTCAACATCCAAAGATGGTTCCGTGCCATGACGTGGGACTCACAGTTTTCCTGCCCCCCACCCCCACCCCTTGACAAGGCGATAAAGTTTAGTTGCTCTCCAAGAGAGGAACAGAGTATGACGTGGCACTTGTTTGGCCTTGCCTTTTACCCTATCACTACCAAGAAGATTTTCTGTCTCGACATCCAAAGAGGATTCCAGGCTATGACTCGGGGGGGGGTCACAGTTTTCCTGCCCTTCCACCCCCTGCCTTGACAATGGGACAAAATTTTGTTGCTCTCCATGAGCTGAATAAAGTGCACCATGGCATTTGTTTTGCCTTGCCTAATACACTAAGACTACCAGGAAGATTTTCTGTCTCGACATCTGAAGGAGGTTCCAGGTCATGACCCCAGGGTCATGGTTTTCCTGCTCCCCCTATTTTCCAAGGGTCCAAAATTCAGTGGCTCTCCAAGAGGCGAATGGAATGTACCAGGGCTCTGGTTTGGGCTTGCTTAATACACTGACACTATGAGGAATATTTTCTGTGTCAACATCCAAAGAGGGTTCTGGGCCATGACCCCAGGGACATGGTTTTCCTGCCCTTCCCTTGCCAAGGAAAAAAAATTTGGTTGCTCTCCAAGAGGAAAATGGAGTGCACTGTGGCATTTGTTTGGCCTTGTCTAATACCCTTTCACTACGGGGAAGATTTTCTCTCTCTACATCTGAATGGGCTTCAGGGCTATGATGATCCCAGGATCATGGTTTTCCTGCCACCCCCTTATCAACAGGAGAAAATTTGGTTGCTCTCCTAGGGGAGAACGGAGTGTGCCTTGTCACTTGTAGCAAAGAGCAGTTCTATGGGACAGCTGCCCCTTTAAGAGGGGACTGTGTGGGCCAGCCAGAGGGCTGTGCACATGCATATGGGCACGGTAGAGCCAGCCCATAACAAGGGACCAGCCTGAGTTGGAAAAAGGCTGGGAGAAAAAGGGACAGAGTGGGCAGGACACTGGCCCTTTAAGTGTAAAAAGCCAGGGGAGCTGGCCACACCAATTCTGGGTACATGAGAGGCTGCAAGTCAGAGAGCAAGGCAGTCTCTGCCTGGAAGCCAAGGAGGCATCATCTCCCAGGAAGAAGCCTAGAAGCCTGTTTTCACTCTACACTCTCCAGGGTTTTGAAAGCTAGGAGAACCAGAAAAGGACTGGAGTGGACCCATGTACTGGAGAAGGCTCTGCCCAGGAGGGAGCCTCCTGCCTGGGGAAGGCTTACTGTGAGCCAGGGGGCTACAGGCCTGGTTACTATGGACTTTGGGGGGGAGGGGTGTTGCTGTTGTTCCTGTACCTGGGGAGAGACTGACCTGGGCCTGCAATGTGAAGGCGACTGAGTTGGCAGCCCAGGGATACAATGGAACTGTGTGGTGTAAATAAAGACTGTGAAGCTAACTTACATCAGTGACTTGTGCAATGTTGGTTCCTACATGAGGACAAACCTGTATTTGGGCCAATACAGTCAGGGTGAGGGCAGAACAGGTGTAGCAGAGGGGTTTTCTAATTCCACTAGAGACACTGCAGCACCCCTGTGTGTCCCTGGGAAGACCCCCTGCTATGGCACTTCTTTGGCCTTGCCTAATACACTGACACTACTGGTAAGATTTTATTTCTCGACATCAGAAGGGGGCTCCGGGCCCTCCCCTTGCCAAAAGGGACAAAATTATCTCACTCACCAAGAGGGGAACAGAGTGCAAAAAGGCACTTCTTTGGCCTTGCCTAATAAACTGACACTACTGAGTAGTTTTTCTGTCTCACCATCTGAATGGGTTTCCTGGACATGACCCTGAGGTCACGTTTTCCCTGTCCCCACCCCCCACCCCCGCCACCCCTTGGCCAAGGGACAAAATTCTGTCATGCACAAAGAGGGGAATGGAGTGTGCCATGGCACTTCTTTGGCCTTGCCTAATACCTTATCACTACCAGAAAGATTTTCTGTCTCGACATTCAAAGGGGACTCAGGGCCAACAGCTGAACAGAGTGTGACATAGCATTTGTTTGGCCTTGCCTAATACACTAAGACTACCCAGAAGATTTTCCATCTCGACATCCAAAGGTGGTTCTGGGCCATGACCCCATGGTCACGGTTTTTCGCCTCCCCCCTTGCCAAGGGGACAAAATTTGGTTGCTCTCCAAGAGGGGAATTGAATGTACCATGACACTCGTTTGGTTTTGCCTAATGCACTGATACTGTACCAGAAAGATATTCTGTCTTGACAACTGAAGGGAGCTCCAGGTCATGACCCCGGGGTCACGGTTTTCCTGCCCCCCCTCTTTCCCAAGGGTCCAAAATTTGGTGGCTGTCCAAAAGGGGAACGGAATACACTGTGTCACTCATTTGGCCTTGCCTAACACCTTAATGCTACCAGGGAAAATTTTCTGTCTTGACATCCAAAGGGGGTTCCAGGTCATTGTTTTTCTGCCCCTCCTCCCTTGTCAATGGGACAAAATTTGATTGCTCTCTAAGAGGGGAATGGAGTGTGCTGTAGAATTTCTTTTGGCTTTGCCTAATATCCTGACACTACAGGGGAAGATTTTCTGTCTCAACATCCGAAGTGGGTTCTTTGTCATGATACCGGTTTCACAGTTTTTCTGCTCCCCCCCCCTTGCCAAGTGGACAAAATTATGTCACTCACCAAGAGGGGAACAGAGTGTTCTGTGGAACTTGTTTGGCCTTGCCTAATACCCTTTCACTACCAGGAAGATTTTCTGTCACGACATCCAAAGGGGGTTGCGGGCCAATTCCATGGTCATGGTTTTTCTCCACCCCCTCCCCCTTGCAAAAGAGACCAAATTTGGTTACTCCCCAAGGTGGTAATGGAGTGTGCCATGGCACTTGCTTGGCCTTGCCTATTACACTGACACTACCAGTAAGATTTTTTTGTCTCAACATCAGAAAGGTTTTCCTGGTCATTACCCTGGGGTCAGGGTTTTTCCTGCCTCCCCTTGCCAAGGGGACAAAATTCTTTGACTGACCAAGAGAGGAACGGAGTGAACCATGGCACCTTTTTGGCCATGCCTAATACACTGACACTATCAGGAAGATTTTCTTTCTTGACATCCGAAGGGGGTTCCGGGACACGGTTTTCCTTCCCCCTACCCCCCTGTCGCGTTGTGTCTCAGTTTCCTCAAAGGGAAATTGCGCTTAGTGTTCCAGTCCTGACATAATCTGGTCTGGATATAGGGCGCTCTTCTCCAATATGTGGAAACTCAGTTTACACTATGTTAATAAGCCAGCCAGCTCAGCAAATTATTGTAAAAGACCATATTATTTATAAATGAGGCTATGAGGCAAGGAATATTATAAATATATAAAGCATAGTTTACTCAAGTTCAAATAGAAACGTGGTACAAAAGAGAAACAGTGTCAGTTAAAAATGCATGACTTAAAGAGACAGTTCTGTTCAAGGAACAGCTATGTTACAAGTTCAAAGATCTTAACATCTATAAGATATAACATATGCGCTAAGTATTATTGCTATGGTTGGCTCAATGCATCAATAAGAATATACATTCATATTCACCCAGTTCTTTGTCCCATACTGCCATATGGATGTGAGAAAAGCTCCAAGGAAGGAACTGTTTCTGAAAAATCCATCTTTCCTCTCCCTTCTTATGGAGTGAAAATGCTTAGAAATCAGCTTAGATGATGTCATGTCAAGACTGCTGACAAAGAGAGTTTTCTTAAAGTACATAGTAAGAAGCCTGTTAATACATACTAGACAGATGACTATCATCTAAGATAGGATTTAACAATGCCTAAGCTGTCAGGTAAACTCCAAACAAACAAGGCCTTTTTCCTGAACTGCCAGGAAGTCATGTCCACAGTAAATGTTGATTTCTTGAGAAAGACAGACTTGATTGTATCTTTCTCCAAGATTACAGCTAAAATGACATTCTAAAGACAGTTCATTAGAAATTAACCATTCAAAGGTCTAGTCTAATGTTCAACATATTGAAACACAGATGGTCAAAAATATATGCTTTTTAATACAGGATACATCACACACACCCTTGACAAGCAGACAAAATTTGGTCGCTGTCCAAGGGGGAAACAGAGTGCACCGTGGTACTTGTTTGGCCTTGTCTAATACACTGACACTACCAGTAAGATTTTTTGTCTCAACATCTGAAGGGGGTTCCGGGCCATGACCCCTAGATTAGGGCTGAAATGGCAAGCCGCTGAGGTATCTTTTTGTGATGGAAAATGCTCTTCTGCAATTTGAAGCATGGTGCAATAGAGACGTTCATTCTACTACTTTCATACCTCTACTTCTGCTGTTCTGCTACTTTCATTCAGCTACTTCCAACTGCTGAAAAAATAGTGGAACAATGTTTTTTTTCAACACTTTCTATCTTCCGCAATTTCCTTTGGCACTTCAAAGTAGTGGAACAATGTTTGTTCCAACAGTTTCCGAGATTGTTCCGGCAGTTTCTGAATTAGCGGAATGCTGGTGGAATTTGTGGAATGCCAGTGAAAAAGCTGCGGAAAGTCGGTGGCAATTCCAAAATGGCAGAATGAAATAGCAGAGCAGGAAAAGGAGTTGCCGCTTCAGCCCTAACCCCAACATCAGATTCGCAAAAACATTTGCAGCTAATAGCAGCCAGTAGTTGCTCAGGTGCAGTGCATAGCCAATCCTAGCTAGGCAGCCGTCCAGCTATTAAAACTTTTCAAAACATTTGGCACATTGTCACAGACTGTAATGCAACCATGGATCCTGAGAAATTCATTGTGCTCATTAACGTGCTTCTGGTCTTCAATACTGCTGCTGAGGTGAATCTGCAAGTGATCCTCCGTATCCAGAACTTCTGTTGTCATTGGCTCAATGAGATTGCAAGGCACAGACAGGCCCTCACTTGTTCTGTGGCTGGGATAGTGGGGTGCACAATGCAGAGACAGCTCCTGCTTTGGGACAGTGCACTTGCCTTCCTCAAGCAACAATAGATCATTCTGGAAAGGATCCGAAACCCTGCAAGGGGAGCTGATATGTGCTGAGAGGAACCTGTCAGGAGACACAGATTCAGTCACCAGCACCCTGTCTATACCCACCATGAGGATTGTGTGGGTAAAGGACAGAAGCATGAAGTGGTGGGGAAATGTTCTGTCGCCTTGACTGCATGCTAAATGTGAACATGTACCGGCCACTATTGGCCATGTGTCATCACATGATTGCCTAATGGCCCAGCTATTGACCATTATGGTTGGAAATGTTTTTGCAAACCTGAGCATATTTTTGTGTTGCACTGGCATTGCTAATCCATGTAATAGGTACATTAGTGCACATATCAAGACATGTAAAAATATTATATATTTTGCTACATGAAAGCATGGAATTTTTAAATTGGGCTCAGGTGGAACCACTGAATGTTAAGAAATGGGAAGGAGGGGGGATCTTCCAGTCCAAGGCAGTGAAGGTCACTGTGCATGGAACGTACGTAGGAGCTAAGTTGCTCATTGGTTAAAAACAACTCCTATTTTCTTATCTTTTGAAAGTAACATTTTTTGTTTGCTAGGAGAATAAGGGGTCATAACATCATAGAAAGTATTGCTTTACATTTTATATATGTCTCCCTCTACGCCATCGTATAGAAAAGAAGAGAATGGATATTCATGCATAGGATATATGTAGAAAGGTTATTATACGTAGATGCTACGTATGAATATGCATGCTCTATTCTATGAGATGATAGAGGGAAAGAGTTAGAACGGGAGGGAGGGAGGGACTAGGAGCCAGGACTCCTACATTCTTTCATAGGGCTTGGGGGCTAGTAGGTTACAGAAATGAGATTTTTACATTATGTCAGGATGGACATGGATTGTACGTACAAGAAATGTGCAGACGTTTTATGTACCAAGGCATATGTCTTATGTATGCGTGACTTTATGCTCACAGAGAATAGAAGAGAGAGTAAAGAGATATGTACAGGAATGTTCACATGTTTCTTGTACATACATTCTACATCCATCCTGACAACTTTAAAATCTCATCGACATGTTGCTGCTACAGCTGCCGCTGCTCTCACGGTGGGCTGCATCCAAGCAGATGTCAGGCTGCAGAGGTGTAACTGTGAATGGGGCTCTCTATTCTTGGGCACAAACAGCATCCAAGCCTGGGAGCTGCTGGGATGGGCACAAGATGTGTATGGGGGGTTCCGTGGATTAGATGGCTAGTGGATTAGAATGGGAGCCAGGACTCACGGGTTCTCTCAGGGGAGAGTGGTGGCTAGTGGGTTAGAGCAGGGGAGGCTAGGAGTCAGGATGCTTGGGTTCTCTAGGAGGGGAACAGACATTAGTAGCTTAGAGTAGTTGGAGGCTGGGAGCCAGGACTCCTGAGTTCTCCGTTAGGGGGTTGGAAACTAGTGAGTTAGAGCAAGGGAGGCCTGGGAGCCAGGACTCCTGGGTTCTCTCAGAGGGAAGAGGAGGATAGTGGGTTAGAGCAGGGGGGTGGGAGCTTATAGTGTTGTAAAAGGGGGAATTTAGTGTATTCCCCTATAAAAAGCAGGGACATTCTAGGATCAAAAACCCTGTGGTTTAAGAGACCACTTAAGGCACTTATAAATTCACTCATGCTCAAAAAAACCATGGAAATTGTAAGTTAAGATTCCCGCATTAACTTGCATGCCATGTAAGTAGTAAAGTCATACAACAGAGACAAAGTAGAAAAGTGATATCTTTTATTGGACCAACTACACTTGGTGGGGGTATGTAAGTGTTTGGACCTCACAGGACCCTTTGTCAGGCAAATCTTGGTTCCAACTGTAGTTGGTCCAGTAAAAGATATCACTTTACTACTTTGTCTCTATTGCCTATATTTAGGACCAACACAGAAAACCCTACTTTCTCTACAGTAAATATGTACAGTCTTGCATATTGTGCTCATTTACAACTTACGCTCTATTCACCCATACTTTGCCTTGATCTTTCCACCCAGACCTCTTCCTCTGCAGCTTGGGTCCAACACTGAAGTTGGGGATATCAGGGTGTCAATGGACAGCTTCCTGCCCCGATGCCCCTGCTTTTTCCTATATGCTTTCATTTACATTGGGGAAACTCCCTCTCTTTGGAGTTCCCTAAGGCTCTGACGTGGGCCCTCTTCTTCCTTTACACTCTTTCTCTGAGTAAACTCATTGAATTTTTTCAATTTGGGTTCCGCCCCAGCTATGGTACTGAGATGGCGTTGGTGGCTTTGGCTGACGATCTCCACAGGGAGATGGATGCAGGATGGTCGACATTTCTGATCCTGCTAGATCTATTGGCTGCTTTTGATACCATGGACCATGGGCTGCTGCTGAGACGGCTGTGAAATCGGGGGGGTCTGGATGGACTGTTCTTGGATGGTTCCACTCATTCCTCTCAGATAGAAGCCAGCGGGTGGTGCTGGTAGCTGAAACATCATGCCCCTGGACCTTGACCTGTGGCATTCTGCAGGGTTCCATTCTGTCTCCACTGTTATTTTAATGTGTATATTCAGCCCCTGGGGGAGCTCGTGAGGTGGTTAGGGGTGTGTTGTCACCAATATGCTGATGACACACAGCTGTACCTCTCTTTTTCAATGGACCCAGATCCTGCCATCTCGATACTTTCCCAGGGTCTGGAGGCTGTGGCGGATTGGATGAGGCAGAGCAGACTGAAGCTGAATCCAGACAAGACGGAGGTGATGGTAGTGGGGAGGGCGAAGGAGGTGTCGGCTCCTCCTATGGGGGGGGGTCTGCCCTCTGGTTGCCCAGCAGGTTCGGAGTCTGGGGGTGATTTTGGATGCGGACCTCGGCCTGGATCGGCAGGTGGAAGCGGTGGCTAAAGCCGCCTTCCGCCAGCTATATCTGGTGCGGAGGCTGCGCCCATACATCTACAGACCCAACCTGGCCACTCTCATCCATGCCTTTGTTACCTCGAGGCTCGACTACTGCAATGTGCTCTACGTGGGGCTTCCCTTGATATTGGTTCGGAGGCTGAAGCTGGTGCAGAATGCAGCGGTCCATCTCCTTATGGGGACGGGTCGCCGTGAGCACATTACACCAGTGCTCCGTTCTCTGCACTGACTGCCTATAGCATACCGAGCCAAGTTCAAGGTGTTAGTATTGGTATACAAAGCCCTATACGGTCTTGGCCCCTCTTATCTCGGGGACTGCCTCACCTTCCGTGAGTCAGGACGAACCCTCCAATCCACTGGGGGTGCCTATCTGGGGGTCCCCCGTGTAAGGCGGGGGGCTACCATGGAGAGGGCATTCTTGCTGGTTCGGCCACAGTTGTGAAACTCCCTTCCAAAGGAAGCCCGCCTGGCCCCGGGTCTGCTCGCCTTTCGATGGGCATGCAAGACTTGGCTGTTCACCCAGGTCTTTGGAGGGGAGGGGGGAGGGAGGGGTAAATGGGGAAGATTAGTGGGTTGGGGAATTTGGGGGAATTGGAAGGTGGGGTTAGGGTTGGTGGTTTTAAATTATTTTTAAACTGATGTCGGTTTTAATGTATTTTATTGTTTTACTGTATTGTTAGCCGCCCCGAGATGTCATGGGCATGAGGGGGCGGCATAGAAATGTAAATAAATAAATAAATAAAATTATGGCTTCCAGTACCACCTGTATGCTGATGACATGCAACTCTATCTCTCCACTCCTGTGCTCTCCTCCTCTATCTAGTCTCATATCACTGACTGTCTCTCTGACATCTCTGCTTGAATGCCTTGCTGCCAACTCAAGCTTAATATGGCCAAGACTGAATTCCTCATCTTCCACCCCCCTAAAAAAAAAACATTCCCATCCTACTTCCCTCTCCGTCTCCATTGAGGGTGTCACCATCCAACTTGTCCCTCGGGCATGTAGCCTGGGATTCATTTTTTACTCCTCCCTCTCCTTTACACCTCAGATCCAGGCAGTTGCCAAAACCTGTCACTTTGCTCTGTATAATCTTGCTAAAATCCAACCATGCCTTACTGTTGCCACTGCAAAAACCCTAGTCCATGGTCTAGTCAACTCTTGCCTTGACTACTGTAACTTCCTCCTTACTGGTCTCCCCTGCCCTGATCTCACCCCCCTCATCTCCATTCAGTACTTTGTTGCCAAAGATACTTTGCCCATTGCTTTGAGCACATTCAGCCCCTCCTCTTCACCTCACACAAGTTCTCTTTACAGGAACACATTCATCACAAGCTCCTCGTCTTCACCTTCAATATCCCACCATATTCCTGCCTGGGAGCTTCGCTCCTCCTCTGCCCCCACCCTTGCCTGCTTGTGACTTCCCTGCTCCTCTAAACATCTTTCCCCCTTTCTCCTTTGCTTCCCCTCTTTCCTGGAACTCCCTCCCTGCATATATTTGTTCTGCTCTCTCCCAACTTTCAAATTGGGAGAGAGCAGGCTACTGGGCTACTGAAAACCAACCTCTTCCATCAGGCTTTCCCTGGGTCATCCTGAGTAAATTTGCATCCTCCTCCTCCCTCCCTAAAAATCTCTTCCCTGTAACTATGTTAAGGATGTGCACCTGCATCTTCTCAAACTCATGGGTGTATCTTTGTCTTGCCTAATGTTCACCTCTCCCTCATCTCCCCCTTCCTTGTCGCTTAGATTTTGATCCCTTTGGAGTAGGGACCTGTCTATAACTACTGACTGTACAGTGCTGGGTACATTGCTTGTGCTATATAAATAGTAGTAGTAGTAGTAATAATAATAATAATAATAATAATAATAAAAAATACATATTTTGCCGGGGGCGGGGGGAATGGCTGTTAATAGGGGGAAAATATACTAATGTAAGATGCCAGATTGACACTACTGTTGACTGTAGTCCTTTTACAGAGAATGAATAAAACATTGGCATTGGCATTGTCAAATCTTCCCTTCCTCCTTGCACAATCACCAGTGTCCATCCATTGTGGAAGACCACCTTTAGAGAACAGACAGTGATTCGACATAACTTCATTTATCTTTGACACCTTCTCTGGGCATGTCAGCAAAAGTGGACAATTAGGTCCTTTTGACACTGGCCACGGCTGCGGGGGGATTGGTGTGTGTGTGGCAGCATGGGCGGTGCAGGGGGTGGTGTACCCAGGCGTACATCAATCCCCCATGCATGCCCACACATAGCCATGTATGGAGAAATCACTGTTTTGGCCAATTGCTCCGTGCGTGGGTGATGGGTGGAGGTGGGTGGACATGTGTGTTTTGTGGGAGCATGCATGCACGCCCACCCACCTGCATGGAAGTCAGAAGGGCAGCACCAACTCATGGCCACACAGTGGGCCTGCATGGGCCTAAGTGGGTGAGTCTCGTGTAAAAATGCCCTTAATGTGAAATGCATTTGTGTTTTGGCGAAGGGTAGTACCTGCGTTCACTGGGAACTGTACAAAGAGCAAGAATCTTTTAGTAGGATTTTTCTCTTTTTGAAATTAAGGAACATAAAGCATTCTCTTGATGAGAATGTTGCCCATTTGTTTTCAGTTTCTGATCCTCTTAATTTCTGTTGTTCTGTTTTTTGTTTTTGTTTTTTAAGTTCTATAATCAATCAAATCAGGGTTTTCATGATTGTTTGTTTTACAGGTTTTTTATATATATATATAAAATCCCTACTGGATTTATTATACTAAAACTTTATTGAAGTTCTGATATATATTTTTTTCTTATTTTAATTTAGTAAACTCACTTAGCATTGCCTTATCAAGTGCAACTAATTAACATCAAAGAGATATTGTTCATTATCATTCTACTATCGGTTATGTATACTATAACTGCTGAATTGACTTTTCTAAATCTCATTCAATACGCTCACTTTAAGTTCCATATAGATTGTCTTCCTCATTTGTGCAGTACTATGTAAGTTAATAATGCATATGCATTTAAGTGGAAAATTACCTCTTCCTAAAGAACCATCAGACCTGGCTATTGACATCCTATGGAAAGTAAAGTACGCGTAGTCCAATGCTAGAGGACAAACTTGTTGACCTTTCTAGTCTCCATCACTCACATACACCTTTCCATATGCCCAGAACTCTTAGCACAAAACAAAACTTCCATAATTCCACTGTAATTCAGTGCATAATCAAAGAAATATGCTTCCCTGGTGTGCCACAGACTCCATGGGGATTTCTTCGAATAGGGGATGTGTTCCCATTTCAGACTAATGCAAGAGAGAGAAACAGAAGCCATGAAACCTGCCCCCATAAGGAGCCAGGCTGCCGCATTCTGCACCAGCTGCAATTCCAAACAGTCTTCAAGGGTAGCCCCATGTAGAGCACATTACAGTAGTCTAGCCTTGAGGTAATGAAGGCATGGATGATGGCTGCCACATCTAAATCAGAAAGAAAGGGCTGCAGTCTTCTCACAAATGGAGTTGGTAAAAAGCACCCCTGGCCACCGCAACAAGCTGAGATTCCAGGCACAGCGAGACTCCAATTCTGAGAACTTGAGTGACTGGAAGGGTTGGATGTCATCAATAACCGGGGTCCCAACCTGTCTCCCCCCAAGTCACAAAGTCAGCTGTAAAACGTATGGGCTTGCCAGGGTGTCTAAGTATTTGTAGGATCAGTCCATCCACACATTCAGTCATTGGGAATTAGCAGCATAACAAAAGTTTATTCATATAACATAGTCTCCACATAGGCGTTTACACAACACAGGTCTCAGCCTTGCCAGGCAGCAAACCTTTGGATAGCTCAGGTTCCACTCACTCTCTCTCTGGTGTCAAGCTTCTCCTCAGGTTCCTCAGTCAAGACTCTCCTCCATAGCCTTCATCTCTCCAGCACAGATGTTGCCTCTTTGGTATCCAGCTGCCTTCTGACTCCTGCTTCCAGCTTCCTGTCTTATATACCTCCATAGTGGGCATGGCTCAGGCCCCACTCTGTCTCTCTTAAAGACGTAGCAGCCTTAACATGCTGCTCCCTGCCACACCGGCCAACCATCACCACCTCAGTCTTGTCATAATTCAACATCAGTCGACTCACCCTCATCCAGTCCCCCACAGCAGCCAGGCAACGGGTAAGCACCGAGATTGCAGAGCCTGAGTCAGATGAAAAAAAGATAGATCTGGGTGTCATCAGCATGCCGATGACACCTCACTCCAAACCTCCAAATGATCCTGCCCAGCGACTTCATATACACTTTGGACAGCAGGAGGGTGGAACAAGATGGAACCCTGAGGGACCTCACAGGGAAGATTACAAGGTGACACGATGAGCAATTGGCCATCACTACTCACTGAGACCTCCCCAACAGGAACAAGCAAAACCAGTCAAGAGCTGTCCCATGCACCCCTCCAGGTCCTGCAGTTGAGTCAGCAATACCTTGGGATTAACAGTATCAAAACCGTCCATGTTAAATAACCAGTATGCCGATACCAGTTAATCCGATACCAGGGACATCCAAATACCGATAAATCCGGTATCCTCCCCGGTGTCCCATCCCTAGTACTCTTGGACCTATACATGCTAAGGCAATGCCCACAGCCTAATTGATGGGATGCGTGCACATTAGCCTGCATAATCAGTGAGGGCTGCTGATCCTGCGGGTCTGGAGCTGACATGAAACCTTCGGTCCTCCAATGGTCTAGGTTTTCCACCCGTGACTGTATGGTACTTGCAGACCTATACGTGCTAAGGCACTACCCGCAACCTAATTGATGGGATGCATTCATATTAGCCTGCATAATCAGTGGAAGCTGTGGGTCTGGTGGGTGGTGGCCCTGTGTCCAGTGGTGGCAAACATCTGGTGAACACCTAATAAACAAGCAGGTTTACTCCCACCTGATGCAGGCTATCATGGGCTATCGTCTCATTTGTTTCCCCCAAATGTTTATGTACATTTTAGTTTGGAGGGGGTGTGTGGTATTTTGATAAATGTTCAGTCTGTTGCAGAATCTCTAAATTCAAAATACATTTATTATTGCACCTTATCGAAGTAAATTCAACAGAACATGCTAACACCTTTTATTTTTAGCTGTGATGAGACTCTGCATGAGTGGAGAAGGCTATATGTATTGGCTCAAGATTTCTGGCACTGTTGAGACATTCCTGCCCCCACCCAAACACACACATGCCGTGTTTAGAGAGAAAGTATAAGAGGTTCTGAGTATGAACTCTTTGTGCAATATAATCGTGCCGCAAGCTTGAAAGTTGCATTTTACCTGGAAAAGAATTTTATTTTTCATGTCATATTATAATGTCATCTTTGTTATCCTCTCACCAAATCGCATTATAGGTATTTGGCAACATCTAGAACCTAACTCTAAGCACTTTTGCCCCGTTGTGTCATGACATCACATCCCGTTGGCATATAAATAGTCCCTGATCATCAGCTCCATCAGTTCTTTTCTTCCCACTTCTAGTGAGCTCAGTTGTATAGCAAAGATAACTCTGTATGGCTTGGTGAAAGGCTTTAGGCGCTGTGTGGGAAAGATTCCTAATTCTGATGTTCATGCTTGCTGCCTCTTCTGCCTATGGCCAGAGCATAACACTGAGAAATGTAGCTTCTATCAGGGGTTCAAACCCTGAGCTATGAAGGATGGAGTATGTAGTGGTCTTGGCCATGTCTGTCCAGGAGCAGGTCCCAGTACTGATGAATTCAGGTATTCTCCTTGAGTGACCCCATTCCTCACCAGCTCTGGTTCATACCCCTGCACCATTGGGATCCATTCCACGTGGCACTCCAGTGCCAACAGGTGTAAATCCAGCACCAGCTCTAGGGATGGGCAAACAGATCACAGTTCAGGTTCCTCGGTTCGGTTCGGCTGCGTTCGGTTCGTCCATTCAGTTCGGCAGTTCGGTTCGGCTGCATTCGGTTCGTCCGTTCGGTTCGGTAGTTCGGTTAGTTCACCGAGTTCGGGTTCGGCTATTCGATTCGGCCGTTCAGCTGTTCTGTTCGGCCATTCGGGAAATGTTGTTATGGGTGTTTTTTTGTTTTTTATATGTTTTTTTGGTTTTTTATTGGGTTTTATATGATTTTCTTTTGTTTTTTATTTGGCTTTTTTTGTTTTTTTATGGGTTTTTTTATTTTATTTTTTTATCTAATATTATATATATCTATCTACACTACATCTAACTGCTATTAACTATTCTAAATGCTATGAACTAAATGGATTCTCTAATAAGTACACAGACCTATTCCTACAAACACTAAAACTAAATCACTAACGCTATCTCTATCACTAAGCTAACTCGTACATCTATCTATCTATCTATCTATCTATCTATCTATCTATCTATCTATCCCATATCCATATCCATATCCATATCCATATCCATAGATAGATAGATAGATAGATAGATAGATATCTCCATATGTATATCCATATCTATCTATCTATCTATCTATCTATCTATGGATATGGATATGGATATGGATATGGATATGG
>QEPC01004784.1:147996-160926 GCA_003113815.1 Sphenodon punctatus | reverse complement strand
CATATGTTTAAGATCTGGGTGAGTGATTTAGACACACAGAAAGTTCAGGATGTAACAGCAAACATGCAGGAGAAATGTGTGTGTAAAAATGCCCTTTGAATAGGGGTGAAAGTCTACTCAATTTTTTTCTCTATTTCTTACTCTTTCATTTTGAAACAATATTGTTTAAAGACCCATTGTGGTTGCAAAAGCAACTTAAAATATACACCAAAAGCTAACTGATTAAATAACGCTAGCCACCAAAGTCTGCTAATGCAATATGTGTAAAAGATGTGAATTGCAACTTTCCAGGTGTTTGGTGGCTTCCAACTTTGTAACCGTGAAATCTGGAACTTTTCTATGATGTCACAAGGAGGATACATAATTTGTCAGCCACAGCTCCCAGGGAAAATACAAACAAGAGCCAGGGGTCATGACCTCATGTTAGTAATTCAGGGGAGGATTTAGAGAAAAGAGGTGTGGGTCCTGAGCACACTGAGCCAGGGAAAGGGGCATATTGGGACAGTCCCACTAGAGAAGAGATTGAGAACACCCGTCCATAACAATACACGAAGACCAAACTGAGACCAAATGGAAAGAAAGAGAGAGGGCAAGATTATCCAGATTATAGCACAAGACTACTTCTGTTTGATCATCCTACCTCTGTCCTGTTCAAATCGTATTGGAATGGATGACGTTTTAGAAATAGTCATATACTAGAGGTCATATCTGTGAGACAATTAGATTTTATGGCATCTTTGTAGCTCCTCAAGAAATGTCCAAACATAAGGCCAGAATATCTGACAAGTTTTAATGTTTTGCATCAATTCTCAATCATTATAGCTTGAAAATTTCCCTCTTGCAGGAATATGTAAAGGTCAAGATGTAAAAAGGTACATTTCCCCAAAGAGCAAGAAAGGTCAGTATGATGTTAGAAAGTCTCAGTGGGAAGAGTGAACATGCGAGTTGCCTGTTCAAAATATTGCTGTAATTACACTGCACAGATTGCATCAGTTTAAATTATAAAAGTCCACATGTAGATGGCTTTTGGCTGCAGAGGTTTTGTGGACCAGTTTTCAGAAGAACTTAGTACTCAGTAGCCCCAAGTTAGGAACATGTAATGAACACTAAAAATCTGTGCTGTGCTAAGCAAGCAAGCGAACCCTCCCCTGCTTTGTCCTCACTCCTCAAAGTATTGTGCCAGTACGAGCAACCTCCAATTCAGTGGTATTACACCGGGTAAAAATAGACAATGAACCGCTGTGGCATGATCTGGCATGATCTGGCCTGGACCTCACTTGCACATATGTTCAGGAGCCTCCAGACGTTATCCCAAGATTGCCCTGGACTGTATAAGCAGCTAGTCTGGGCTCTGGGCTCGTGTTATTGAATGGCAGGTTGGAGGGGGACAGAGACGGTTTCTACACCTTCCATTCATTTCGGGGTTCTAGCACTATCGATTATTTTCTAGTCTCACCCTCCCTTTTGTCAAAGGTTCAGAGCCTTAGTGTACTCCCTAGTGCAGAGAACCCCACTTAATTTTATTATTATCTTGTGGAGGCCTCCAGAAGCAGAGAATCCCCTTCCAGGAGGTGGGGTCGCGATTCCCCCCCCACCCCCGGAGGTGATGTTGGAATATAGGCAGACTCGTTGGTCTGACCACCTTGCACAGTCTTTCCTGGATATACTTCAAGACCCTGGCATGGAGTATATATGCCACCAAATTAGCTCTGTGGCCTCGGAAGCCCAGGAAGGGTTTGAGCTAGTTTTAGCCTTGCTCAAACCACTCCTTTCTAACAGGGGAACTCCCTCGCCCCACTTCAGGGGATTTCCAGGTTGGTTTGACAAGGCGTGTCATTCCCAATGTCTACTTTTGAGGCAAACAGCGAATCATCTAAAGAAACATCCAACAGACATTGGTAAAAAGGCCTTTATGGAAATCCATTCCCAATATCACCGCCTGATATTCTCGAAACGCTCATTGTTTCAGAAACATCAGTGGCTTCGATCGCAAAAGGCAGCAGGAAGCAGGGACTCTAAACAATTTTGGGGCCTTATTCGACAGGCAAGATTGGGGGGTGACACCACGGTTCCCGTGGTAATACCACCGGCAATGTGGGAGAGGTTCTACGGGGATATCTTTTTGGAGACATCTCTGTCTCTCTCCAACCCCTCGATTGAGGAATTTCATTCATTTCCCCACTGGCCTCCGGTTTTGGAGGAAGAGATAAAGGAACTGATTCTCCACCTTAAAAGCGGGAAGGCCCCTGGCCCTGATTTAATAACTGTGGAACTTCTGAAAGAAGCACTGGATTGGTGGGCTAGGTTGCTAGCACCAATTTTTACCCAAATAAATGCTATGGTTAAGATCCCCAAATCATGGTTCAACAGTATCGTGGCCCCTATTTTTTAAAAAGGAGATCCACGGGCCCCAGGGAACTATCGCCCAATAAGCTTGATTAGCATTGTAGGGAAACTTTATTCAAGATTGCTGCTAACCCGGCTTCAGGGCTGGTTGGATGACAACCAAATAATTAGGCCAGACCAGAAGGCCCAATCAACGGTGGACCACATGATGGTCCTTGCCCGTTTGATAGATAAAACTCTCGGACAGGGCCTGAAGGTATATTTATGTTTCATCGACTTAAGGATGGTGTTCAACTCTATCTGTAGGAGCCGGCTGTGGGCAAAGCTGGAGCTTCTCCAGACAGAGCCGAGGCTACTCCTTTTGTTGAAGAGGCTTCACAAAAACAACACCCTGCAAGTTAGGTACACGAGGGAGGGTGCGCTGTCACAGAAGGTGAGGGTGGACAGGGGAGTAAGGCAGGGATGCCTTTTGGCTCCCGCACTATTTAACATCTTTCTAAACGACTTCCCTGCCTTCCTGGCTGGGGTAGATTCTCATCCCCCTCGGATTGGTGGTAGGAGGATAGCCTCTTTACTTTATGCGGATGATACAGTCCTAATTTCACGGTCCCTGGTGGGCCTGCATCGTGAGATGCAGAGGGCCAGGGACTACTGTTCTAACGAGGACCTTACCATTAACTGCGAGAAAACCAAAGTACTAATTGTCAGACGTAGGAAGCACAAGGAATTACACAAGTGGCAGATTGATGATCATCAGATTGTCCAGGTTGCCAGTTTTAAGTACTTAGGAGTCATCTTTTCCAGTGCACCCTCCTGGCCGGCCCACTGGTCTTTGGCCAAGAGCCAAGCTAAGCAGTCGGCATGTGCCATCCGAGGGTTCTTTCGGCAAAGGGGGTAAGTTGATCCTACCGGCGCTCCGGCTGTTTCGAGCTAAGGTAGTTACACAGCTCTTATATGCTTTCCGTGTATGGGACTTGGTGTATTTGGAACAGCTGGAAACTCTCCAGAATGGCTTTTTGAGGGCCATTCTGGGAGTCCCTCATGGAACCCCACAGATCCTTCTTCGGATGGAGACTGGCTGTGTGTCTATTAAGGTTTTCGCCCTATAGGCCCTTATTAGATTCTGGCTAAAGATCAAACTCCTACCCCAGGGAGATAGTTCTCTTCTGAGTAGAGCTCGAGCTGATGGAATATTATCGCCTTGGCAGAGACAGCTGGAGATTATACTTGGAGAACTGGGCTTTTCCTTGGGTCACCTAATACCGCTGGGGATTAAACAAGCCATGGCTCTGGTGAAGCGGAGGCTTATCAACCAGCAACTCCAAATTGATATGGATATGCTTCAGCGCCAGCAGGTCAACCCTTTTTACAAGTCCCCTACCAGACCACTTTCTGACTCAAATTATTTAATAGCCTGGGCCAGCTTTCCACTGAGGCGAGCATTTTCCCGCCTTTGATGTGGCGTATTCCCGTCAGCTGTATTGGACGGTCGCTACTTGGATGTACCTTGGCAGGAAAGGAGATGTCAGTCCTGCTCTTTACAGGAATTAGATACCAACAATCATATTTTGTTTGTTTGCCCTAAATTTAGGGTATTTAGAGGCAAGCTTCTTTTGGCCCTTGGGGAAGCTCAGGCAAAGTTCCCTTTTTGTCTGGATCACAGAGCTTCTGACCTAATGTTGGCTGTGGCAGTTTTCGGTAACCTAGTCATGCTCCTGAGATGTACACGGCACTAGAGAAGGTCTAAGGGATTAGGGTTGACTCTTTGTTTATTAGGGTCATTGTTTATTACATGGGTCAAAGTTGGGCCAGTTTGGTAGAGTCATTTCTTAAGATGTGCCCATAATAATCTTCCTTTTATTTTTTTTATCATTGTGTTCTGTGTAAGCCGGCTCTGATGTGTTAGGCATTTATTATGTATACAGGTATATACCACTATGTGTGTCAAGGTTGAGACAGCCTGAAGGAGGCAAATTCAAAAACTCATTTGTGAGACGTGTATATAATAATCTTTTTATTTTATTTTGGGTAGTTGGACTTGGTGTGTTGTGTATTTATTGTGTATATAGTTATATTGCCAATGACTTATTGTCACAGTAAATAAAGATTATATTCATTCATTCATAGTCTGGGCTCTGACCTTTGGAAACCCCCGAAGTCACAGCCCGGGTTAAAGCCGGCCCGCCTGGGCCACAGTGGGCTATCACATATTTTTTGGGCCCTCATGACCCAGCCTGGATCGAGGCCTGCCATTGCTGGCCCTCACTGGTTGCCATGGCTGCTTGTCATGGCAGGGTGGGGGGCAGGGCACTGGGAGCAGCATGGGAGTGGGGACGGCCAACCGCACCTCTGTTGCAAGCCTCCCCAGGCCACAACAGGGGGGTGGCAACCTGGCCATGGGCACGTATGTGTGGTGCTCTGATACAGCCTGGATCATGTCCGTTGTGGATTTCCGCCCTAGGTTGGTTTGTGATGGCAGCATGCCGCCATCACGTGTGTTTTTACCCATTGATGCCACTCTCTGGGGATTGGAACCCTAATGTGAAGCCAGTATTAAATAAGACAGCTTTTAGATGAGTGGATCTACTTACCCACTTGAAGGAAGCACTTCCTGAAAAGCCACACAGGGTACGGTTAGAGCACCAGAAGTAGCCGGCGGCCATACAAATCGCGGCTCCCACAGTCTCTTTGAAGCTGTATTTTGAAAGCTTCGATATCGGGGTTTTCCAAATACAGCTTCAAAGAGATCACACCAGCCGTGATTCCTATGGCGGCCGGCTATTTCCAGTGCAACTAAACGCACCCTGCACGGCTTTTCAGGAAGCACTTCCTTCAAGCTGGTAAGTAGAGCTGTTCATCTAAAAGCAGACTAAGAGTGTTTCCTGAGAAGGCAAATTTATGTTTTAAAATGTATGTTTCAATGAACAAGTTATTTGGGCACTGGTTTTGCTAACACAGCAAATTCAAAAGTAAGACTCTTCTGAAATTACTCTTTATATCTACCTGACAAATGAAAAATGTGCTTGTGAAGCATATGAGCTGTGCAAGCATCCTCTTTGTAGCTAACACTACCTGGGACCCAAAATGTGTTGCATAAACTGAGTAGACCTGAGTTGGGAGTGGGTGGGCAGCCACATGGGTGGCCAATGAAAAGGTAGACTACATGAAGAAGAAGTAGTTTTTCCTAGGGATGGGCAAACGCGATTCGGAAGTTCAGAGTTCGGCCCGAACTTGGCCTGTTCGGATGACCGAACCCGAACCCAAACCCAAACCCAAACTGACCGAACCAAACTCAGTTCCTAATGTCAAAATGACCTAACAGTTTGGTCAGTTCGGATTGCGTTCAGGTGGCAAAAAAAGTGTCACTGGAAGGTCATATGTGACAGGGAGGGGTAGTCAGCTGAGGAGCAGACTTCCAGGCACCAGGGGTGGACAGGCTTGGAGTAGCAGCCAACCTGCCCAATCACCATCCCTTTTTGCCTCAGACCACTGGCTTTGCACTCTGCGATTGGCCATGGGCTAGGCTGCACGGAGCCAATGGGGCTTGCGGTGAGGCGGGCACAGCAAGAAACAAAACTGTCTGCCTCCCCCCCTTCCCAACAGCTTCTGAGTTGGCCACTGTTCCTGAACAGCAGGCATTTCATAAGGCTCCCTCTCCCAGCATTTCCCAGCTCCCCAATCCATTGCCATCCTCCTCCCATTTCACGCATCCAACCCATCTACCCCCCATATTCTCATTCATTTATTTAGCTTAGCTTAGATAGATGTAGTGGTTATTTTTTGTTTTTTATCCCTCCCTGTGTTCCCTGTGTTCAATCTTCCTTCCTTCCTCCCTCCCCCCTCCATTGAATCCTTTCCGTCCCCATATATTCCATCCCAGATTCCCTTCCCTTTCCATGTTTTTTCATTTAGAGTAGGTGTCAGGGTTTGGGGCCATCAGGGATGAAGGGGGTGGGTCAGGAAAGGGGGTGGGCCAAGGAGAGGGAAGGAGCCCCCGTCAAGCTTACCCGCGGATCGCAAGGCATTCCGTTGCTCCTAGGGGGGAAGCCGGCGGGGTGGAAGAGGTATTGAGGAGCAAGGTAGGGAGCAGACCCCCCAACTCACAGCTGCAAGGCAAGAGGAGGGGGCGGGGCCATCAGATAATGCTTCAGGGAACTCCACCATGCCGGGAGGTGAGGAGGCGGGGCCAGGACCAGCGCCGCGGCATTCAGCATGCTTACAGGTGCAATAGGGGCAGAGCTAGGCCTATATGAAGGGAAACCTTTAGTACCTCCATGCCGGCGATCAGCGTGCTGTGAAGCTGGCCCCCTTGGCGATTGTTTGAGAGTGTACCGAAGAACAAGTGTTGTGAGAGGGTGACTGAGAAAGGAGAACGGAGTGAGAGGCGCGTGCGAGGTAAGTGTTTGTGGAGTACAGATTGAGAGTTGTGGAGTGTGGGTGAGCAGAGTAGGGTGAGTGAGTGGGTGTAGGCAAGTATCCGTGCAAGGTCACTATCCCCTTTCCCCTCGAGTTCCCTCAGTGTCCTTACCCCCCAGGATGGTGCAGGCTATACCTTCCCTCCTCCCCAGACGTGGTTCTTCCCTTCCCTTCACATTCAGTTTTCCCCCATGCACTGTGTGAGTGAGGGCATGGTTGAGTGGGCAGGGACCTGGTCCCCCTGAAGAACTGGTAGGGGCCTGTTCACACTTTCTGTTGATCTCCCCTGTGATGACACAGCCTCGTTCATTAGGGAACATATTTGGCCACCTACTACCCTGAGGGGAACTTTTTCCCAACCGAAGTGTGCGCGCCCCTCCTTCTGCAGGAGTCCCATGCGTGTAGTGCGAGAAAGGTGCTGGGTCTGTGGGTTCCCTCATCATCCCTTCCCCGTTCCTCACAGTATCGCCGGTCTACCACCATGGACCTGGCACAACAAGTAGCAGAAATGGGCCTGGCCATTCAGGCCATAGCAATGGATCTTAAGGATCTAAAGGAGCAAGCGGCAGCTCGGGGTGCAGAAGCACCGGTCGAGGTGGGGCACTAGCACCCCCGATAAATGCACCTCCCCCCATGGAGGTTGTGGCTGCAGGGCCCCAGGAGAGAGAACCTCGGCACCCCCCCATCCAGAAATTTGGGGGGGATTGAAAAGGCTTTCAGGGGTTTCTGGCCCTATGTAAATTAGCCTTCCAGATGCAGCCTCTCATGTATGCCTCAGATATGGAGAAGGTGGCTTTTATTATAGGGCATCTGGAGGGCCTAGCCCTAGATTGGGCTACTCCCCTACTGCTTAAGGAAAGCCCCCTCCTGAGGGATTTGAAGGGGTTCCTCCAGGAGTTTCAGTTCCTCTTCGATTACCCCCACCGTAAAAGGGACGCGGAGGCGGCCATTATGACACTTAAGCAAGGGAGAGGCCCCCTTTTGGAATATGTGACATGATTCCAGCAGTTAGTGGTGGAACTGGGGTGGGCCAACGAGGTCCTAAAGGTTTTGTTTTGGAAAGGCCTCCATGACGAGATCAAGGATCAACTAGCCCTAACCGGGGTACCAGAGAAGTGGGGAGAACTTGTCAATCTGGCCTGTCAGATTGATGAGAGACTGACGGAATGTCGACGGGAATGACGGCAGGACACAAGCAGGATGTGGATGGGGAAGACCCCAACCCTAGGCATGGGGACAGCGAAAACTGAGGACCCAGAGCCAATGCAGATCGGAGCCTCCAGAGGACCCCTAGACCCCCAAGAGAAGGAGCGATGGCGGCTGGGTAAACTCTGTTACTATTGTGGGCTTGCCGGGAACTTTACCAGCGCCTGCCCGCAGCTCCCCCCCCCGTCACCGGGGGTTGGGAAATGACAGGTGCCGAGGTGGGCAGGGGGTGTCTCGGTAACCAGTGTCTGTTCCCCCAACCTCATGAATCACTGGAGCCCGGCTATGTATCTTCAAGGGGAACAGCTGCGGGTACCCTTGACACTCCAGCTTCATGCAACCAGGACAATTGTCCTTCCAGCGCTTGTCGATTCCAGGGCCTCAGGGAACTTTCTAGATGCCCAGGTGGCCTGGAAATATGGGATCCCTTTGATGCAGAAACCCAACCCTGAGGTGGTGTTCGCTATTGACAGGTCTCCACTAACCTCTGGTCCAATTACCCGTTGCACCCCGGCGCTCAGTAACTGGATTGGCCATCATCAAGAACCGCTGACCCTAAATGTGGTTAGCACTCCGACCTTCCCTGTCTTGCTAGGCATTCCCTGGCTAACCAGGCATAACCCCTCCATCGATTGGAAACGAAAGAGCATGTGCTTTACTTCCTCCTTTTGTACCTCCCACTGCTTACAGGAGTTGCCCGCACTGGAGAGAACCGGCCCGAAGGTGATGGTTGCCGCCATGAATGGTTCTAACCTCCCTCTGGTCTACCAAGACTTCACGGATGTGTTTTGCAAACAGCAAGCCCTAGAACTTTCCCCACATCGCCCCTATGGTTGTGTAATTGGCCTGATACCTAACACCAGTCCCCCCTATGGACGGATCTACGCTCTATCAGAACCGGAACTAAAGATGTTGAAGGAATATATTGATGAAAACTTGGGAAAAGGCTTCATTCGTCCATCTATGTCCCCTGGAGGGGCACCACTTTTTTTTGTCCCCAAAAAGGATGGGGGGTTAAGGCCGTGTGTTGACTACCGGGGTCTTAACACAATCAATGTTAAGAACCGGTACCCATTACCCCTCATTCCCGAGCTCCTGAATAGGCTCCAAGGAGCCACCATCTTCACGAAGCTAGATCTCCGTGGAGCGTATAACCTCCTTTGCATAAAGGAAGGAGACGAATGGAAGACCGCCTTTCGCATAAGGTACGGACACTTCAAGTATTTAATTATGCCCTATGGATTATCCAACGCACCAGCGGCCTTCCAACATTTAATTAATGATATATTTCGAGATATATTAGATCAGCTTGTAGTTGCCTACCTCGATGACATTCTTATTTTTTCACAGGATTCTCAACAGCATGTACAGCATGTTTGTGCTGTCCTACAGCGCTTAGGAAGGTATCACCTGTATTGTAAAATTGAGAAGTGTGCATTCCACCAAATGGAAGTTGCCTTTCTGGGATTCATCATCTCCGCCAAGGGTGTCCAGATGAACCCGTCCAAAGTGGAAGCTATCCGGGTCTGGCCAGTTCCCCAGGCCATGAAACCTCTGCAGCGGTTCCTAGGGAGTGCAAATTACTACAGACAATATATCCCGCAATATGCCGACCTAATAGTACCCTTAACGACCCTCCTCAAAAAGGCGCAACCGTATGCGTGGGGGCCGCCCCAGCAAGCTGCCTTTGATCACTTGAAGACAGCCTTTTCAACAGCCCCCATATTGCAATACCCTGATTTTTCCCTACCTTTTCTTGTAGAAACCGACACGTCCAGTGTAGCATTAGGTGCAGTATTGTCCCAACCGAGGGAAACAGGACAACCCCCTTTACCATGTGCCTTTTATTCAAGACAATTGACAGCTGCGGAGAAAAACGACACCATCCTGGATCGGGAGTTATTAGCCATCCGGGCCGCCTTTGAGGTATGGTGACACTTCTTAGAAGGGGCGTGACATCAGGTCCAGGTGCTCACTGACCACAAGAACTTAACTTTTCTACAAACTGCAAGGATCCAGAATGCGCGTCATGCCCGATGGGCCCTCCTTTTAGCCCACTTTGACTTTCAAATCATTTATCATCCCGGCAAACTCAACACCCTAGCGGATGCCCTTTCTCATTGCTATGAGGTCCCCAAGACCTTGACCTCCCAGGGGGAGACCATTCTAAGTCCGAGAGCCTTCTTAGCCGGGGGCCTTATGTCAAAACAAATGCGAACATGGGCTGCCCATGACCCAGAGTTACGAGTCCTAATGAAGGCCCAGACAAAAGGATTACCCAGACACAAGGGGGCTATTGTGGTTCCACGAGTCGCACGTCGGAAGATATTATGGGCCCACCATGATGCTCCCCTCGCAGGACATCCCGGGCAGAAGCGCACGTTACAGTTGTTGCAACGTCATTTTTGGTGGCCTACCATGCAGCTAGACGTACAACAATATGTACGGGGGTGCACAACTTGCTGTCGCAACAAGGTGCCACAGGCAAAGCCAGTCAGGTTGCTGCAATTAGCACCAGTGCCACGGGGACCATGGTAATGGGTCAACATTGACTTTGTGGTGGAACTGCCTCCCTCCCAAGGCCGCACCACGATTTTTGTGATAGTTGACCAGTTCACCAAAATGGGTCATTTTGTTCCCTGTAAAGGTCTCCCTACCGCTCACCAGATGGCGCAACTATTCTTACAGAACGTGGTCAAACATCATGGCATACCCCATACCATCGTGTCTGACCGAGGACCGCAGTTCATCACACGATTTTGGCACGCCCTCTTTGCAACGCTTTAGACTCAAATCACCCCCACCACAGCTTATCGACCACAAGCAAATGGGCAGGTGGAACGAGCAAATCAAAGCTGGAACAATACCTCCAGTGTTACATCGACTACTTGCAAGACAATTGGGTAACGTATATTCCACTGGCTGAGTTTGCATTTAACAATGCGCCCCATGCTTCTCTAGGTACATCCCCATTTTTTGTATCGTACGGGTTTCACCCCCGACTCGCCCTCTCCGAAGAACCTGTGCTGGAAGTACCTGGTGCGGGGGCTATGATTCAAGAACTCCATCGCTGCCACACTCACGCCCGGGCCATGCTACAAACAGCGCAGCAACAATACAAAAGACAAGCTGATAAACGGCATCAACCTGCACCCCAATATCAGGTAGGGGACGGGTATGGGTGGACCGAAGGCACTACCCCTCCCTTCGGCCTTCTGCTAAGCTAGACAACCGATTCATGGGGCCGTTTCCCATAGAACGTCAAGTTAACCTTGTCGTCTATTGCCTGACATTGCTGTCCTCCCTTCGTATACACCCGGTCTTCCATGTGTCCTTACTCAAACCACACCACCTACCTCTCTTCCCCTCTACAGCTCCCCCAGGACCTGTGTGTGATATTCAAGGGGAGCCCGAATATGAGGTCCAGGCGCTTCTAGACTCCAAGATAGTTTGAGGCACCTTGTTCTACCTCGTAGACTGGAAGGGCTATGGCATTGCGGACCGCTCCTGGGAGCCGGCGACCGCTATCCACGCTCCTCGACTCATCCGTCTGTTCTATTACCACTACCCCACCAAGTCTGGATCCCTCTGAACTTCCTTTTGCCATCGTCGACCCTGGGGAGGGGTGCTGTCAGGGTTTGGGGTCGGCAGGGAGGAAGGGGGTGGGTCAGGAAAGGGGGTGGGTCAAGGAGAGGGAAGTAGCCCCCATCAAGCTTACCTGTGGATCGCAAGGTGTCCCCGCACCCCGTTGATCCTAAGGGGGAAGTCAGCGGGGTGGGAGAGGTATTGAGGAGTGAGGTAGGGAGCAGACCCCCCCAACTCACAGCGGCAAGGCAAGAGGAGGGGGCGGGGCCATCAGATAATGCTTCAGGGAACTCCACCATGCCGGGAGGTGAGGGGGCGGGGCCAGGATGAGTGCCGCGTCATTCAGCATGCTTACAGGTGCAATGGGGGCAGAGCTAGGCCTATATAAAGGGAAACCTTTAGTACCTCCATACCGGCGATCAGCGTGCTGTGAAGCTGGCCCCCTTGACGATTGTTTGAGAGTATACCAAAGAACAAGTGTTGTGAGAGGGTGACTGAGAAAGGAGAACGGAGTGAGAGGTGCGTGCGAGGTGAGTGTTTGTGGAGTACGGGTTGAGAGTTGTGGAGTGTGGGTGAGCAGAGTGGGGTGAGTGAGTGGGTGTAGGCAAGTATCCGTGCAAGGTCACTATCCCCTTTCCCCTCGAGTTCCCTTGGTGTCCTTACCCCCCAGGACGGTGCATCTATACCTTCCCTCCTCCCTGGACGTGGTTCTTCCCTTCCCTTCACGTTCAGTTTTCCCCCGTGCACTGTGTGAGTGAGGGCGTGGTTGAGTGGGCAGGGACCTGGTCCCCCTGCAGAGCAGGTAGGGGCCTGTTCACACTTTCTGTTGATCTCCCCTGTGATGACATGGCCTTGTTCCTTAGGGAACATATTGGGCCACCCACTACCCTGAGGGGAACATTTTCCCAACTGAAGTGTGCGCGTCCCTCCTTCCGCAGGAGTCCCGTGCGTGTAGTGCGAGAAAGGTGTTGGGTCTGTGGGTTCCCCCATCATCCCTTCCCCGTTCCTCACAGTAGGATTATTAGATTGATTTAGGTTTCATTTCAGTTTTGTACCCCTCCTTGTCTTGTTTGTGTTTCCCCCATCCCATAGATAGATAGATAGATAGATAGATAGATAGATAGATAGTAGACATTTGTAGGAGTTAGCTTAGTGATAGAGATAGCGTTAGTGATTTAGTTCTAATGTTTGTAGGAGTAGGCCTGTGTACTTATTAGATAATCCGTTTAGTTCATAGCATTTATAATAGTTAATAGCAGTTAGATTTAGTGTAGATAGATAAATATAATATTAGATAAAAAATTTTAATTAAAAAATATATATAAAAAAAACAAAACAAAAAAAAACCCAAAACCATATAACTCCCCTCCCCCCCCC
>QEPC01004784.1:124187-146448 GCA_003113815.1 Sphenodon punctatus | reverse complement strand
GGGGGGCGGGCCATGCGGATGCCTGTCACACCACACAGCACCACCCCCTCCCTGATTCCCTATAGTGATGGAGCTGGCACGTCTAAAGGACATCTGGCCTCATCATGGACCAGGATCCAAGAAGGATACTGGTCAGGGATTCAGCGTGGTGGGCCAAACAGCCCAGCACATCTGAAAATACCCATTGTCTCTGGGTCCTGGCCTACTTCACCTCCAGAAGCCTCTAGATCAAGTTATTCAAGTATGGACTTTTCCTTAGCCCTCTCTGGACCTTCAGCCATGGATCAGTTGGATCTCTGGAGATGTCTACTTCCTTCAGTGTCCTACTCCCAACTGACAGTCTTACTAGGTTTAACATGGGTCTTATTTAGGCCGGATTTCTCCTAGCAGAAGCCTATATGCTTTGTCAGGTTTCTTTCTTAAAGGGCCAGTATCTTTTAAGCAATGTTTCCACAGTGTCCTGCCACACTAGTATAATGCAAATAGATGTTAGTCATTAAGAAGACAGCTGTACTTGAATGGGTATTATGTCCAAGTTACAAACTGGGCATAAGCCTGACAACAGGTAAGTGACTTTGCAATGCAACAGTGGGTGTCTATAGATGGATCATCCCTGGACGTACTCCATGAGTGACCAGGCCCACAACCTCTGCATGCAGCTCTGACAGCACTGGGTTTAAACAGACCCAGCACTGCTGCAGCCTGAAGTCTGTTCACACAATGCCCACCTCCCTCACACCATAGAGATGCAGGTGTATTGGTTGCTGCACAGGCTGCTGTCCACAGTTCTAAGGCATTGCCGGAGCAACCCCTGACCTAAAGCGGAGCTGCAGCAGGATGTTCCGGAGCACCACCAGAAGAGCTGCCCCAGAGCACGGACACCCTGCCCCAGCTCTTCTCTGGTTCACCCCCCAGTGGTCTGCCTTTAAACGAATGGCCCACCCGGGGGTGAGGTGGAGAAGAGGTGAGGCAGTTGTCCATCTAAAAACACCCAATATGAGTCATGTGTATATAGGTCATTTTCTTACCTGTATTAATTTTTTTTCGACTTCTACTTGAGAGCCAGTGTGGTGTAGTGGATGAAGTGCTGGACTTGGACCTGGGACGGACAGTCCACCCGGGGGTGAGGCAGAGCAGAGGTGGGGCAGCTGTCTATCTAAAAACACGCAACATGAGTCATGTAAGTATAGGTAAGTTTCTTACCTGTAACAATTCTTTTTTGAGCTCTACTTGAGTCAGTGTGGTGTAGTAGATAAGGTGCTGGACTTGGACCTGGGAAACTTGGGTTCAAATCTAACTGTATGCAGTGCAGGGGTAGGGCCACAAGGATGCACCTCCCTACCCCGTCCCTGGCCTGCCCACCGTAATTTTTGTTTAGCAGCTTGGCCGAGTCCTGGACGGTGTGATGATTCCCACCACCACCCAGAGAAGCCCATGGCAGTGGTGGGAGCTCTCACATCTGAAAATACCCTGCATCACCCAGTTCACTGGGGTCCAACTGGATTATTTTCAGGCCAGGGCCTTTACTAGGACTGAGGTGAGAGCAAGTGTTCCCATTCCGGGTTCAGTAAAATGGCTGCTCATCTGTAATGGCATGCTTTACACCCAGCCGGGCAACCATTCCCCAGGCAGTGTTGGCGCTTAGCCCGGGCTGTGATGTGGGGATGTTCCTGAGTCACAGGCCAGGCTAAGCACCAACACTATCCAGGGAACAGGCTATTGTCACAGGAAATGTGGGCTATCGCCATGTCTGAAAACACCCACAGTGCGGAACCAAGGAGGATTTATCCCAATTAATTGCAATCCTCAGACTGGAAAAGAGGTGGCAGGCATATGCTATGTGAGATTCCAGTGTTTCAGCTGAACAAGCTCTAAAATCCCAGTCATCCAAATATGGGTAGATAAACAGGCCTGCTCTATGAAGTGTTGCCACCACAGGGGTGAGATGCTTAGTGGAAACCCCAGTGAAGGTGCTTAACCCAAAAGGGAGTACTGAAAATTGGTAGTGGGCAGTGTCCAACGCAAAGCAGAGGAACTGGTGATGGGCAGGATGAATGGAAATATGAAAATATACCTCTTTCATATCTATGGTGGAAAAGAAATCCCCCTCTTTGGGGGAAGGCATAATCTTCCCCTACATCACCATATGAAACTTAAAATATTTAATGTTTTTATTTAGAGCTCTTGTATCCAAAATGGGACAGTAGCCCTCTGCCTTTTGGGGGATCAAAATAAGAACAGAAGCCTGTACTCCAGGTGATTCCATAACCAATTCAATAGCCTCCTTAGCCAATACCAACTGAATCTCAGCTTGCAAAGTGGCAGTCATATCTCAGGGAACTCTTGCGTAAACCATCCTCCTTCTAGGCAAGGAGGTAAACTGGATTGCATAACAATGGGCTATAGTGGAACAGACCCATTGATCCATAGGGATGGGCGAACAGACCACGGTTCGTGTTCGCCCGTTCGTGTTCGGCTGTTCATGTTTGCCCGTTCGTGTTCGGCCGTTCGGCGAGTTCGTGTTCGGACGTTCGGTCATTGAAATCGTGCGAGAGCCCGAAATTGAAAGTGGAAGCACCGAAAAATGGAAATTCGTGTGCGTGGGGAGCTGTGTGGCGAGTGAGTGTGTGTTTGACTCAGTTGGTGTGTTTTTGGCTGTGTTTTACTGTGTGTGACTTTGTTGGATTGGCTGGCTGTGTGTTTTGGTTTGCTTTGTGTGTTGGGTGAGAGAGAGATCCTTGTTTTTTTTTAAAAAAAAGAAAAGAAAAAATGAAGAAGGCTGTGGTGAGGATCCCCCGGCTGGGGGCCAACTTGCCAGTGCTGCCATAGCCACTGCCACTTGAGGAGGAGAAGGTGGCCGAGGCGGCTGCCCTGGTGGCGGCTACGGCGGCAGTGGCTAGGGCTACTGCTGCAGCTGGTGCTGCTAGTACTGCACTGGTGGCTTACTCCTCGGATGAGGAGGAAGCGGCGGGCTCTGGAGCTGCTGCCAGGTTCGTAAATTTTTTTTTTACTTTGAGGACAAGAAAGGCTCTATCTGTTGGAGAGAGCTCTCTGGCATGCGTGTGGGTGCGTGGGCAGTGGGCACCAGTCGGGCACAAACAGTGGGCATCAGCGGGTGGCAGAGGATGTCTGCAACAGTGAGGGAGGGTAGGGTACTGTAGTGCGGTGGGCTTTGGCATGAGCAGCACCCCCACCCAAACATGTGCCAGGCTAGCAAGGGTTNAGGACCGCAGTTCATCACACGATTTTGGCACGCCCTCTTTGCAACGCTTTAGACTCAAATCACCCCCACCACAGCTTATCGACCACAAGCAAATGGGCAGGTGGAACGAGCAAATCAAAGCTGGAACAATACCTCCAGTGTTACATCGACTACTTGCAAGACAATTGGGTAACGTATATTCCACTGGCTGAGTTTGCATTTAACAATGCGCCCCATGCTTCTCTAGGTACATCCCCATTTTTTGTATCGTACGGGTTTCACCCCCGACTCGCCCTCTCCGAAGAACCTGTGCTGGAAGTACCTGGTGCGGGGGCTATGATTCAAGAACTCCATCGCTGCCACACTCACGCCCGGGCCATGCTACAAACAGCGCAGCAACAATACAAAAGACAAGCTGATAAACGGCATCAACCTGCACCCCAATATCAGGTAGGGGACGGGTATGGGTGGACCGAAGGCACTACCCCTCCCTTCGGCCTTCTGCTAAGCTAGACAACCGATTCATGGGGCCGTTTCCCATAGAACGTCAAGTTAACCTTGTCGTCTATTGCCTGACATTGCTGTCCTCCCTTCGTATACACCCGGTCTTCCATGTGTCCTTACTCAAACCACACCACCTACCTCTCTTCCCCTCTACAGCTCCCCCAGGACCTGTGTGTGATATTCAAGGGGAGCCCGAATATGAGGTCCAGGCGCTTCTAGACTCCAAGATAGTTTGAGGCACCTTGTTCTACCTCGTAGACTGGAAGGGCTATGGCATTGCGGACCGCTCCTGGGAGCCGGCGACCGCTATCCACGCTCCTCGACTCATCCGTCTGTTCTATTACCACTACCCCACCAAGTCTGGATCCCTCTGAACTTCCTTTTGCCATCGTCGACCCTGGGGAGGGGTGCTGTCAGGGTTTGGGGTCGGCAGGGAGGAAGGGGGTGGGTCAGGAAAGGGGGTGGGTCAAGGAGAGGGAAGTAGCCCCCATCAAGCTTACCTGTGGATCGCAAGGTGTCCCCGCACCCCGTTGATCCTAAGGGGGAAGTCAGCGGGGTGGGAGAGGTATTGAGGAGTGAGGTAGGGAGCAGACCCCCCCAACTCACAGCGGCAAGGCAAGAGGAGGGGGCGGGGCCATCAGATAATGCTTCAGGGAACTCCACCATGCCGGGAGGTGAGGGGGCGGGGCCAGGATGAGTGCCGCGTCATTCAGCATGCTTACAGGTGCAATGGGGGCAGAGCTAGGCCTATATAAAGGGAAACCTTTAGTACCTCCATACCGGCGATCAGCGTGCTGTGAAGCTGGCCCCCTTGACGATTGTTTGAGAGTATACCAAAGAACAAGTGTTGTGAGAGGGTGACTGAGAAAGGAGAACGGAGTGAGAGGTGCGTGCGAGGTGAGTGTTTGTGGAGTACGGGTTGAGAGTTGTGGAGTGTGGGTGAGCAGAGTGGGGTGAGTGAGTGGGTGTAGGCAAGTATCCGTGCAAGGTCACTATCCCCTTTCCCCTCGAGTTCCCTTGGTGTCCTTACCCCCCAGGACGGTGCATCTATACCTTCCCTCCTCCCTGGACGTGGTTCTTCCCTTCCCTTCACGTTCAGTTTTCCCCCGTGCACTGTGTGAGTGAGGGCGTGGTTGAGTGGGCAGGGACCTGGTCCCCCTGCAGAGCAGGTAGGGGCCTGTTCACACTTTCTGTTGATCTCCCCTGTGATGACATGGCCTTGTTCCTTAGGGAACATATTGGGCCACCCACTACCCTGAGGGGAACATTTTCCCAACTGAAGTGTGCGCGTCCCTCCTTCCGCAGGAGTCCCGTGCGTGTAGTGCGAGAAAGGTGTTGGGTCTGTGGGTTCCCCCATCATCCCTTCCCCGTTCCTCACAGTAGGATTATTAGATTGATTTAGGTTTCATTTCAGTTTTGTACCCCTCCTTGTCTTGTTTGTGTTTCCCCCATCCCATAGATAGATAGATAGATAGATAGATAGATAGATAGATAGATAGATAGATAGATAGATAGATAGATAGTAGACATTTGTAGGAGTTAGCTTAGTGATAGAGATAGCGTTAGTGATTTAGTTCTAATGTTTGTAGGAGTAGGCCTGTGTACTTATTAGATAATCCGTTTAGTTCATAGCATTTATAATAGTTAATAGCAGTTAGATTTAGTGTAGATAGATAAATATAATATTAGATAAAAAATTTTAATTAAAAAATATATATAAAAAAAACAAAACAAAAAAAAACCCAAAACCATATAACTCCCCTCCCCCCCCCCAAAAACATATAAAATATTTCCTGAATTGCCGAACCCAAACCGAATGGCCGAACCCAAAACCGGTGAATGAACCGAACTGACGAACCTGCTAAAGTTGGAGAAGAAATGTCAGCCATGATATAGAGGGTATCCCCTACTGTTTTTTAAAAAAAATGTTTTGGAAAATGAATCAGAGTCAATTGACCCTGTTGATTTTGTTATATCTGTCTGCTGTGTTTGATACCTTTGAACATGAGATGTTGGTGACTCGCCTGCGTGAATGAGCCGGGGTGGAAGGACTCAGTGAGTGGTGCTGAGAGATTGCTCTTCATCCCCCCATGACCTCTCGTGTGGACCATTTGATGGTCGATGAATTTACAACATCAGAACTGTGTTGATCAGATCTCCCCATACATATCAGCAGCTAAAGTACTAAGGGTGGTGTGCTCATACTGAAGCACTCAAACTGGTTCTGAATAGGAACATTTTTTTATTCCTTCTCAGAAACTTGTTTGATGCAGAACTACTATTGTTTTCATTATCTTATAGTTTCTCAATGGCTAACACCTTACAAATACAAGAAGTATCCAGCAATAAAATCCTCAGAGTACATACATATGGCTACTACATTTTGAATACTACATTTTGAGAGTTGCAAAAGATTTTATCATACATCTCACACTGAAAGAAGAAGTATGTGCATGACTACAACTTGTAGAACTCCAGTATGGTTTACACAACATGTACACATGCATGCAAGAAGCAGTAGTAGTTTTTTCAACATGAGGCACAGGCCATCTGTTTAAAGGCTCAGAAAAGATTACAGCTATTTGTAGTAGGGAGTCAAATGGCAAATAAGTTTATTGGGGAATATAACTCTTCCACATGCTACATAAACCTGTGATGCCAGCTGCACCCCAGCTTAACTAAGAATTACACCAAATTTAACACTGGCCTCCACACTTGTCCCTACAGCCAGCCCTGTTGCCCACCAAAGGAGGGCTTCTCACAGCAATGGTGGGTCCCTTTAATTCAGACCAAAACATAAACACAAAGTCCTTTACAAAAGTATAGGTGGATTCCACCTGATTAGTATGACTTAGGGTATTTTCAGACATGACACCACCACAGTCAACCCCACTGAACCACAGGGGTGTCTGTGATTGGCAGCACATCTGTTTGAGCCCTGCCAGATGTTTGCCATGGTGAATCCCTGGCAGGGTTCAAAGCTAACCACGGTTCCAGCTCTTAGGCCAGCCTCAGGGCTGGAACCGTGGTTAGAGTGACCACAATCAGGAAAAGGGCAAAAGTAATGTCAGGTACCTTGCCCCATTCCTGATCATAGCCCAAGCCATGGGTAGGGATCGGGTGCAGTGGCTTTACTGGCCGCTGCACCTGCCCGTCTCCCTGAGGGTAGCTGGCCGAGGGAGCATGGGGGGGGGGCCATGCGGATGCCTGTCACACCACACAGCACCACCCCCTCCCTGATTCCCTATAGTGATGGAGCTGGCACGTCTAAAGGACATCTGACCTCATCATGGACCAGGATCCAAGAAGGATACTGGTCAGGGATTCAGCGTGGTGGGCCAAACAGCCCAGCACATCTGAAAATACCCATTGTCTCTGGGTCCTGGCCTACTTCACCTCCAGAAGCCTCTAGATCAAGTTATTCAAGTATGGACTTTTCCTTAGCCCTCTCTGGACCTTCAGCCATGGATCAGTTGGATCTCTGGAGATGTCTACTTCCTTCAGTGTCCTACTCCCAACTGACAGTCTTACTAGGTTTAACATGGGTCTTATTTAGGCCGGATTTCTCCTAGCAGAAGCCTATATGCTTTGTCAGGTTTCTTTCTTAAAGGGCCAGTATCTTTTAAGCAATGTTTCCACAGTGTCCTGCCACACTAGTATAATGCAAATAGATGTTAGTCATTAAGAAGACAGCTGTACTTGAATGGGTATTATGTCCAAGTTACAAACTGGGCATAAGCCTGACAACAGGTAAGTGACTTTGCAATGCAACAGTGGGTGTCTATAGATGGATCATCCCTGGACGTACTCCATGAGTGACCAGCCCCACAACCTCTGCATGCAGCTCTGACAGCACTGGGTTTAAACAGACCCAGCACTGCTGCAGCCTGAAGTCTGTTCACACAATGCCCACCTCCCTCACACCATAGAGATGCAGGTGTATTGGTTGCTGCACAGGCTGCTGTCCACAGTTCTAAGGCATTGCCGGAGCAACCCCTGACCTAAAGCGGAGCTGCAGCAGGATGTTCCGGAGCACCACCAGAAGAGCTGCCCCAGAGCACGGACACCCTGCCCCAGCTCTTCTCTGGTTCACCCCCCAGTGGTCTGCCTTTAAACGAATGGCCCACCCGGGGGTGAGGTGGAGAAGAGGTGAGGCAGTTGTCCATCTAAAAACACCCAATATGAGTCATGTGTATATAGGTCATTTTCTTACCTGTATTAATTTTTTTTCGACTTCTACTTGAGAGCCAGTGTGGTGTAGTGGATGAAGTGCTGGACTTGGACCTGGGACGGACAGTCCACCCGGGGGTGAGGCAGAGCAGAGGTGGGGCAGCTGTCTATCTAAAAACACGCAACATGAGTCATGTAAGTATAGGTAAGTTTCTTACCTGTAACAATTCTTTTTTGAGCTCTACTTGAGTCAGTGTGGTGTAGTAGATAAGGTGCTGGACTTGGACCTGGGAAACTTGGGTTCAAATCTAACTGTATGCAGTGCAGGGGTAGGGCCACAAGGATGCACCTCCCTACCCCGTCCCTGGCCTGCCCACCGTAATTTTTGTTTAGCAGCTTGGCCGAGTCCTGGACGGTGTGATGATTCCCACCACCACCCAGAGAAGCCCATGGCAGTGGTGGGAGCTCTCACATCTGAAAATACCCTGCATCACCCAGTTCACTGGGGTCCAACTGGATTATTTTCAGGCCAGGGCCTTTACTAGGACTGAGGTGAGAGCAAGTGTTCCCATTCCGGGTTCAGTAAAATGGCTGCTCATCTGTAATGGCATGCTTTACACCCAGCCGGGCAACCATTCCCCAGGCAGTGTTGGCGCTTAGCCCGGGCTGTGATGTGGGGATGTTCCTGAGTCACAGGCCAGGCTAAGCACCAACACTATCCAGGGAACAGGCTATTGTCACAGGAAATGTGGGCTATCGCCATGTCTGAAAACACCCACAGTGCGGAACCAAGGAGGATTTATCCCAATTAATTGCAATCCTCAGACTGGAAAAGAGGTGGCAGGCATATGCTATGTGAGATTCCAGTGTTTCAGCTGAACAAGCTCTAAAATCCCAGTCATCCAAATATGGGTAGATAAACAGGCCTGTTCTATGAAGTGTTGCCACCACAGGGGTGAGATGCTTAGTGGAAACCCCAGTGAAGGTGCTTAACCCAAAAGGGAGTACTGAAAATTGGTAGTGGGCAGTGTCCAACGCAAAGCAGAGGAACTGGTGATGGGCAGGATGAATGGAAATATGAAAATATACCTCTTTCATATCTATGGTGGAAAAGAAATCCCCCTCTTTGGGGGAAGGCATAATCTTCCCCTACATCACCATATGAAACTTAAAATATTTAATGTTTTTATTTAGAGCTCTTGAATCCAAAATGGGACAGTAGCCCTCTGCCTTTTGGGGGATCAAAATAAGAACAGAAGCCTGTACTCCAGGTGATTCCATAACCAATTCAATAGCCTCCTTAGCCAATACCAACTGAATCTCAGCTTGCAAAGTGGCAGTCATATCTCAGGGAACTCTTGCGTAAACCATCCTCCTTCTAGGCAAGGAGGTAAACTGGATTGCATAACAATGGGCTATAGTGGAACAGACCCATTGATCCATAGGGATGGGCGAACAGACCACGGTTCGTGTTCGCCCGTTCGTGTTCGGCTGTTCATGTTTGCCCGTTCGTGTTCGGCCGTTCGGCGAGTTCGTGTTCGGACGTTCGGTCATTGAAATCGTGCGAGAGCCCGAAATTGAAAGTGGAAGCACCGAAAAATGGAAATTCGTGTGCGTGGGGAGCTGTGTGGCGAGTGAGTGTGTGTTTGACTCAGTTGGTGTGTTTTTGGCTGTGTTTTACTGTGTGTGACTTTGTTGGATTGGCTGGCTGTGTGTTTCGGTTTGCTTTGTGTGTTGGGTGAGAGAGAGATCCTTGTTTTTTTTTAAAAAAAAGAAAAGAAAAAATGAAGAAGGCTGTGGTGAGGATCCCCCGGCTGGGGGCCAACTTGCCAGTGCTGCCATAGCCACTGCCACTTGAGGAGGAGAAGGTGGCCGAGGCGGCTGCCCTGGTGGCGGCTACGGCGGCAGTGGCTAGGGCTACTGCTGCAGCTGGTGCTGCTAGTACTGCACTGGTGGCTTACTCCTCGGATGAGGAGGAAGCGGCGGGCTCTGGAGCTGCTGCCAGGTTCGTAAATTTTTTTTTTACTTTGAGGACAAGAAAGGCTCTATCTGTTGGAGAGAGCTCTCTGGCATGCGTGTGGGTGCGTGGGCAGTGGGCACCAGTCGGGCACAAACAGTGGGCATCAGCGGGTGGCAGAGGATGTCTGCAACAGTGAGGGAGGGTAGGGTACTGTAGTGCGGTGGGCTTTGGCATGAGCAGCACCCCCACCCAAACATGTGCCAGGCTAGCAAGGGTTCCACTCTCCAGTTGCCTTGCCATCCCATTCCCTATGCATATGCACCCCCAAATAAGGGCAGGATCTTTCCTCCAGCCAGGGTTGTTGTTGTTGTTATTATTATTATTATTATAATTAACAAACATTTATATAGCGCCAGCAGTGTACCTGTGGCATCATCTTTACAAAGTAATAAAATACAGACACGGTCCCTGCCCCTAGGGCTTACAATCTGAGAGACATAGGAAGGGGAACAGAGGGAGAGACAGACAAGGGGTCTAACATTCATGAAGATGCGAGGTCTCAGGTGCACGTGCTTGGCTTGGTTACGATGAGAATGAGGGTTACGATGACGGTTCTATCTCCTGTCGCCATCCCTAGCACCCCAAGGAGGGCAGGATTTGCACATGCCAGCCAGGGCCTTCCTAGTTGTAATCCCAAGCACCACAAGGAGGGCAGGGCAGGGCAGGGTTTGGTTTGCACGTGCCAGCCAGGGCCTTCCAGTTCCTAGTTGCACTCCCTCCTAGCATGAGCATCCCCGGAGGGCAGGAATAGCACACAATTAAATTTCTAGTTGCAATCCCTAGTACTAGCACCCCGAGGAGGGAGGACTAGAGAGCCATCATCATAAATGCCTGATATTTATTTGGTGTTCTTATTTGTTCATATTTCAGAGAGGAATCGGATTCCAGCCTCAGCAGCCCTACTGCCAGGAGGACCAGGCCAAGGAGGACGACTCGGAGTCGGCAGAGTCAGACCCCTAGGGAGAGCTCACCAGCGACACCCCCAGACATTCAGCGCCCATCGTCGGATGTCTGGAGGTTTTATCAGAAGGGCGACAGAACCTTCCAAATGTTTCAAATGTGTTTAATGTACAAATAAGGCCAATGCTCCACTCAGTCCTCTGAACATGCTCAAATGTAATCTTTTCAAAACTTTGAAAAGATTTGGCTCAGATATGTGCATGAATTTTGAACCTCTGAAAAATGTACTATTTTGAATAAGACAGACAAGGCAGACAAGGCTGTGGCTGTGGCAAGGCTGTGCCATAAGATGGTGCCTGCCATGAAAACAACTACTTAAAATGGTCACCACCAGGAAGAGGAAGTAGAGGGGCATGGCCAACTGTGTAAAAGGGAAGGCAGCGCAGGAAGCAGGGACAGTCTGTTCCTGACCATTGAGGAGGACACATCTCCTGAAAGTCTGCCTGAAAGGATGCTAACCTGGACGGCCTGAAGGAAGGAGCCTGATGTGAAGAGCCAAGGCGTGAGTTGATGTTAGCAAGGCCAAAGACTGTGTATGCCTGGGCTAAACGTATGTGATTGTTACGTGCTTGATGGAAGACTGGCCAGAGTTTTGGTGCCTGGCCTGAGTAGAACTAGCTGTATGTAAATAAACTGGGTTTTTTTGTATTGTGAGCTGTTCTGTGTAACAGTTTTTCTGGTATGCAGTTATTTAGCTTTTTGTTTAATTTTTCTTATTAAAAAAATCTGTGAATTTGCTCCTGCACAAACATGTACATGGAAAATATGAAAAGTGCTGTGCAGAACAGGGAATCTGAATTCTGTTTATTAGCAGGACTAAGGCCTAAGAGAAGAACACAAAACAATTTATTAGTATCCTACTTATTGTATTTAAACTATCCGTTTCGAGTATCTAGCCTGAATGAGACATCCAACTTGTACAGACCATGAGTTTATGGCTGCAGAGAGCCTTTCAGAGTTAAATCCATTGTAATGATGAGTACAGTGTTCGTGAGTCTGCAAGCAGCCTAATACAATCCAGATCGACTAGATGATCCTTGAGTTCCTTTCCAACTCTATGATTTTCTATTATTCTAGGTCAATTCCACTGTTAACTGATTAAAGTGTATGCTCTGAAACCTAAAGAAGAGACTTCATGATATTAATGATTAAAGCTACGACTTTGGCACTGGGATTTTTACTGAAATTCACGGGCAGGACACAGAAATAATAAAAGAAATCACAGAAATGGTCTGAGGCAGCTGTGGCAGCAGGATGAGGGGGCTAGGAGAAGCAGTAGCAGAAGCAGTCTCCAGGCTTTCCCCCCCTTCCCCCCCCGCATCTATTGTGTTGGTGCCTGGCTTAGGTGAGGAGGGAAGCAGGGCACAAGAGAGACAGGAGCATAGCTGCTTCCCCCATGGCTCTTGTGTTGGTTCCTTTTCGAGTAGTACTAATTTAGGGTAGAAGTGTACATCTTTTGATCAAATTAATTGTTTTTTTAAACATGTGAATGATTAGTAAAGACATGCATGTTTAGGGTCCTGTTGAGTTTCCCCATTGTTACTTGCTATACGTTTGGAATAAGTCATCTTGCATTTTGCGAGAACTGAAAAATATAATTTGACGTTTTTAATATTAAAATCATCATGGTACTTTAAGATGAACTTGAGCTCGGCTAATGCTATTAAACTGCCAGCTGCCAATGAGTTATAAAGTCTAATTAATCATTTTGTCAGCTTTGCTTTCTGCAACTAGTCAATATAAATTTGAATAAATAGAAGGTTGTCGACCCAGGAATCTTTGAATATTCTGAATAAAAATGTGCCTGTTGTAAAATATTGTTTTTGCTTCCCTTCCCCACTGTATGTAATAAACACAGTCATTTCTTGTGTGACAGTACGCTTAGCAGGAACTTGTAGGGATTCAAATAGAATACCCTTAATTAAAATTTCTTAATTTCAGGCGAAAGAACAGAGTGAGGCCCAAACAGGATCTGTGAATTTATAGGTAATTTACTTTTCTTTTTTATATATATATATATATATATAAAAATCTCTTAAAAGGCAGTCTAAAATAATAATGATTTTGAGAGGAAAAAACTTTTTAGTCCAAATTTGTAGCTGACATTGCACTGTGACATGTCCCGTCAGGTTGCATCAACGCAGCCATGTTATGTAAAAGTAATGAAATGTGACTGATGGAACCCACAATACTGTAACATACTGTAACATAATGTGTCAGCAATTTTTTTTAATGGCGTCTTTCAGGAATCCTTTTTATAAGATACTTACAAAAATCAGATATAAAAAATATGTGCTACTAGCTTCTTTCTTCACATACTAAACAGTTAACAGTTAGACAGTATGGGTACTTTCAGACGTTACGGGCGGCCGGTTCACCACAGCGAACCACCAGGGGGGGCGAACAGCGCAACCACGCCCGGGGGTTGGAAAACGACCCAAACAGACGTGCCGGGAACGGGACCACGGCCCGGAACCGGGCCGCACCATCGCGGCCCGTGGCAGCACAACAGACGTGCAGCCGAACCCCCGGCGGGCGCTAAACCCCCACAAGGCACCGGGCAGGGGCGGGACACAGACATGGCCGACTGAGGGCAAACGAAGCCACAAGGCACACAAGGGAACGCCCACACAAGGGAAACGGGAAGGGAGGGGGGAAGAGCGAGAACAGGCTGACAGCCGGCTCACACAGCGGTCCCGCAGCGGGGCACAATGCACGGCCACACGCCCGGGCACACACACACACACACACACACACACACACCAGGGAAAGGCCGGGAAGGGGGGAAGGGGCGCCCGGAACGCCCCACCCGGAACACCGGCAGGGAGGGGGGGGGCACCACCACGGGGCAAGGCACGGACAGCAGCAACCCCCACACCACCCCAGTCCAGTCCAGTCCAAGGAGGTGCCCCCACAGGAACAGAGGCAGTCTCGGAGGGGGGGGGGGACCCCCGGAGCAAGGCACGTTGGGGGCCCCCAAAGCACAGCGAGGCCGGCGGAGGGGCGCCAGGAGGAGGAGGAAGGGGGCCCCACAGTCAAAGGCTGGCACAGGCAGGGCAGCCGGGTCCAGCGGTGCTCCTCCGCAGCACCAGCGACGCTCAGGCAGCACCCACGGAGTCACGGGGATGGAGGGGGCCCAGGACCACGGCCAGGGGCAGCAGCAAGCAGCGAGGCGGGCGGGAGCTCACCGAGGTGGGGTCCGCAGGTCGGGAGCGGCCAGCGGGGACCAGGCCCCCCCCCCGGGCCGGGGCGGGAGCCCACACGGGGGCACCACGCCGGGGGGGGCAGGCCAGCGACGCGGGGCTCACGGGCCGCTGCCGGGGGCCCCGCTGGCCCGAGGGCCCGGGTGGCCCGCCCGGTGGACCAGGTGGGGCCAGTGCAGCATGCCCCGGCGGTACCCCTGCAAGGACATGTAGTGGGCGATCAGGTAGTAGGCCTCGAAGGGATCGGGCATGGTGAGGGCCAGCTGCACATCCACACGCGCCCACACCGCCAACAGGGATGACATCTCCACCGCGGAGGGCTCCGGCACACAGCAGGCAGCAGAAGGGGGCCACGGAAGATGCCCCAGCTCCAGAAGCCGCTGGAACGCCGCCCCACGGGTGCGCTGGTACCCACGGGCCCCGTGAACACAGGAGAAGTAGCTCACGGCCAAGGCAGGGCCACCCTCGGCCAGGCACTCCGAGTAGGCGCCCAGACCACACACCACCAGCGCTGACACGGTCTCAGAGGCGCTCCAGGGCACATGGGCGCACAGCACCTCCGGGATGCGCCCCTCGGGGAAACGAGCCAGCCCCAGGGCCTCCGCATGCAGCCGGCAATCACGGGCGCTCACCACATGGCCAAAGTAACGGAGCCCGGAGCTCAGGCTCTCGTAGGCACCTGCACGGCTCCCCGGCCCGGCCAGGAGCAGCTGCACGGCAGGGGTGTGCCACAGGTCGCACAGAGACATGGTCTCGCGGAAGGCCCAGATATGGGGGGCCCCTTGGGGGCCGGACAGCGGGAGCCCCATGGATGGGCAGCCAGCCATGGTCCAGCACAACAGGGAATGGGACACGGAGCCCGGAGGGCACACAGACTGCCCAGGGCCGGGAGAGGCTCGGCCCGGCCCCCGGGACAGGGAACACGGGCCCGCACCGCAACATTGTAGCACAACAGAGCGAGGCGTGGGGTGCGGGCCCGGCACAGCTGCAGAGAACAACAGCGAGCTCTCTGTCTGCCTAATCGCACCTTCAAGGCCATCCCGCTACAAACAGCGAGGGGAGGGGGCCCGGGGTGCTGGGGGCGGGAGCAGCCGGAACGCACCGGCACAGGGCGCGCGCAGGCCCGCGAGGCCGACCCCCGGGCGGAGCCACCAGCACCGGGCCGCCATAAGCGCTCCCAGCCCCCACCGGGGCCCCAGCACCATGGAGCGCGATAGGGCAGGTGGGAACTGGATGTTCCTCGCGCTCGCGGCTGAGTGGCACCGTGACCACACTGAGCAGCTGTGCCTCCTGACCGAGAGGGTGCACCTGGCCGTCCGCCTGCGCTATGTCCTGGCCCTGCGGGCTGGCGTGCGCCTCCGGGGCCAGCAGGCCCGCAGGAGAGTCCGTGGCCGGCTCAGGGCTCGGCGCCGGGCCTGGGGGGCGTGGCTGGCCGCCTGCCGGAGCCTCACCCGGCCCGCTGCGCTCCGAGGGGCCGCGAGGCGGTTCCGCTGGGCAACGCAGACCCTCCGCCGGGCAGCGCTGCTGGCTATGCCCATAGCGCGGAGCCTATGGGTCACGGAGCGGCCCCAGGCCTGGTGGGAGCGGGCCCAGGCCCACTGGGGGGAGGCCGAGTGGGGGTCCCACTTCCGGATGGGCAAGGCCACCCTGCTGCGCCTAGCGGAGCTCCTCGCGCCCTGGCTGGAGCGGCAGCACACCTCCATGCGGGAGCCCATCCCCATGGTCCAGCGGGTGGCCATAGGGGTCTGGGCCCTCGCAACGCCCGACTCCTGCCGCTCCGTGTCCCAGCACTTCGGGGTGGGGCTCAGCACGGTCGCCTGCATCGTGCGGGATGTGTGCGAGGCTGTGGAGGGCGTGCTCCTCGACAGGACCATCCAGCTCCTGGACCAGGGCGCTGTGATGGCTGGCTTCGCGGCCGGGGGCTTCCCGAACTGCATCGGAGCCGTGGACGGCACACACATCGAGATCCTGCGCCCGGCCGCGGGGGAGGCCCTGGAGTATGTGAACCGGCACGGATACTACTCCCTGCACCTGCAGGGGGTGGTGGACCACCGGGCCCGCTTCATAGACATCTACACGGGCAACTCCGGCCGGAGTCACGACGCCAGGATCATGACCATCTCCCCCTTCTATGCCCGCATGTACCGGGGGGACTTCGCGGACATGGGCATGAGGTGGATCGAGGGTGTTCCCATGCCCCCCTGCATCCTGGGGGACCCCGCCTACCCCCTGACCCGCTGGCTGATGAAGGTCTACCCTGTCCCGAGCACCCCTGCGGAGCAGGTATACAATACCCGCCTGTGTGCGAGCCGGACCGTGGTGGAGCGTGCCTTCGGGGCCCTGAAGCAGCGCTGGAGGAGTCTAGCTGGCCGCCTGGACTTCACCGTCCCCACCTCCGCCCTGGTGATCGGTGCCTGCTGCGTTCTGCACAATGTGTGCGAGACCGAGGGGGCGGCCCTGGAGTACCCCGAGCCCCACCGGCCCCCCGGTCCTGTTCCCCTGTACGTGAACGCAGGGAACCCCCGGGAGTACCGGTATGCCAAAAGGATCCGGAACGCCCTTGCAACCCACATCGCCCGGGGGGGCCCGCTGTGAGGGCCTTCCCGCCCCTGGGGGCCCCACCCCCCGTTCCGTGCCCATGCCCCTGTACACGCGGTCCCACAGCCCTGTCCCCCCCACAAACGGGCCGGGGACAACTGTCTCTTTACAACACTTTATTGCCCACACAGTGCACACAATCACCCTGTGCCCCCTCCCCACCCCCGTCCCCGTGACCCCGTCCACCACCCGCCCTCATGTGGCCCTCCCCCTCCCCCCCCTTCCCACCATCCCCCCGCGTTTCCTGGGCCGACCCCTCGTGCGGCCGCTTGGGCCCACCGAGCTCTGGGAGCTCCCCTCCCCCCCACTGTCCGTGTCCCCTGCCGTGTCCTGGGCCGGTCCCGGCCCCGGCAGGGGGCCGGGCGGCGGATGGGCAGCTGTGCCCGGTGCCCCGGTCGCGCCCCGGGGGGGCTGGACCCTCCGGAGGCCCGGGGGCACTGGGAGGCGCATGCGAGGGCCCTGGGGCCGGGGGGGCGCCAGGGGCGGCAGGGCTGGGCCCGGGGGCGCCGAGGGGCCCGGCATGGGGACCTGGGCGGGCAGGGCACCCGGAGGTGCGCCGGCCATCACGTAGGCACACATGGTGCCCGCATGCAGGAGCAGGGAGGTCCCAATGTCGTGGGACCTGTCCATCTTGGCACTGTGCTCCCGCACCATGCCCTGTATGTCCTGCCGGAGGCCCCTGAGCAGCCCCTGCTGCCGCTGGTGCTCCCGGCGCTCCCGCCTCCGCTCCAGGCGCACCTCCGCCTCCAGCCGGCGGTCTGTCTCCAGGGCCTTCTCCATGGACCGCTCTATGGCCGCCTCCATGCGGTCCACGGAGGCGATCATGCGCTCCCCCTGTTCCTCCGCCCTGCGGACGATGTCCTCCGCTTGCTCCTCCCTGCGCCTGCGGACCCGCGCCCGGTACTCCCGCATCCGCTGGGCTGGGGCCGCGGCCGGCGGAGGCGCCGCGCGCGGGGGCTGCCCTGTGGAAATGGGCGGGTGGGTCAGTGCAGGGCCCTGTCCCCTAGCGGGGTCGGGTCCCGGGGCCCCCTGCCCCCCCTCCCCCACTGAGGCCAGAGGCCCCCCTGGGCTGGCGCCCGGGGGGCCCTCCCGCAATCCCAGCCCTCCCGCCTTACCTGGGTCCGGCACCTGCTCTCCTGTGCCCTCCGCGGGGGCCTGCACCGTCTCGCTGGCCCGGTCCTGGGGCTCCCCATGTCCTGCGGGCGGGAGAGGGGGGAGCGGGTGAAGGGGGCTGGTTGTGGCCCCTGCAGCAGGGCCCCCACCCCCGCCCCTGCCACCGGCCCCCTGGTCGTGCCCCCCCCTGCCCTGGGGGCCCGCTTACCCTCTATGTCCGTCTCCGAGCCTTCGGAGGCCGGCGCCTCACCCTGGGAGTGCTCCCCCTGGGACCACTGGCTGAGGGTGGTGAAGGTGCCGACCTCCGACTCCGCCTGGCCGGCCCGGCGTTGGGATGTCTCCGGGCTGCTGCTGGGGGGGGGCCTTGGGGCTTCTGCGGGTCCCGGGTGGTCCTCCTGGGGGTGGGGGTCCCCTGAGCTCGTGTCTACCGGGCGGGCGGCGAGGGGAGGGGGTACCTCGGCCCGCTCCCTGCCCTGGACCACAGCGCTGCCCACCAGGCGTGGGGCAACTATGGAGCCCTTCATGTGAAGGATGCGGTCCAGGGCATCGTAGTAGGGGGCGGTGCGGGCCCCGTGGCCGGAGCGGCTGTTATTGTCCTTGAGGGCCTTGTACCCCCTCTTGAGCTCCTTGGCCTTCGAGCGACACTGGTTGACAGTGCGCTCGTGCCCCGCCGCCTCCATGTCGCGCACGATGTCCCGGTAGACATGCTCGTTGCGCTGGTTTATTGCGAGCTCCACCTGGTACTCGAGGGTCCCCCAGATCCGTATGAAGTCCCGGGTCTCCTGGAGGCCCCACTGTCCCCCTCTGTGATAGGCCTTCCTCCGGCTGGGCCCCTGCTGTTCCTCCTCCCGGTGCAGCTCCTGCTGCACCTGCCTGTGCTCCTCCTCCACCTCCTCCTGGGGGTGCGCCTCCAGGGGCCGGGGGCCGGGCTCCTCCTGGGGCTCGTCCGCCCGGGCCGACTTTCGTGTCTGGGGGGGGGAAGGGGGGTGGTTGGTTGCTGGGTGAGGGTGTGGGCCCTCTCGGGGGCCCCCTGCCCCCCTGCCCTCCGCCCGGGGTCCCCCTGCCCCCCTGCCTTCCGCCCGGGGTCCCCCCGGCCCCCTCCACAGGGGGTTCCCCTGTGCCCCCTGTTCCCCTCCCAGTGGGTGCCCTTACCCGTTTCCTGGGTGCCTCCTGTGGGCCTGTTCCGGCCGCTGTCCCCGGGGCGGCGCGACCCGGCTGCAGCTGTGGTTGGTGTTCCCGGGGCGCCTCCCTGGTCGGGTGCTCCCGTGTGCCCCCTTCCTGCACCTGTGCCCCCTCCGCCTGCATCGCTGGGCCTGGCTGCACGTCCTCCGCCTCCTGTGCCGCCGCTGTCGCTGCTCGTGCCTCCGGTCTCTTCCGCTTCCCTCCTCGCTCCATCCCGCCACGCTTGCTTGCTGCTGCTCTCGCTTTAAATCTCCCTCCGGTGTTTGTGTTGGTGCTGGTTGCCTGGCAGCGACGCTGCGTGCCTCGTCCCCGGCCGGGGCTCCATTTTTTTGGTTCCGCTGGGGGATTGGCGTCCAGACGTTACTTTTGCTTGGTTCCCTGTGGGGGTTGGTTTGACCACGCTTCCCGAGACCTTCCCCCGGCTAGCCCGGGAAGCGTGGTTCAAACTGACCCCATGTGGGTATTGAGCGTGATGAACATCTGGCGCACGCCGTTCAGACGTTCCGGGCCCTTTGGCCCCGCGGGGGGGTTGAGCGTGGTTCAGTGTGGTTCACCGTGATCTCGTAACGTCTGAAAACACCCTATGTTTTATTTAATCTACCTTCTATTTGTAGTAATGTAAATTACCAAAAGGTAATTAAGCTAATTGGCCTGAGTACTCAAATAAGAAACACATGTTAGTTCTGAAGAGGATATTTGAATTCAGTGCTGAGCACTGGAAGCTAAATCTGAACTGGAACTTGACACATCAAGCTTTACCTGATCTAAGACTAAAGAAGAGATATGTCATAAGGAGAAAAAAGTTCCTAACTCCATAACGTAGAAAACAGATGTGATGGTGATCTACCAGCACATCTGTTTCTGGGCCACCAGATGTTGACTCTGGATTGCCCCATGCCATGCCGGTGGCTAGCCTGGACTCTTACTCCCAGACTATGCCCAGGTCACAGCCCGGGCTAAGGTCCGTCCAATCGCTCCAAAATGGGCCACAGTGGGCAATCATGTCTGCTATGGCCTTACAGACACATCCCAGATTGGGTCCACCATGTTTGGCCACCATTGGCTGCCATGGCTGCCCATCATGATGGAAAGTGAAGCACTGGGCGCAGCATGGGAGTGGCCAGCCACACATTTGTGCGCTTGCCCACCTTCCCTGGTGCCCTGGCTGTGGGCACATTTGTTGGAAGCCCAACCTGGTCAGACCATATCCCACAGGGCTTCCTAACCAGGCCCAGTTTGGGCCATAGCTGGGTGGCCATCATCGTGTCTGTTTTCACCCATAGTCTTTATCATCTGTGCTCTTATAACATGTTTGTGTGTTTCTTCAAATGGGTAAAAAGAAGGGGGAAATGTAGCTTGTGCTATACAACTTCAGTGCTGAATGAAGTGTAAGGAAATACTAGCATCAAAGTGGTTATCATTTGTTATGTTTTTATAAATGGTCTAGTAAACATTATATTATGTTTTTTGTTTTAAAGTTTTTAACATTGAAGTTAAAAGCTTAAAAGTAGGAGACCATGCCTCCCATTCTTTCAAACAACACATGATCTCACCATTTACTTTCCCACTCTGTAGCCAGGGCCCTGCTCTTGTGGGGGCCCCGCACTCAGAGTCCCCAGCTCCCGGCCTGAGAGTGGCCAGGAGCTGGGAAGCCCGAGCGTGGGGGGCCCCTGGACGAGTCCGACTTGACTCTGACTGGCAGGCAGCAGAGGGGGGAAGTAGGAGTGAGGGAGAGACAGAGGCCCCACCTCTCCCACACTCCGTGGCCCCTCCTCCACTGCCTGTCAGTCTCTCGGACAGGGGAAATGTGGGAGAGGCAGGGCCTCTACCTCTCCTTCATTCCCCCTGGCCGAGACAGTCAGGCAGCAGAGGGGGCCAGCAGAAGTGAGGGAGAGACAAAGATCCCACCTCTCCCTCAATCCATGGGTGCCCCCCCTCCGCTGCCTGTCAGTCTCGGCCAGGGGAAATGTGGGAGAGGTGGGGTCTCTGCCTCTCCCTCATTCCCCCTGGCCAAGAGAGCCAGGCAGCGGAGGGGGGGGCAGCAGAACTTCCAGTGACTGCCCCGCCCGAGGCTCCAAGCCCGGCGCAGGGCCCAAGCTGGCGGTGGCAGCGGCAGATCAGGTAAGTGATCCAAAATGGCTGGTAGGGATGGGCGAATGCGGTTCGGAAGTTCGGAGTTCAGACCGAACTTGACCAGTTCACTCGACCAAACTGAACCTCCGAACCGAACTCGATTTTTGAACCTAACCAAACCAAATTTCTGAACTTGGCTCTGTTCGCCCATCCCTAAAAGATAATATTCCATTTAGTTCAATGGGGTTTGAATTTCCGAACTTTGTTCGGAGGTTCAGGGTTCGGACTGTACTCGAATAGTTCGGTTGACCGAATCAAACTTCCGAACCGAATTTCTGAACCAAACCAAACCAAATTTCCGAACTCAGTTCTGTTCACCCATCCCTAATGGCTGGGCTTGGGGATGGTTGGAGGGGAGTGTGGAAAAATGTAGCAAGGGGGTGCTATACAGCTGAACTGACCACTTCAACTGTGTTCATCCAAATCTCTAACCTGGGGTCCCCACAGCTGGCAAACCCCAGAAAAACCTATTTTTTCCTGCCACCACCTGGGTTCCAGAAATCAGAGGGGATCCACACAACCCAGGATATATGAACTCCAGAAGTTTATAAGTCCACAGCTTCCCAAGGCACCCTAGTCCCCTTTACCTGGTGTTCTCCCACTTCCAGGAGGCAGAACCCTTGGAGCAACCAGAGGTGCTAGGGGTGGGAGTATCGGATAAATCCAATACACCGGGTATATTGGATTAATCCAATAATCTGATAATCACCGGTATCGGCATACTGGATTTTTAACATTGGCCACTTTACCGTTTTTTTTACATCTTTTTACTATTGAAGTAAATGACTGCAATGTAAAAAAAATGGTAAAGCAGCCAATGTTAAAAAATCCGGTATGCCGATACAGGTAAATCCGATACCGGGGAGTTCCAATACTAATAAATCCGGTATCCGGTATTCTCCCCGGTGTCCCATCTCTAGTGCTTATCTTGGTCAAAAGCTGTCTTGGCTAAAAGAGCCAGAGGGGAATTCCTTTCTCCCTCTTTGGTAGTTATTAGGGGTGGGAAACCGGTAGAATCCAGTATCCGCTAATGCCGGTATCGGGCGTACTGGCATTATCGGATTCGACCCGGTAATCCGGACCGGGTACCGGATTCCGGGGTACCGGATTTTTCTTGCATTGCAGCCATTTAAAAATGGCTGCAATGTAAAAAAACTGCCCCAGCAAAAAAGTTTT
>QEPC01004784.1:99015-123619 GCA_003113815.1 Sphenodon punctatus | reverse complement strand
AATTAATTTATTTCATTGGTTTCAATGGGGACACAGCGCCCCATTGAAACCAATGAAATAAATCCGGTACCGGTATACCGGATTTAATCCGGGAATCCGGTTTTCGTGGAACCGGGAACCGGTAAATCCGGTAGCCGGTAATGGGCCCAGGGTCCCACCACTAGTAGTTATGCCTTCCAGGTGAAGGGAGGCATTCTTTGCAGGTAAACACACCCACACCCAGTGGAGTTAAAAATAGAAAAAGCTTAGGCTTTACTTATAGGGGTAAACAGGTACAAAAAGGCACAAAAGGGTAAGAAGCAAGATAAGTAATTGAACAAGCCCCAGAGTCCAGTTTGAGGAGTACGAGGACCTTTTTTGAAATTGTAACTGCGAGTAAACTGTACTGGTTCAGGCAGGCAATCTGGTTGCATATAACTCTATGTACGATAACTTACATAAGGCTCAGTCTTTAGTTCCAATCTGGCAGAAGCCCAGATCTTATAGGCGTTGTAGCAGGCAGGAAGAGGCAAGCAAGCAAAGAAGGGGCGGTCTGTTCCTTTTAAGGTCCTATCCCCCCTCTGCTGAGATTGGTCTGTGGGAGGTTACCTGGTCTCTGACCCAGTCCAAGGCAGGGAGGTCTCTGTCCCGCCATGTGGTGACAAATCAGTCACTCAGTTCAGGAATGTTAGGAATGTGACTAGGTTGCCATGTGCTCCCAAGAGAAAGGAGGGCAGGTCCCACCCTATTCAGGAATGCAACACTGTCCTGCTAGGGTCCCTCTAGAGACAAAGGCAGGGCTAAAAGACTTTTTGCCACCGGGAGTACCCCTCTGCCTGTCCCTGAGCCGGATAACGCCCCATAGCCAGGCTGCCACTGACTTTGCCACCAGTGGAAGAATAGGGTCCTGCCTTACATTAATTGTACACTACAATTAATAGAGAAAAATGCTTTTTCACAGGAAACTTGCTAATCATATATTAACTAATATATTTAATCCTCAACTGCTTCATTATCATTTATTAAAACATTACTGCCTCTGCACTATCTGCCACAAAAACCTATTTCTAAGACATGCTTTAATTAGTTGGTAGGCTTCTCTTTTATTCAGTACCCATGTTCACATGAAACAAAACCATTAGCTTTTTTGTAGAGGTCAGGTTCCATCTATTTCTTAATATCTCTCTAAGCTTTTGAACCAGAAAGCAGAATAGCATTGCGTGAAGGATGTGACATATAAAACACCATTGCCACTGACATCCTTCTTGTGAAGATGAAAGACAGTAAACTGTTTGTCTTCAGCAGATTAACAGGGAAGGTTGTTTTTGTTTGTCTGACTGGTCAAGGACAATTTACAGTTCAGTTACTCTGAAGGAAAGACTTGTTGATTTGAACACACTCCTATTATAGCTCCAGGTAGAGAATGATAGATTTAGCCGTCATTGTGATAAACTGCAACCTATACACTTGCAATACACAAAATAAATAAAACACGAGTAGATCTGTTTGGTTCAGCTACTTAACAACTAGCAGTGGCATGTTGAAGGTTTCTTTAAAGGAAGTGCTGAAGATTTGAAGATTTAAAACCCTTGGGTCCAAACACTTCTTATACTTTCTGTGAATGGTCAATATTTGTTCAAATTAGTTTTTATTGCATAAAAGCCAATTCATTCTGAATCCTGTTAGATCACAGGAATTGTTAAACACTATTCATCACCACAATGCTGGTACTCTTTCTGAATGAATTAAATCTTTTTGTTTTCTTCTCTTTCTTTCTCATACAATTCTAAAGTCAAAAACTCCTTGTGTCATGAGTTTACCCCCTGACTATAAAGGATTGTTCCTAGGTGAACATTTCTGATTGGAAGTTTATAGTTCAATTCACTAGATTTTTGGACGATTTTTTTTTCTGGATATCCAATAATATTTCACTACAGCTGTCTTCAATTCTCAGATTTCAGGCCTGTTTTTCATACACATAGCCCAAGTATAAAAAACTGCTCTGATGGAAATTCCACTAAAAGTGGCTAGGGATGGGCGAACAGAACTGAGTTCGGAAATTCGGTTCGGTTCAGTTCGAAAATTTGGTTCTGTCCGGAAGTTCAGTTTGGTCGACCGAACTGGTTGAGTTCAGGCCGAACTCCAAACTTCCGAACCGCGTTCGCCCATCCCTAAAAGTGGCCCATGTTGACCCAGATGACCTCCATCTCTGTATACAGGAACTTTGTGATTATCCCACAAAGCTACAAAGTTATATTTGCTTTCACCAAGATTCATTTGGGTTTATTTCCAATCTACAAACAAAACAACTAGAGTTAAAGTTGAACAGCAACACAGAAGCCCACGTTAGCCTTCACCAGCAGCATTCTCACCTGTCCTTCTGTTAGGTGTCTGCCATGTGGCCTCCACATGGTCACCACAGAGTCGCCACTCATGGCAGACTCCAGGGACATCGCAAGCCCATCATGCAGGCCAATCAGGGCTAATGGGCACCCACATGTCCATGTCTTGTCAATTAGGTTTACCTCTCCCGCATGCAGGTCCACCAGCACCATAGAATCCTTCATAGCACACCCGGCCAGCTGAGATGGGGAGCAGCAGCAATCTCAGCTGAGAGGCAAGCTAGCGATCTCCCTCTCCCATGGCTGCTTCTGAGCTGAGAAGTGGGGAGGGAGACTGTGGGGGAGGGAGATCTCCAGCCTGTCTCTCAGATGAGAGGTAGGGAGGGACATCTCTAGTTCACCTCTCAGCTAAGAGGTGGCCACAGGGAAGGGAGACTGGGGGGAGAGAGATCTTTAGCATGCCTCTCAGCCGAGAGGCATCCTTGGGAGACGGAGATCACTAGGAGGTGCTACTGGAAGCACATGAAATACAGGTAGAGGGCTGCCGGTTTATTAGGATAAACATGCTAAACCTGTGAGTGGGGGCTACCTGGGGGCTGCACAGACCAAACATGGATTCCAGTAGACTATTGTCTCATTTGATTTCACTCATAGTCTAGCTAAAAACCCTTCAACTGAACTACCAGGTTTAGGCATTAAAATAATGGCAGAACTCTTTTGGAAATGTAGTCCTATATACACGAAGACATAATTTGCATACTTTTTTATTATTATTTATACTTTATGCATACTTTATTATTATTATTATTATTATTATTATTATTAGCATTTGTATAGTGCCAGCAATGTACCTGGTACTTTACAGAACAATAAGATAGACACGGTCCCTGCCTACGTATATTCTATTCCTGCCGGGGAAAACTGTCTTTTGGAAATGTCCATCTATGTTTTCCATGTTAGAGTGTAATATGATCTGGTTTGGGCAGGTAAAGGAGTTACATTCTTTTGTTTGTACACTTTGAGCTACAGTAACCATTTTAAAAGGAACCATTTCAGTAAACATTCAATTCACAGAGAATGTTTTGATCTCAAATTTCAGAAATATCTGTCAGTGTAAATGTGATATAGCCCAAAACATTTGAAAGCTGGAAGATTTTCTTTTCATTCTTTTTTTCCTATTTCTTTTTTGTTTTGAAATAACAAGGACAGAGAGTTGTAGGCTTATGGTTGCTACCTTATTCACAGAGCTATTATCTGCTTTCTAGAATGAAATAAAACACACTTACTTAGCTGAAACTGGAACGTGACCGTTCAAATCAAAAATACATGATTCTACCACATGCACTACATGAACAAATATCCCTGTTAGCTGATTTCTGAAGAAGCACCCTTATGTATTTCTTAAACCATAGTAGCCTTTGGAGGACAGCATGCCCTGCATGCTGAAGGTATACATGAATGGTATACTCTCTCTCTGTACCCCACTCCCACCTGTTAACTTGTCCTATCCACTCCCACCTATTCCATTGGAGAACCTTTCATAGGCAAAATAAGCTAGTGTTTGGAGGACAATTAACAAGATGTTTTATACCTCAGAGCCCCCCAAAACACTAAAAATAAAGTCAGCATTTCACATCTGGGTAATTTTTAAATGACTTGTGACACAAAGCTTTTTGAACAACTTTTCTCCTGTGCCTTCAGGTAAATCTAGTCACTTTGAGGCCAAGCTAATTTTCTAAACCAGGGCTAAAGGGTAGCAAATCCAAAGCTTTTTATTTGCAACTTCTTGCATCACTGACACTGAGGGTAATTTCAGACGTTACGCGGTCCCGAGTCACCACAGTGGATTCCCAGCAGTGGCGAGCTGAACAACCACCCCCCGTGGTCCAGGGAGGCTCCAAACAGTTGTAATGGGACCAGGACCACAGCAGGGAATTGGACCGACAGACCACCGCCTGGGGCAGTGCAACAGACGTGACGCTGATTCCCGGCTGTGGTAAAAACACCCAGAAGGCACCGGGGAGGGGCCGGAGGCAGACATGGCTGGCTGAGGGCAAACGAAGCCAAAAGCACCTACAGGGAATGTCCACACAAGGGAAACAGGAAAGGAGGGGGAGGAGGAAGAAGAGCCGCTGAGGCAGCACACACAGCAGGCACAGAGAGAATGAGGTCACAGTGGAACACACAGCACAAACACACACCCAGGCACATACACACCCATATGGGAAAGGAAGGGAAGGGGGGACACAGTGGGACAGACAACACACACAGCACAATGGGCACAGGGGGGAGGGAGGTCTGGGGACAGGGAGCGGGGGGGGACCAGCCCAGGGGCAGGGCAGGACATGGTGAACAGCATCCAGAACCCCCACAACAGCACAGCCTGCACAGGCACCCCCACAGCTACACAGGCAGTCCAGGAATGGGGGGACCCCACATGGGCAGAACACAGGCACAGGGGGAAGCCACATGGAACAGGGAGTGGCCCAGGAACCATCCAGGAGGCAGACAGGCACCCCAAGCACCGGTGAGGGTGCGATGGATGGGATGGAGTAGAGCCAGAGCCATGCAGCCGGTCCAAATACACACACACATGGGAGGATGCTGGGAGGTGCAGTCTGGGGGCCCCAGAACCCTGCAGTCACAGAGGCACGCAAGGGGGGGCACAGGCACAGGAGGGATTGCAGACAGACTAGGAAGGTCAGCAGCACCCCGGGGTGCTGGGTGGTGGCTCAGAGATCAGGACACAGCCACTGGAGAAGGCAGCCACAGAGCGGAACACCGGTTGCAGAGGCAGACAGGGGAGGCCCATGGACAGGCCCCAGAGCCACAGGCAGGGGCAGCAGAACCCCGGGAAGCAGGCAGAACATCAGTAAGGCTGGGACATCATGGAAGGAGCGGGCAGTGACCCACAGCATCTGGGCGGAGGCGGGAGCTCACCCCAGGGACAGCAACCAGGGCCCGGAAGGCACAGGGGCCCTCACAGCTAGCTGCAGGTGCATGAAGTGGGGCCACTGAAGCATGATCCGATGGTATCCTAGTGCTGCCATGTGGTGGGAGACCAGGTAGTATGCCTCAAAGGGATCCTCCACAGCAAGCCCCACCTGCACTTCGGAACAGGACCACACACACCTGCCAACACCGCCAGCTCCGCCCAAGTGGGCTCTGACAAACCATAGTCAACAGCTGGGGGTCAGGTGACCCAGCTCCAACAGGTGGTGATAGACCGCCCCACGGGACTGCAGTTACCCACAGCCCCGTAAACACTGCCAGGGTGGGGGCCCCCCTCCATTAGTCAGGCTGTGTAGGTGGCCAGGCTGCACACAGAGAGGGAAGATATGGTCTCTGCCACTGACCACCCCACATGCGCGCACCTCATCTCTGATGCACCCATCAGGAAAGGAACGCAGGCCCAGCATCTCCGCATGCAGCTGGCAATCGCGGGTGCTTGCCTCATAGCAAAAGTAGTGCAGACCGGAGCTCAGACTCACACAACTGGTGAGGCTGTTCGGGCAGCTCAGGAGCAATTGCACAACTGGGAATGCCACAGGTCACACAGGACCATGGTCTCGCGGAAGGTCTAACTCTGGGGAGCGCTGGGGGTGGAGGGGCCCGTGGGTGCTGGGGAAGCCCTGCCAGCCATGGTCCAGCACGCACCTGATACTAAATGTAAGGCAAGAGGGGCCCCACAATCCCTGGAGGGATGGGAGGGGAAGCAGGGGAACTCCAAGGCCAAGCGATAAGGCCACAGGCCGCAACATTGCCCGGATAATGAGCGAGGCATGGGGTGTGGACCCAGCACAGCTGCTGGCACTGAGCACACATACAGGACATCCTACACAAAGCTCAGGGTGGCGAGGACAACAGGCAGCCAAAACACAGAGAGGTGGGAGGTGATGACAGTAGGAATGCAGTTGCAGCCCGCACATGCCCGGGCGCAGGCTGGACCATGTGCCAGGCCCCGTGCAGGGACTGCAGGTGTGCTCAATGGGGTGTCCACTGCTGTCCCACCCTGGACACCCTGTGGGAGCTGGCCCAGCTGGCTGGGGGGAGGAGAGGTGACATAGGGTCCCCCCCCCGGTCGGTAGGCAGTTTACGAACAAGGGGTGTGGCGACACATGCCCCAGCCTATAACGGATGCCGCTCCAACCCACCCGGGGCACCATTCACCATGGAGCTGGGGTGGTTGGGTGCCTGTGGGATGCACCTAGCAGTCTGTGCTGGGTGGTACCGCTCACACATGGACCTCCTGTGCATCCAGATTGCAGAGGTGCACCTGGCCGCCCGGCTGCAAGGGAGAATGACCTGGAGTGCTGCTACAGCTTGGCAACCCCACCATGGTCGCAGGCACTCCCTGGCCTGGCTCAGGGCCCAGCGGGTATCCGGAACATCCAGCCAGGCCCTCATCCGCGCTTATCAGCGGGTTGCAGCGCTCCATGAGGTAGCCAACTGGCTTCAGTGGCAGAGGGGGATCATGGGCCGTGCTGCCCAGTTCACTATGCCCATTTCCCAGCGGCTATGGGTCACAGAGCGGGCACAGGGGTGGTGGGCCAGGGCGCTGGCTCAGTGGGACAAGGCCACCTGGAGAGTGCACTTTCGAATGGACAGGCACACCCTACTGCAACTCGCAAAGCTGTTAACACCCTGGCTGGAGCGGCAGACCCCCAGTCCCATGTTCTAGAGGGTGGCCATCGGGTTCTGGGCACTAGCAACGCCCGACTCCTGCCGGTCCGTCTCAAAGCATTTCGGTGTCGGGGTGAGCACTATCACCAGTGTCCTGTGAGACATCTGCGAGGTGGTGGAGGGCGTGCTCCTGGACTGAGCGATCCAGCTGGTGGATCAGGAAGCTGTGATGGCCAGCTTCACAGCTGGAGGATTCCCCAACTGCATGGGTGCCATGGACAGCACCCACATCGAGATCCTCCGCCCCTCAGATGGAGAGGCCGCGGAATATGTCAACAGACACAGGTACCACACCCTGCAGCTGCAGGTGGTCGTGGATCACCGGGGGCGGTTCATAGACATTTTCATGGGCCACTCGGCACAGTCATGATGCCCGGATCATGACCATCTCATCCTTCTATACCCGGATGTACCGCGGGGACTTTGCAGACATGGGGATGACCCGGATCGAGGGGGTGCTGATGCCCCCCCTGCATCCTGGGGGACCCAGCCTATCCACTCACCCAGTGGCTGATGAAGTCATACCCGGTTGCCAGGAATCCTGTGGAGGCGCTGTTCAATACCTGCCTGTGTGCAAGCAGGACTGTGGTCGAGAGGGCCTTTGAGGCCCTCAAGCAGCGCTGGAGGAACCTTGAGGGCTGCCTGGACTACATGGTGGAGACCTCGGCCCTGGTGATCGGAGCCTGCTGTGTGCTGCACAATGTGTGCGAGACCGATGGGACTGCCCTCGACTACCCCATGCCCCCGTGCCATCCTGGCCCTGTGCCTCTCTATGTGAACGCAGAGATCCCACAGGAGTACCGGTACATGAGGCGCATCCATGCAGCCCTGGCCAGGTGGATCAGCCAGGAGGCCAAGGCGTGAGGGTGTACACCCCCATCTCCACCACCCCGGGGCCCCGACCAGCACCCTGGGCACACCCCTCGACGCCCACCCAGCCCCGGGCCCATGAATAGAACCACAGAGGCAGCTGTGGTGCCCCAATGGTATCCTGGGATGCCTCGGTGTGCTGAGGGGCAGGTGGTGGTGGGAGGGAGGGAGGGTGGACCTGGGGCCAGAGGGGCCCCCCCTGGGCAGCTGCTCCCTCCAGAGGCCTACAGGGACCAGGAGGCAGATTCATGGGCCCAGTAGGCATGCCGGCGGCTAGGGCGGTGGCGGAGCACCGGGACCAGCGCAGACAGGTTGCCTGGCGGGGCAGCTGCCATCATGTACGCGCTCATGGTCCCCTCATGCAGGAGCAGCAAGGTGCCAATATCGTGGGAGCGGTCCATCTTGGCCAAATGCTCCCTCACCATCTGATCGATGGCCTGTTCCAGCTGCCCGAACTCCTCCACCTGCCTGCCATGCTCCCAGCACTCCCGTCTCTGTTCCAGTCGTACCTGCACCTGCATCCTCCGGTCCATTGACTCCACTTGTTGCACGGCCCTTTCCATGTCCACCTCCATCTGATCAATGGCCATGATCATCCGTTCGTCCTGCTCGGTGGTTGAGTGGACTATGACCTCTGTCTGCTCCTCCCTCCGGTGCCATACCCGTGCCCGGTGCTCCCTCATCCATTGCGCCGGGGGCACGGGGCTGGCTTGCTGGGACCCGTCAGGTCGTCCTGTTGGGGTACACATTAGGGGTTGGTTTGATGCCCCAGCCACCTGCCCCCTATCCCGTGGAATGGCTGGGGGGTCATGGGCCCCCCCTCAGGTCAGCGACTGGTGCCCCCCAGCATTCCCCTGTGCTCAGGTCCCCCCTCCCCTGAACCGCATGCCCCAGGTTCCCCACACAGCCTCCCACTGTGCCCTCTCCCCCCTGCCACTTTCCAATGTGCCTCACCTGGGACTTCTGGCTGCTCCCGGGGCTGCTCTCTGCCATCCTCCTCACCTGCCTGTTGCAGGTGCTGGGGCATGCGGTGCCCTGTGGGGATATGGGAGGGGTTGGGGAGGGGTGGGCTGAACGTGTCCCCCGGCAGCCCTCCGGGCCCCCTTCTCATGGTCTGAGGTGCCCGGGGTTGCTGGGGGCATCCCCGTGCCCGGTGTGTCCACCTCCCCCCCTTGGCTCATCCCCCTGGACTGTTTCCCCTCCCACCCACTTGCTTACCCTCGATGTGAGTCTCGGAGCCCTCCGAGGCCAGTCCCTCTGTGTTGCTGGGGTCCCCCTGTGTCCAGTAGCTGAGGGTAACCAGTGTGCCAGCCTTGGATTCCCCCAGTCTGGTGAGGTGTTGGGGGCTCTGAGGGCTGGTGCACGAGGGGGCCCTGCTGGTCCCCAAGGTCCCGGGGCGTTCCTCTTGGGGGCGGGGCCCCTGGAGCCGGTGCCTTCTAGGGGGGCAGTGAGGGGAGGCTGCCCGGACCACCAGTTGTTGTCCCTGATGGCCTTGTACCCCCTCTTGAGCTCCTTGACCTTCAATCAGCACTGGGCCATGGTCCTGTGGTGCCCCGCTGCCTCCATGTCTCGCACGATCTCCACATAGATGTGCTCATTCCTCTGGTTGACCGCTAGCTCCAGCTGATGCTCCAGGGTCCCACAGATCCGGATGAAGTCCTGGGGTTTCCTGTGTCCCCATTGCCCCCCTCTGTGTATGGCCATCTCCTGCATGGGCCCTCCCAGTCCTCCTCCTCCTCCTCTGCCTGGCCAGCACCCATCGCCTCCGGGACCTCGGACTCCTGGGTCCGTTTCCATATTTGTGGGTCATAAGGGGGGGAGGTTGGTTGCCAAGTTGCCTCCACCCCATGACCCTCCCCCTGTCCCCCCACATGCCGGCCCGCCCGCCCACCCCCCCTTGGTGTCCCTGTGCTGCTTCCCCCCCTTCTGTCCCCTTACCCATTTCCGGTGTGCCTCATCCCCTGGGCCGGTGGTCATCTCCGGGGCGGCTGTCCTGGCTGCTGCTGCTGCTGTTCCTCCACTGCCTCCATGTGCAGCACAACCTCCTCCTCCTCCTCCTCCTCCTCCCTTGCTCTCTCGCCCTCTGCTCTCCTCTCCCTTCTGCCTCGCTCCATCCAGCCACGTCCCCCTGCTGCTGTGTGCACTTTAAATCTCCCTCCCCAGCCTGTGTTGTTGCTCGTTGCCTGGCAGCAACACTGCATGCTTTGTCCCCGGCTGGGAATCATTTTGCTTGATTCCGGCCGGTGGTTGCCGTTCAGATGTAACTTTTTGTTGCTTCCTTGTGGAATTGCTTTGGCCACGCTTTTGGAGATGGTCCGGGCCGGACCTCCGGAAGGGTGGTTACTTTTGTCCCCTGGTGGGGATTGACTGTGGTGAACATCTGGCGGCCGCTGAACAGACGTTCAGGCCCCTTTGGCCCCGCTGCGGGGTTGTGGTTGACTGTGATCTTGTAACATCTGAAAACACCCAGAGAAGCTAGCACTTCTACATAAAAACACATTTGAGATACAATTTCCTTTTTCCATTTTGTTTACATTTTTTAAACCTCTGTTGAAAGACTAACCATCTTTGACCCTTTGTTTGGTTTATTATAACTTCCTGATTGCACTCTTGTGTGAAGTTTTGAAATAAAACAGTTGTGAGGTAGACTTTAATCTTGCTTGTATGGATTTTTCTGTCCATGGAAACCGTTCTTTAATGCAGTAGCTATGACCATCCACAAGGTAAGAAGTAACATATTTGTACTGAATGCCACATACAGATAGACAGATTTCAGTCCATGCAAAAGATTCAAGTTATTAATATAGTACTTATCTGTAGAAATCGAATAACATGACAGGCAAAACACATATTGTGAATCTTTTTTCTAAATGCCTACCTGCACTTCTTGCCTACAAAATTTCATTTTCTTCAGCAGAAGTACTAATGCTTGAAGATGAAAATCCCAAAGTCAATGGAGATGTTCACCTCTGCCTATAAGAAGATTTGTGTGGGAAGCCGCCACAAGAGTCATACAGCTGGAAGACAGTTCAGAGAGATCATCTAGTGCAGGCCCCTACACCATTTCAGGATTCTCCACACCCAAACTACCCACACAGAAAAATCAACCCAACAGGAAACAGAGCCTATAAAAAAAAACTTCCACAAGTATAGATTGGGACTGACCAGAGCAAACTAATGCTGAAATAACAAGGAACAGTAATATAAAAAACAAATCTAGGTGTCTCAAATAAGTGAGCCACACTCACACTATAAGATGAATGCAGGTAACACCTTTTTGGTGCGAACAACGCAACAACCTATGTTTTTATTCATGCATTTTGTAAGTCGCCCTGAGCTGCTCTGTGAGCAGGAGGGGGCAGGGTAGATAAATAAATAAATAAATCTTATTGAACTAAATATGCGAGATTATACGGGACCAGCCCAGTGTCAGGAACCTATCTTTGGTCTGCCATGCCCCCAAATCTTTACCTGAGGGCATGGGTGCCTGGCCCCATGACATGACCCTTTCCCTGAATTGATGATTTGGTTGTGGCCAATCCTAGAAATAGGGGAAGAAGAGTGATACTGCCCCTGGCCATCACACCCTGAGTGGGCCAATGCAAGTGTGGCCAGAATTGGCCCTGACAGTAAAGATTTGGGAGCCCCACACCAACACTTAATCACTTAAGGATATGCCCTTTTTTGTTGTTTCTTCATACAGTTCTGGCTTGTCTAACCTAGGTTCCTGCCATAGTTTATACCAAGCTACAACACAACAGAAAGATCATTACAAGACAGCTTCAGACCCCAAAATATTGGCAAACACTTTGGAGACAGAGGAAATGTTCTATCTCAGTCTTGTCAACCAGCTATTAGCCACATCTGATCCAAAGCATAGCTGGTTTGTGTGCAAACAGAACAGGGTTCGGAAGTTCAGCCGTTCAGCCCAAAAACTATGTTCGGTTTCATGGGTTCAGTCCAGCAGTGTTGGGTCCCACCAAACGTTCGGAAAGTTCAGCTGCAGTAGAGGCTTGCGGTACTCCAGAGGGGCCCATGGGGGCATGGCAGGCCATCGGAGACACAGCAGCAGCAGCAGCAGCAAAGACCAGGAAGACTTGGCGCTTGGCACCCCAGCTTGCCCGGGCAGCCAGGCTTGGTGCTTGGCCCACAGGGGTGCCCATGGCACCATGGCTGGCCATCGGAAACCCACCAGCAGCAACAGCAGAGACCGGGAAGGTTTGGCACTTGACACCCCGACTTGCCCGGGCAGGCAGGCTTGGCACTTTATTTATTTTATTTATTTATTTAAAATTTATATCCCATCCCTCCTGCCCACAGGGCATCCTGGGGCAGTGAACAGAACTCAATAAAACAATATAAAAATTTGTAAACAAATTAAAAATACAATATGTGGGGGAAACCCCCACCCCACCCCTACACCTCACCAAAAGCCTGACGGAACAGCCAGGTCTTACATATATGTTGAAACAGCAGGAGAGTGGGAGCCAGCCGAGCCTCCTCTGGGAGCGAATTCCACAGCACAGGGGCGGCCACCGAAAAGGATCTAACATCGGTGGCCACCCACCTCACCCGAGGAACCTCCAAAAAGGCTTTCACGGACGATCTCAAGGGGCACATGGGGAGTGAGACGGTCCCGCAGATAAGCAGGGCCCAGGCCGTGAAGGGCTCTAAAGGTTAAAACCAACACCTTGAACCTGGCCTGGTGCTTTATAGGCAGCCAGTGCAGAGCCCAGAACACTGGTGTCATGTGCTCCCTACGACCCGCCCCCGTCAGTAGATGGACCGCGGCATTCTGCTTCAGCTGCAGCCTTTGGGCCAGCTTCTCGGGCAGCCCCACGTAGAGCACTTGGTCCCCGGGGGTGCCCGTGGTGCCATGGCTGGCCATCTGAGACCCAGCGGCAGCAGCAGAGGCTGGGAAGGCTTGGGGCTTGGTGGCTGGCCAACCTGGCAGTGACGATGCACTGGTGGCAGGACACAGAGGCAATGTTTGGCAGTGGCAGGAGGGGTCCTGAAGCAGGGTATAGGTGGGCCCTGCTTCAGGCAGAAGTCATGGACACCGCGGCCACCACACTTCTCAGAACATCAAGGCATCCCTGACTGCCATGGTGAGGAAGTGTGTCACGCCAGGTATGCCCTTCACCAAAGGGTGCATGGTGATGCATAATGCAGCCAACATATTGAGGGCAGTCCATGAGGGGGGCTTCACCAGCATCCCTTCACCTGGTGGTCAGGGATGCTCTGGGCTTGGGGGAGAAGGGGAGAAGGGGATTGGGGCAGGCACCTTTAACTCCCTGATCAAGTGGGGGAGGAAGCTGGCCTTGACAGAGACCATCAGCTCCTCCATGGCCACCATCAGCCAGGTGACACCTCTAGTTCAGAGACTCCTGAGGAGGCTGGAGGAGATTCTCCAGGGGTGGGATTGTGGCCCTCAGGGTAATAAGCTGGCATCTGAGGTGGTTGCCCAGGTGTGGCAGCTGAAGGCAGGGCTGAAGGCACAGTTTCATGAGCTCCTGCAGCAGGAGGAATATGTGTTGGCAGGCAACCATGCTGAACCCCAGTGCCAAGGGCAGTGTGGCACGCAAGACACCACTCTACGGCCACTGGAAGGGTGAGCTGGTGGAGAGGGTCCAACAGGGAGAGAGGGCTCTGGAGAGTGCATGGTAGCAGCAACAGGATGCCCCTGAGGATGGTGGGAGTGGGGGTAGCCACCCCTTTCAGCCGGCGGGGTCTATCCCTGCCACTAGCCCTAGCAATAGCAGCACCAGCAGCAGGCTGACCAGCAGCAGCACCTCTATTTCTTCTGGATGATATGGATGTACAGCCCTCCCTACCTGGAATGTAGGCCCCAGAACCTTGGTCCTGGGGCTGGAGTGGCTGCTTCTTGATGCATTGGAATGACAGCTCCCCATGAGCGGAATGACAGCCCCAGAACCCTGATGGTGGGTCCTGGGACAGGAGTGGCAGCTTCTGGATGCAGTGGTATGACAACCCTCCCTGCCTGTAATGTAGACCCCAGAACCGTGATGGTGGGTCCTAGGGCTGGAGTGGCTGTTACTTGATGTGGTGGAATGACAGCACTCTGTGAGCGGAATGATGGCCCCGGAACCCTGATGGTGGGACCTGGGACTAGAGTAGCAGCTCCTGGATGACATGGATGGACAGTCCTCCCTGCCTGGAACATAGGCCACAGAACCCTGGGGGTGGGTCCTGGGGCTGGAGTGGCTGGCTGTTTCTTGATGTGGTGGAATGACAGCTCTCCGTGAGTGGAATGATGGTCCCAGAACCCTGATGGTGGGTCATGGAACAGTAGTGGCAGCTTCTAGATGAAGTGGAATGATGGCCCCAGAACCCTGAGTGTGGGTCCTGGGGCTGGAGTGGCAGGTTCTAGATGAAGTATAATGATGACACCCCATGAGCGGAATGACAGCCCCAGAACCCTGATAGTGGGTCCTGGGGCTGGAGTGGCTGGCACCCCTGCTTGGCCGGGCATTGAAGTCTGGCTGGCATTGGTGGAGCAGTGGCAGAGGCCCGGCCAGGGCTTTAGTGGCTGGCACCCCTGCTTGGTCATACATTGCAGGCTGGCTGGCATCGATGTGGGACACTTGCGGACAATGAAGTGAAACGACACCCCTTCCTGCCTGGAACGTAAGCCCCAGAACCCTGACAGTGGGTCCTGGGGCTGGAGTGGCTGGAGCCACTGCTTGGCCAGGCATTGAAGGCTGGCTGGAATTGGTGGAGCAGTGGCAGAGGCCCAGCCAGGGCCCAGTGGAGGCCACCCCTGTTTGGCTGGGTGTTTCAGACTTGCAACCTACTCTCCAGATCTCAACAAAATATTCTGCCAATTGGTCAAGCCTTTCCCAGAGGTGAATCACGCATCCACCCATGGCACAGACATCAGAGGTGGCATTGGCAGCAGCAGCAGACAGTGGATTGCCCGGGCACAGAACCCATGACACAGATATCAGAGGTGGCATTGGCAGCAGCAGAGGACATTGGATTGCCTGGACACAGAACCCATAGCACAGACAGCAGAGATGGCATTGGCAGCAGCAGCGGATATTGGATTGCCAAGCATAGAACCCATAGCACAGACAGCAGAGGCAGCATTGGCAGCAGCAACAGACATTGGGTTGCCTGGGCACAGAACCCGTGGCACAGACAGCAGAGGCAGCAGCAGCAGGATTTGCCTGTGTGCAGCACCCATGAGCCAGGATGGTAGGATTTCCCAGGGAAGAGCTCCCATACAGCAGCAGATGACAGCAGCAGGATTGCATGGGCACCTTTGGATTTGCCAGGGAGAGCACCCATGGATCAGCAGACAGCAGTAACAGGATTACCAGGCCATTGGGGCACATCACCCAGGGCTGTGAGGGCAGGCAGACAGGCACCTTGGCATGAGAGGTAGGCAGGGCTTCAGGTTTGTCCACAGGGCGGGCAGACAGGCACTTTGGCATGAGCAGAAGGCAGACTGAGGCAGGGTTTNAGGGCAGGCAGACAGGCACCTTGGCATGAGAGGTAGGCAGGGCTTCAGGTTTGTCCACAGGGCGGGCAGACAGGCACTTTGGCATGAGCAGAAGGCAGACTGAGGCAGGGTTTGATCTTGGCAACCTGGGCGGTCGGGCAGACAGGCAGCATGGCATGAGAGGCAGTAGGGTAGGCAGGCTGGGACCTTGGCAGGGCATTCCGATAGGCTGGTGAAGACTGTGCAGTGCAAGAGAGAGAGAGCCAGTCAGTTACGTGGGCCGAGATTGTCAAGTCAGAGGCTGGCTGGCAGGCTTACACCTTCCCAATGTCACCCTGCGTCACGATGTCAGTCAGATAGGCCGGCTGAGGCTGTCTAGTCAGAGAGAGAGAGAAAGGCAGGGCTGGCACTGGGCATTGGGAGGGAGGGACAGCACCTCAGCAGCAGCAGCCCATATTGAGGAGGATCCCCATCCCAAGACTGCCCCTGGCATAGGATGGTGTGTTCCACTGCATCATCAATCCGTATCCATGGGCAGCTTGGGGAACCCCAGCAGTGGAAGGTACACCTTTAGGATCAGCAACTGCTCCACCATCTTGGCCCCAAATCTTAGGCGGTGCGGCGAGCAAATGTCCCTCGCCATGGAGAATACCCGCTTGCTGGTAACACTCATTGGTGGTCAGGACAAGAGACCCTTGGCCACTTTGGACAGGGCCGGTCACATGTTCGTCTTGCCGACCCAGTAGGCCAAGGGATTGCTGCAGGGTTCTGTGCACAGGTCCTCCTCCAGGTAGCTCTCCACTGCTGCTGAGGCGCTGTCGTACTCCCTCATGTAACTAACCTTTGGCACCACCTCCACCACTGCCCTCAGCCATGCTGCCTGCCCTGCTGTGCATGAGTCCATACTTGCCACAGTGGCCTGCGCATACGAGCTGCTGCTGCTCGCAATAAGGGTGCTGGTGCTGCTCAGCCTGCTGCTGGTGCTGCTACTGCTAGAGCTGGGGGAAGGGATAGACCTCACCAGATGAAAGGGGTGGCTGCTCCCACTTCCACCATCCCCAGGGGTGTTCTGCTGCTACTTCTGCCACGCACTCTCCAGAGCCCTCTCTGCCTGCTGGACCCTCTCCACCAGGTCACCCTTCCAGTGCCCATAGAGCGCTGTCTGACGTGCCACACTGCCCTTGAGCCTGGGGTCCAGCATGGTTGCCAGAACATATTCTGCCCGCTTCAGGAGCTCATCAAAGTGCACCTTCAGCCCTGCCTTCAGCTACTGCACCAGGTCAACTGCTTCATCCATCAGCTTCCTTCCCTGAGGGCCATGAATCTCCTCCAGCCTCCTGAGTAGACTCTGGACCAAAGGGTTCACCTGGCTGATGGTGGCCGTGGAGGAGCTGATGGTCTCCGTCACAGTGAAGAACGATCTGAGGACGAAGACCATGTGCACCAGGATCTCCCATTCCACCCTATTGAACCCTGGAGGTGCCCCACTGTCTGTCATCAGTTGCACCTGATGCAAGGCTGCTTTCTGCACGAGAAGCTGCTTGAGCATCAGGAAGGTTGAATTCCACCGGGTGGACACATCCTGCACCAGCTGGTGCGCTGGGGAGCCTTGCTCAACCTCCTTCGCCCGGAGGAGGTCGCTGCCCTTCACGATCCAGTTAAAAAAACCAGCCAGCTTCCTCCCCTGATCGATCAGGGAGCTAAGGGTGCCTGCCCAAATCCCCTTCTCCCCCAAGCCCAGAGTGTCCCTGACCACCAGGTGAAGGGTGTGTGTGGTGCAAGGGATGCTGGTGAAGCCCCCCTTGAGGACTGCCCTTAGTATGTTGGCCGCGTTAACTGTCACNAGGACTGCCCTTAGTATGTTGGCCGCGTTAACTGTCACCACGCACCCCTTGGTGAAGGTTGCGCCTGGCGTGACCCACTCCCTCACCATGGCGATCAGGGCTAACTTGATGTTACAAGCGGTGTGGGGGCCGTCCATTACTTCTTCTCAAAGCAGGGTCCACCTATACCCTGCTTCAGGACCCCTCCTGCCACTGCCAAACGCTGCCTCCGGGTCCTGCCACCAGTGCACCGTGACTGCCAGGTAGGTGTGCTGCGCGTTCCTGCTCGACCACAGGTCTGTGGTGAAGTGGCTTTAAAGCCCAGTACATGGCTGGCACCACCTGCCAACTCAGGGTGGTGCATGAGGGCAGCTTAAACTGGGAAGCCAGGAAACCAATCAGGTGCCTAAATCCCATGTCCCCAACCACTGAGAAGGGCTGCCCATCCAGCATGATCATTTCACCCAACATGCGCGTGGCTTTCATTTGAAAGCCACATCGCCCTCCACGTCCTGCAGCTCCAGATGGACTTGGCAGCTGCCCCCACACCAGCTCCTCCATGGTGCACGGACGCTGCTGCTGCTGCTGCTGCTGCTGCTCCCTCCTAGCAGCGATACCGCTCCTGCTGCTAGAGGCAGCTGTTAGAACAGGATGCTTGCAGACGACTGGCCGCTATAATCGGGAAGCCGCTGGCGTCCACTGCCCCTGCCTACCTGCTTAGCAGCACAATGCTGTGGCATCCCTTTAGGTACCTCACCATAACAGTTGTGCCAAGGTGGGTGAGTACCTGCTCACGCTTCACCACCTTCTGGTACAAAGTGCACTGCACCTCCCTCGGATCATCCGCCCGCACCAACTTAAAATGCGCCTACATGCGGGTGATGCACCACTGACAGCGCTGCTGGGAGGGGCAGAACATGGTGGCGACACAGCTCTTGGAGGGACAGTCATCACCTCAGCACCTGACATCTCCTCCGCAGGACTAGTGCCTGCCTCGCTGTCCCCAATCAGAGTGATGTCCCACAAAGGGGAGTACTGGGACCCTGAGGCTGATGGACTGCCCACCATGCTGCTGCCACTCTCCCTGTGCCCCCTATAGCTGCTCCTGCTGCTCCTGTTCCTCTCCTGTCTCTTATACACATCTAGATGTGTATAAGAGACAGAAACAGTTGTGAGGTAGACTTTAATCTTGCTTGTATGGATTTTTCTGTCCATGGAAACCGTTCTTTAATGCAGTAGCTATGACCATCCACAAGGTAAGAAGTAACATATTTGTACTGAATGCCACATACAGATAGACAGATTTCAGTCCATGCAAAAGATTCAAGTTATTAATATAGTACTTATCTGTAGAAATCGAATAACATGACAGGCAAAACACATATTGTGAATCTTTTTTCTAAATGCCTACCTGCACTTCTTGCCTACAAAATTTCATTTTCTTCAGCAGAAGTACTAATGCTTGAAGATGAAAATCCCAAAGTCAATGGAGATGTTCACCTCTGCCTATAAGAAGATTTGTGTGGGAAGCCGCCACAAGAGTCATACAGCTGGAAGACAGTTCAGAGAGATCATCTAGTGCAGGCCCCTACACCATTTCAGGATTCTCCACACCCAAACTACCCACACAGAAAAATCAACCCAACAGGAAACAGAGCCTATAAAAAAAAACTTCCACAAGTATAGATTGGGACTGACCAGAGCAAACTAATGCTGAAATAACAAGGAACAGTAATATAAAAAACAAATCTAGGTGTCTCAAATAAGTGAGCCACACTCACACTATAAGATGAATGCAGGTAACACCTTTTTGGTGCGAACAACGCAACAACCTATGTTTTTATTCATGCATTTTGTAAGTCGCCCTGAGCTGCTCTGTGAGCAGGAGGGGGCAGGGTAGATAAATAAATAAATAAATCTTATTGAACTAAATATGCGAGATTATACGGGACCAGCCCAGTGTCAGGAACCTATCTTTGGTCTGCCATGCCCCCAAATCTTTACCTGAGGGCATGGGTGCCTGGCCCCATGACATGACCCTTTCCCTGAATTGATGATTTGGTTGTGGCCAATCCTAGAAATAGGGGAAGAAGAGTGATACTGCCCCTGGCCATCACACCCTGAGTGGGCCAATGCAAGTGTGGCCAGAATGGGCCCTGACAGTAAAGATTTGGGAGCCCCACACCAACACTTAATCACTTAAGGATATGCCCTTTTTTGTTGTTTCTTCATACAGTTCTGGCTTGTCTAACCTAGGTTCCTGCCATAGTTTATACCAAGCTACAACACAACAGAAAGATCATTACAAGACAGCTTCAGACCCCAAAATATTGGCAAACACTTTGGAGACAGAGGAAATGTTCTATCTCAGTCTTGTCAACCAGCTATTAGCCACATCTGATCCAAAGCATAGCTGGTTTGTGTGCAAACAGAACAGGGTTCGGAAGTTCAGCCGTTCAGCCCAAAAACTATGTTCGGTTTCATGGGTTCAGTCCAGCAGTGTTGGGTCCCACCAAACGTTCGGAAAGTTCAGCTGCAGTAGAGGCTTGCGGTACTCCAGAGGGGCCCATGGGGGCATGGCAGGCCATCGGAGACACAGCAGCAGCAGCAGCAGCAAAGACCAGGAAGACTTGGCGCTTGGCACCCCAGCTTGCCCGGGCAGCCAGGCTTGGTGCTTGGCCCACAGGGGTGCCCATGGCACCATGGCTGGCCATCGGAAACCCACCAGCAGCAACAGCAGAGACCGGGAAGGTTTGGCACTTGACACCCCGACTTGCCCGGGCAGGCAGGCTTGGCACTTTATTTATTTTATTTATTTATTTAAAATTTATATCCCATCCCTCCTGCCCACAGGGCATCCTGGGGCAGTGAACAGAACTCAATAAAACAATATAAAAATTTGTAAACAAATTAAAAATACAATATGTGGGGGAAACCCCCACCCCACCCCTACACCTCACCAAAAGCCTGACGGAACAGCCAGGTCTTACATATATGTTGAAACAGCAGGAGAGTGGGAGCCAGCCGAGCCTCCTCTGGGAGCGAATTCCACAGCACAGGGGCGGCCACCGAAAAGGATCTAACATCGGTGGCCACCCACCTCACCCGAGGAACCTCCAAAAAGGCTTTCACGGACGATCTCAAGGGGCACATGGNCCTCCATGGTGCACGGACGCTGCTGCTGCTGCTGCTGCTGCTGCTGCTGCTCCCTCCTAGCAGCGATACCGCTCCTGCTGCTAGAGGCAGCTGTTAGAACAGGATGCTTGCAGACGACTGGCCGCTATAATCGGGAAGCCGCTGGCGTCCACTGCCCCTGCCTACCTGCTTAGCAGCACAATGCTGTGGCATCCCTTTAGGTACCTCACCATAACAGTTGTGCCAAGGTGGGTGAGTACCTGCTCACGCTTCACCACCTTCTGGTACAAAGTGCACTGCACCTCCCTCGGATCATCCGCCCGCACCAACTTAAAATGCGCCTACATGCGGGTGATGCACCACTGACAGCGCTGCTGGGAGGGGCAGAACATGGTGGCGACACAGCTCTTGGAGGGACAGTCATCACCTCAGCACCTGACATCTCCTCCGCAGGACTAGTGCCTGCCTCGCTGTCCCCAATCAGAGTGATGTCCCACAAAGGGGAGTACTGGGACCCTGAGGCTGATGGACTGCCCACCATGCTGCTGCCACTCTCCCTGTGCCCCCTATAGCTGCTCCTGCTGCTCCTGTTCCTCTCCCTGCTGCCATTGCCTGGGGATCGGGCCCTGCCTCTAGCATCTGGGGTGGGATCCACCAGCCCTGGACTGCTGGGGATCATCTCAACAATGGGGGTCGGGGACATTGGTGGCCCTGGAGGAACATCCAAAGCACCTTCACCTGCAGCTACAGCAGTGACGGCTGCGGCGCCTTCTGTGCTGCAGGCCTTCCAGTGTCCTGCATAGCAGTGGAGGATGCTGGCAGGAGGCACCACCGAACCACACCCCAACTAGTGCCACCGCTGGGAGCCTCTGAAGCCTGACTGCCAAAATCAGGCCTGTGAGGCTTGGGGCGTGGTGATGGGCTCAGGCTGCTGCTGATGTCTGCCACTCCATTGGCACGGCCCCTGCCACCTCTGCCACATGCCCCATTGCCTGCCTTATGGACAGCAGATCAGCTTATCCTGCTTCCCTTCTCCATTTCTCCCACCCAGAGAATGCAGTGGAAGATTTATTTTTCATTTATTTATTTATTCAAATTGGTAATCTAATATTATACTACACTAACTCTAAATGCTATTAACTATTCTAAAACTTATGGAACTAAATGGAATATGATGTAATATCTACAAAGGCCTAGTCCTACAAACACACGATAAAACATTAAAACTGAATCACTACACACTATCTCTATCTATCTCTATAACTAAGCTAACTCCTACAACTATCTATCTATAGTAACTACTACCTAATATCTATCTATCTATCTATATATATATCTATACACAGGGATGGGGGGCACAGACAGCTCACAACAAACAACACAGGGAGGGGTACGAAACTGAAATGAAACCTAAATCAATATAATGCTACTCTAAATAAATCCAAAAACAGGTCAAGGGAATCAGGGATGGAATATATACAGGGAGGAGGGAAGGATTCAATGGAGGGTAGGGGGAAAGAACACAAGGAGGGGTAAAAAATAAAAATAACACCTAAATCTATCTAATCTAATCTAAATAAATGAAACTATGGGGGTAAATGTGTGGGAATGGGTGAAATAGGAGGAGGATGGCAATGGATTGTGAGGAACACAAACTGCTGGGAGAGGGAGACTTCTGAAAATGCCTGCTGACAGGATCAGTGGCTAGCTCAGAAGGAACTGGAAGGGAGGAGGGCAATGACTTTTGTTACTTGCCGTGCCCGCCTTACCACAAGCCCCATTGATGCCGTGCAGTCTAGTCCCATGCCAATCGCAGACTGTGAAGCCAGTGGTCTGAGGAAAAGAGGGATGGTGATTGGTCAGACTGGCTGCTATTCGATGCTTCTCCACCCCTGGCACCAGGAAGTCTGCTCCTCAGCTCCCCCCCCCCCCCGGGGTCTGCCAGCCCTGTTTTTCCTGCCCAAATGCAGCCAAACTCACCCGAACACGGCCAAAATGTTTGGCCGCTTCCGCGTTCGGTTCGGCTGTTCAGTTCAACCGTCCGAACGGGCCAAGTTCAGGCCGAACACCGAACGACCAAACTGTGTTCACACATCCCTACAGCTGGTCTGTCCATGTGCCATCATGTAACCTCAGGATGGGTGGAAAGCTGCAGAATTGAAACTCAACTCCCCTCTACCTGGTCCCTCATTAGCCAAAATACACTTCAGACAGTCCCTGATAGGCTGTCTGGTGCTGGAGGATTGGCTGGCACATTAATTGAGGTGTGCCTAGAACTGCCTACAGTGCTTCTCTCATCCTGCAGGCATCATGCCAACAATTCAGGTCTCCAGTGTCATAGCCTCGGAGTGACCCTGAACGTACCATGGCTGTCTCCAGACCCACTGAGACTCTTTCAAATGTTCCTAACCTTTTCCATGAAAATCAGGGGAGGCACAGCACTCTGCATGGTGATATGTAAACCCAATACCTAGCTAAACATGACAAATGGACACGTGCACATCTCTGTACAGCATCATGGGAGAAAATAAACACAAAATATGGAGTCAGAATTTTAAAGACATTTTCCATAATAAATGTTTACTCAAGGAAAGGAAGGCTACGTCATGATTCTCAGAAGGTTCTCTGATGTCTGTGATGCAGCTGAAGAATATGTCAGAGAATGCCACTTTCAGAAAAAGTACACCCAGCATTGCTGTCAAGGCAACGGGCAACTTAATTTACCTATGAGGTCAGATTTTGAAAAGAACTCAGAATCAGGCATTCAAATGCTCTGCACATAAAATCCAATCCAGGATTTTTTGTTTTTTCAAAAGAGCTCTCCCTGCCTGACTTACCAAAATAAGAAAGATCTTAAAGTGTTATGCACCCATCCGCTTTCATTGCGTCACCTGTGGTTAGATTTTCAGAAGAGTTCTGCATGTCAGGTAAATGGGAAGGTTGTCATCCCACTTCTTTGTTATCCTCTCACCAAATCCCATTATTTCTTTTTGGCGCCATCTAGTGACTGAGTTAGAGTATAGCATGTACTTTTTCTTTTCCTATGCCTTGATGACACCTCCCCTGGGTATACAAATAGCCCCCGCCGACCAGTCCCATTAATTCCTTTTCCCATTGGATTAGGGCATGCATTGCATACAGCTACAAAGCTGCAGGGCTCCTGATACCCCATGTTGGTGGTGACCTCGGGCATGTATCTCTGGAACAGATCTGTAAAGTAGACACATAGAGTTCTCCAACTACCTTTAAGTTCTGTGCTATAGATTTGGCTGCATAAGCCAATGCTGTATTATTTTCAATGTTCTCATCATCATCAAAGCTTTATTAGCAAGACATAATATCATAGCCATCCCAAACTACAACCAATATAAGAAATCATTAAGATAATACAAAAGGTAATGCATAATAACACACAAAATATAGTCAATATATAATAGACGATTAAAAACTCAAAGGGAGCTTAAAATCCAAAAACTGCTGCCTACGTACAAATACCTGGACAAGAAAGTTTGCTACCTGGGTTAATACCTCCTCCTGCTTGGCGGCCAGAGCTAAATCCACCAGCGCAGTGTATGAACAGCCTGGGTAATTAGCCAGAAACTTGGCCAAGAACTTAGTCCTTAACCCATCATATAAATGGCAGCCCCAAAGAATATGGACAGTAGTCTCAGCCTCCCAGAGAGTCGAAGGGGCAAAGGCGTTGTGGGAAAGGAATAGAGTGGTAACATCCTTCCAAAACTCTAGATGGAAGGGCGTTAAACCTTGTAGCTGTGAGGAGCCCCTTCCCTCTCACTGAAATAGGCACGGTTAGATAAGTGGCCATGACATCCATTGGAGGAGTCCAATCTAAGTAGGTTGTTAGATGAGGCAAAAGCCTTACCCTGCCTATTTCCACCTGGTAGTTGATATCCTGCGATCCTTGTGGTAATTCCTGGGCTGCCTTCCTGGGGTTCATAGCAGATAAATACCCTTGTGAGAACCCCATAGATGATATGGGACTCGACCTTCACAGACCATTTTGTTTTGAAGGAATCATTTCTCAAATAAGGCAATAGACCCGAATCCCCCACATTCAGGACCCTAAACCAAGCCCTATGGGTGGGTATTATTATTATTATTATTATTAACAAACATTTATATAGCGCCAGCAGTGTACCTGGCACTTTACAAAGTAATAAAATAAACACGGTCCCTGCCCCTAGGGCTTACAATCTGAGAGACAGGAGCTGGGGGAGAGACTTAGGAAGGGGAACAGAGGGAGAGACAAGGGGTCTAACATTCATGAAGATGCGAGGTCTCAAGTGCAC
>QEPC01004784.1:76317-98561 GCA_003113815.1 Sphenodon punctatus | reverse complement strand
GGGGCGCCATGCCCCTGTACTATAAAACTGAAGTCCTAAGTATTTAAAGGTGTTTACGTGCCCAAACTGGACATTGCCCAGCTTCCATAAATGGGAATTTCCCCATTGGGATCTGGCAAAAATCATAATTTTGGACTTCTGGTGATTTATTACCATTTTATTTGTGGCACAATATTGGACAAATTCTTCTATTTGCCTCTTAAGGCCTATCTTAGTCTGAGAGAGTATCACCAGATCGTCTGCAAATAACAGACATCCTATGGGTCTTGAAGCCAATTTTGGTGGGAAAAAACGAGTATGATTTAATAGAGGGACAACATCGTTAAAAAATAAATTAAACAAAGTTGGGTCCAGCACGCACCCCTGCCTAACTCCTCTCAATACCGGGACCTCCTCAGAGAGACGGTCCCCAGGGGATAATTTAACCCTTAATTTAGAGTCCGAATAAAGACTGAATAAAGTCTGAATTAAGTATAACAGGCATCTGTCCAGTGTGGAGTTATGTAACTTTGCCCAAAGCAGGGGCCTGTCCACCAAATCAAAGGCTGCCCTAAGGTCAAAAAAGGCAGCAAACAGGCAGCCATTCTTTGCCAGATATTTCTCGGCCAGATGTAATAGAACTAAACATTGATCCACTGTTGACCTGCCCCTCTGGACACCCGCCTGCTCTGGATGCAGAGCCTTAGAATCCTCAATCCAAGCGACTAGTTTTAGAGCCAGCTGCTTAGCATAAAGCTTACTTATAGAAGTCAGGAGGCTTATAGGCCTATAATTGGCCGGTATCGTTCTATCGCCCTTTTTAAAGATGACAATGGCCTGGCTCCACCCAAATGGCATTATGCTGGATTGGTTAATTGCTGTAAACAATATCGCCAATGATGGTGCCCATCAGTCCTTGTATGCCTTTACCAGATCTGTACCAACAGGTATAAGGTCGTAACCTGCAGCCTTATTGCTTTTGCAGGTGCCCAAAAGCTCCAGAACCTCCTCAATAGTTACAGGTGGTCAGGGAGGGAACATGCTTCCCTCGTCTGACCACTCTGCCTGTGGTGAATATTCAGAATAAAGGGAGCTGAAATGCCCCACCCAATCTGAGGCTGTAACAGAGACAGCTGGTCTGGCAACCTCCCTATTTGTACCTGCCTTGACCAAAGCCCAAAAATGCCTTGAATCCCCCTTTTTAGTTGCGCCAAGGCATTAGCCCATTTAGCAGAATAAAAGGCCTGCCTCTTTAACCTAATCAGGCATTTATATTCTTTTTTCTCTTGGAAAAACTGGTCTGGTAACTTAGGGAGAATGCCCTGGCGATACTTTTTATAAATCAAACGATAAGAGCATTTAGCCTTGTAGCACTCCCCATCAAACCACGGATGGCCTCCCAAAGCCCTCGAGATAACTCTAAGAGGGCAATGCATGACTATTCGGTCCCGAATACATGAGCATAAACAATCAAAGTCCCTGATAGTCTGGGCTGGCCCACCCGCACTTAATAATGACTCATGAGCTGTGACCAAATCCAAGTCCCCGAACCATTTTGCAAAGGGTAGGGAAGAAAGTTTATCCCATTTCATGGAAATTGGTTCAGAAGAGTCAGTACCGTCCAGAATCCCCATCGACTTGGAAGAAATACCACCAGATACCAAATCCACTGGAGAAACTTCTATTACCAATTCCAGTGGGAGGTGGTCACTGGCCAGCACTGGCCCCACACAAAAGCCCGTGAGTCTCGTGCACACATTGGGGGAGACCAGCCAAAAATCAATCACAATTGATCCATGCATGCCAAGGTAAGTAAATTCCCCAGGAATATCGGAACCAAACAGTCCATTGAGAATACAAATGTCCAGGCTAGTTACTAGTTTAGCCAAGGCGATACCTGATTGGTTTATAACATTGTCCTTAGATTGTCTTGGACCTTTGGCAAACTCATGCTGTAACTTTATAAAGGGACAATATGGAAGAAGATCATCATCGGAGCTACCCAGCCTTGCATTAAAGTCACCTAAAATTATAAAAAAGGCATCCGGGAACCACACTACCAAATTTTCAATAAAAGTTTCCAATTGGTCCCAAATTTTAGCCTTATATAGCTTAGAGTTTGCTGGCATAACATAAATATTCAGCAAAATCCAAACCTCAGTAGGAAACCTTAAAATTAAACCCAGTAGGCAGGGAGGAATTTCTATTACCTGATGCACCCAACATGCCAATTCCTTCCTAAACAAGCATGCCTGCCCACCACTTGGCCTCCCCCTAGCAGAAGGAACAGCAGCCAGGGAGTATATCTCATAGTCTACTAACTCGGGAGGAAGTTCTATAGGGGATACTGCCCAAGTTTCTTGGACTAGTATAGCCTGGAAGGATTTTATAAAATTAAGAAAGTCAGCACTATCCACTTGACCCCTCCAACCCGCTATATTCCAGGAGGCCACCCTAGTAATTCCAGCCCTCAAAGTCACCATCCTTCATGCTGACCGTGGCTCATCATTCTGGCTCTGCCCCAGTTGAGGCTGGGACATGCCTCATTATGCCCCACTGGAGACTGACTACCTGGAGCATTAGAACTTCCAAGCCCCGAAGGAAATATTATAATTGGGACTGTAGGAAGGGATTGCTGTATATCCACCAATAAGGAGTTTTCAAAAGCAGGGGGGTCCTCTAACACCGGGAAGGAGGAATCAGCCCTGTCCGAGGGTACTAGCCCTCCTATCCTTTCCCTTGGATCCTGGGGTCACAAAACTGATCCTTGGGCAATTTCTAGTAAGCGCTCCTTAATTGGAGCCTTCTTGGTACCTGAAATTACGGACCTTGGACTTGACTCAATATGATGTGCTGGCCTCCTAGCCTTCAGGGGAAAACTACTCCTATTCTGAGCCTTGGGCTGGATAACAATGAGTGGTTTAACTATAGACTCCTTAAGAACCACCCCCACCCGGACCCCCCAAGAAATAAATAAATCAAAGTGGTCCAAAACGCTAGAAGCCACCCATGGGTATTGGAAATGCACTACCAGATACTGCATTCAAAAAGGGGCTGGAAGGAACTGCAAGGTTTTAATTGCCCCCCTAGGGATACCACCCATAATAGAAGAGATATGTCCATATATAGCTTGCCTAGAGTCCCATCTAGGGCATACCCCATTTGGCAATGGTTGAATTGTAAAAGAGATTGCTTCATAAAGGACTACAAAAGGAGGTCCTGTACCCTGGCTAGTCCCTGGTCGTAAATCTCCTCCGATGGCCTCAAGCGGTGAGCCTACCGCCCCCATTTTAGAATTAGATGAGATTGAACCCCGTGTGGACTGAACAGGTTGACAACTAATAGTCCCCTTAGAAGCATAAGGCTTAGAGTGGGCTAAGATCTTCTGAATTTTAGTCAGACGAGCCTCATGCAAATGGGCCAACTTTGCTAACTCATCCAGTCTTGTCAATAACTTTTTAAACAAGTCCCCAACCATAAAACATTGATCTTCAAGTAACCCCAGGTATCCAGAACAGGGTAATGAAGGTCTATTCCCTATAAATGAGGCTAGATTATCTGTCCTTTGAGTTACCTCAGTGTCCAAAAAGGAAGAGGATAGCTGTGGCAAAAGAGGGGAAGGCACACTGTCAATTGACCCCATTGAAACATGGGAGGTCACCACAGTTTCAGTCACCGTTGCTGAAGGCCCAGGTTCTGTAGTGTCTTCTAGCGGGTCATGGTAGTGAATAATAAAGTTATCCAGTTTCTGCTGTTTAGCCTGGGACTGGCCCTGAATGCCAGCCCCCGCCTGGCGCCGGCGCTTCCTAGTCATAACTGGAAATATCTGGGCCACGGCGGTATGATGAACGGTGCACAGTCCCACTCCGATGTGATTTTCGTTGTCAGAACGCCTCACCACAATACTGTGCCCAGTTGATCACGGTGCAAAGTTGATGGGACCAGGGGGCTGGGCACTGCCACTGCCCCACCAACGGGTGACGACCAAGGGTTGATGCCCAGGGGGCCCCAGCCCCTGTGTAAGTAATACCTGTAGCGGAGTAAGCAGCCAATAAGGGCTAGGCTACATGCAGGCTCCCTCCTACTCCCAGCTGCTCCTTGCCCAACTGCACCAGGGACACGCCCGGGGGGCCCCAGCCCCTGTGTAAGTAATACCTGTAGCGGAGTAAGCAGCCAATAAGGGCTAGGCTACACGCAGGCTCCCTCCTACTCCCAGATGCTCCTTGCCCAACTGCACCAGGGACCTTCAATGTTCTCTTAAATAAAGGCTAGGTTTTTATTACTGCAACCTATTTCCATGGTATTGCTTTGCTTTCTAGTCTAGCTATAGTGGGACTTGGTGAGAGGATGATCAGTTTTCTGAATCCCTCACAGTCTGTCTTTTGTCCAGGTTATGGCACGGATACTGCACTTGTGGCCTTGGCCGATAACCTCTACCATGGGTTGGACCAGGATTGTTCATCCCTGTTGATCCTATTAGATCACTCAGCTCCATTTGATTACCATTGACCATGAGTTGTTGGTGACTCGGTTGCAGGACTGAGCTGGGTTAGGTGGAACTGTTCTCAAATTGTTCTGTTCCTTCCTGGCTGAGAGAATATAACATGTGGTGCTGGGTAATTGTTCATCATCTCCCCAGGACCTCATGTGTGGAGTCCCGCAAGGTTCTATTTTGTCCCCTCTCCTGTTCAACATGTACATGCAGCCTTTGGGCAAGGTCATCAGAGGGCTTGGTGTGCAGTGTCATTAATATGCTGATGACACCTAACTGTACCTCTCTTTTTCAGCTGACCCAGGCCTGGCAGTCTTGGTGCTAACCTGGTGTCTGGCGGCTGTGGGGGACTGGATGAGGGCAAGCTACCTGAAGTTGAATACCAACAAGATAGAGGTGATGTTGGTGGGAGGGGCCAAAGGAGCAGCAGCACCCATCATTGATGGGTTCGCTCTCTGTTGGTGCCTCAGATTCGTAGTCATGGGGTGCTCCTGTACCCACAGCTCCACTTAGATGTCCAGGTGCCAGCTGTGGCAAAGGGTTTATTTCACCAACTACATCTGGTGCGATGGTTTAGGCCGTATGTCCCATACTCAGACCTTGCCACAGTCATCCATGCTTTTATCACCTTAAGACTAGACTACTGCACTGCACTCTACTTGGGGCTACCCTTGGTGACGGTTCAGAGACTGCAACTGATGCAGAATTACACCAGTGCAAGGGAGACAGGTGATGGGGGTGGTTGAGTGTGGGGGGGGGTTAGCTCTGCCTTGGGTATTATTATTATTATTATTATTATTATGCTGTTCTTTATTTTATTGTTATTTATATCAGATTGTTTTTATATTTTTGATATATTTAAAGATGTTGTAAGCCACCCGAGCTTACAACAGGAGGGGGTGGCAAATAAGTCTAAGTAAATAANTTATTATTATTATTATTATTATTATTATGCTGTTCTTTATTTTATTGTTATTTATATCAGATTGTTTTTATATTTTGATATATTTAATGTTGTTGTAAGCTGCCCTGAGCTGCTGTAGCTGGAGGGAGCAGCAAATAAGTCTAAATAAATACATAAACTTGAAGAAGAATCATTACAGGTAAGAAACTTACCTTTTTTCTTAGCTGTTCTCTCACCAGTTCCCAGCACCTGCCCTCCTCCCTGCTTGCAATAGGTGTTCATGAACTGAAGGGGCTGATTTGCAGGGGCTATTTATACACCCAGAGGAAGTGACTTCAATTCATGTGAAAAGAAAAGAAATAATAATAATCTTCATTCTTACATAGCATCCCTCCCTCCCATGGCACTTGGAGCATTTTACATACAACAATTTAACACAACTTTTAATTCTCACAACCACCCTGTGAGGTAGGTTAGGCTGAGAGAATAATGCAACTGGCCCAAAGTTGTCCAATGAGTTTCTGGCGCAGGCAAGATTAGAACCAGGGTCCCTCCCAGTCCAAGTAGTAAGGTGCACTTAACCATTACACCATAGTAGCTTTCTATGCATGTTATAGTCTGACTTAGGCACTAGATGGCACCAAATATCTATAGCTGAATGTGGTAAGAGGATACAACTCAAAGAAGAATCATTGAGGTAAGAAACTCGAGGATAAAATCGTTCATATTCACCATGACATGGATACTGCATTTACTGCAATGGGAGAACCAGAGGTTATGGAAGCCTCCTGGAGCAGATCTTGTCTAGTTTTGTGGGATCAGTTTCAGTGGGTGTTGTCTGCTGATGCAGAGGATGTTCTTGGGGCAGTCAGAGCCACCTCTTGTGAACTGGACCTGTTCCCATTCTCGCTGGTTAAGACCACTGCTGACAGGGGTGGTTAGTGCCTCCCTGTGGGAGGGCAGAGTGCTGGGCTGCCTCAAGGAGGTGGTGGTGTGGCCTCTGCTCAAGAAACCATCACTTAACACTGACTCCCTGGCCAGCTATCGGCCAGTCTCTAACCTTCCCTTTTTAGGAAAGGTTATTGAACAGGTTGTGGTTCGACAGTTACAGGAGCATCTGGACCACATCAGTTTTCTGGATCCCTTCTATGGCACTGAGACTGCTCTTGTAGCTTTGGTCAACGACCTCCACCGTGAATTGGATCAGGGTCAGTAGACCCTTCTGATTAGGGTGGAAATGGCAAGCCGCTGCGGTAGCTGTTTCTGACAGAAAGAGCTCTTCCACAATGAGCAGCATGGTGTGATAGAGACGTTCATCCTGCTACTTTTGTCTGTGATCTTCCACAGTTTCTGCCGACACTTTCCGACATCCGGGTTTTTGCGGTCATGGTGTGAAAGTAACGGAACAATGTTTCTTCCAACACCTTTTCAAGATTATTTCCAACACTTTCCAACACTTCTGATAATTCTGATACTTCTGAAAAATTCTGAAAAGTAGGCCCATTTCAGTCTTTGACTTGCTATTTTGGCATTTATGTAAGACCTGGCTGTTCCTCCAGGCGTTTGGCAAGGGAGAGGGGGAGGGTGGGGTGGGGGAGAGTGGGGTTTTTTTCCGTGCATTTATGAATTTTTAATTGTTTTTAATTGTTTTATTGTTTATATTGTTGTTCGCCGCCCAAGGCTGCCCTATGGGCAGGAGGGGCAGGATAAAAATTTTACATAAATAAAAATTAAAAAAAAAAAAAAAAGACAGGTCATTTAAAAATTCAGTTTTTGGTTCTGTGCTGAAAAATGTTTATTAAACATGTTCTTTTTTTATCTATTTGTTGGCCACACGCATAGAAAACCCTGTTTTCTTGGTTCCTATGTTAAAATCTATCAATGCTTCCAACCTATTCACTTTTAGGATATATGTATGTAGGGTTTTGGACCCCAAATAGTGGGTGTTTTTTAAGTGGGTAATGGAATGGCAAAAGAAGCCATAGCCTTTAAAACAGGTGACACCTTTTAGACATATTATGTGCTGTGTTTGCTGAAAGCAATACTGGATCAAATGGACCACCCAGGAAGTGCCCAGCTAAGAGGGAGGGATTCCTTATAGGTCTAAGATTTACTTTTCCAGCCTAACTATGGATCAAATCCATCATAGATTTAAAGTGTTCGTGTTATAGAATAGGTCATGGAATCCATTTTCCTTTTTGTTCCTTTCCTTTCTTGTGACCTATGACATTCTGTACAACTGGCAGTAAACATTGGCTATCTTGTTATGGTTACGTGAAAGACCTTGCTCCAGTTAGGTTGTTTTGATGATATTAGGAGGTCTGGAAAGCAGTAAACAATATAGTTGTTAGAAGATGTTAATTAGAAGTTAATTTAATTATAATATCACAATGGGGTCCCCTAGCGGTATGTCACAGCATAAACACTGGTTTTCTAAAATGATTGTGTTCACCTGTTTGGATATAATATTATTTATTTATTTAGTACATTTCTATCCCGCTCTTCCTGCCAAAGGTGGCTCAAAGCAGTGAACAATAAAAATATAAAATACAAATTTTAAAACATTTTAAAACATTAAAACACAACAGGGGAAAAATCCAACCTCTACCCTCCCCACCCACCCTTTACCCCTCTCCCTCGCCAAATGCCTGATGGAACATCCAGGTCTTACAGCTCTTATGGAACATCAGGAGGTCAGGGGCCAGACGGGCCCCCACCAGAAAAAAATTCCAAAGGCGCGGCATGCCCACCGAGAACTCCCTGCTCTGTGTGGCCCACCAGGAGACCCGGGGGACCTGTAACATGGTGCCCCCAGACAACCACAGGGGCCTATCCAGAACATGGGGAGTGAGGGGATCTCGCAGGTAAGCAGGGCCCAGGCCATGTAAGGCTTTATAGGTTAAAACAAACACTTTGAATCGGGCCCGGAAGACTATTGGCAGCCAGTACAGAGATCAGAGCACTGGTGTAATGTGCTCCCGGAAACCCAGCCCCACCAGGAGCCGGGTCGCCGCATTCTGCACCAACTGCAGCTTCCAAGCCATCACCATAGATAGCCCCATGTAAAGCACATTGCAGTAGTCTAACCAAGAGGTAATAAAAGCATGAATGATCGTGACCAGGTCCAGAACTGAAACCAGCAGCTGAAGCCACCACACCAGATGTAATTGGCGGAAGGCACTCCTCGCCACAGCTTCCACCTGGAGATTGAGGTGGAACTGCGCATCGAGGAGCACCGCCAGTTTCCGCACCTGGGACGTCAGCGGAGGGCACACTCCATCAATATGTGCTTGCTGTTTAATAACTTACTTGACATTTCATTATAATTTGTTGGAATTTACTTGCTTATGTTAGTTTCTTATAGGCTTTTGATCTGTTCACCATCCATTGGCATTGTATTTTAACTTCTGTTAACTTTTTGTTAATAATGTAACTTGAATTGTCTACATTTTAACTGTAATGGGTTTCCATTTATATTAGGTGGGAGTATCAAAATCAGCAATAGCAGTCTTTAAGTTGGGGTCTGGTTTTATTGGGAAGACAAGGACTATAGGGATTTAATTTGGCCTAGAAAGCAGCTTGCTTTTTAGCCTTACTTTCAGGATAATTGGCACAAAGGAATTTGAAGAGACACTGATAACATGTTTGTTTGGGACCCAAGGTCTTTTTGTAAGTTGGGTCAAAATAGTTACATTACTCATAACATGTTTTCAGCTTATAATTAGGCAGTAATATTAATAGTAGAGAAACACCGCCACCCTGCGGAAAAGGGTGTTTTATTGTTTCAATCATATCTTAATGTTGAAATAGGTTTAATTTTGAAGCTAAATAAGGGAGACTATATACACTGAGAGTGATATATTTAATTAGTAAACCAAATACCCACTTCAGATAAATAAGTAATTGTTCTTTTGAATTGTGTCTTAATGACTCAGAATCTTATAAATCAATGTTGCTCTAAAACTTCCTTTCCAAATTAGGTAGAACCAAGGGAGATCTAACCTCTGTTTTTCAACAACTTCCTGAAAAGAATCCATATATGAAAACATGTAGAATTAATAGAATTTAATAAAACTTCAGTGAGGCTAGTAGACTCCATTGGGTTTAATAAAGCTCCAGTGAAACTGAAAGACTCTATTGAAATGGGACAAAGATCAAGAACGGTAAAAGGTTGCCATGATCTGGGTTCATAGAAGTAAGGAGGGGTAAAGTCAAAATAATTAAGAAGAGTGGAGACATAGGGTGAAAACAGAACCTTGGTGGTTAAAGGGTGGTTAGCGTCATGTCTGTTTTCACCCATAGAAACCAAAAACATCTTTCTCCAGCGTCATCACTTGGCAAGAAACAAATTTCATTTTTATTGGAGGACCCCTGACCTGCTGAACACTGATTGGAGGAACACGCGGCAGCTATATTGAAAGATTCTCAAAAATCTTATAAAACTGGCAAGCTTTGTTGACAAGAAGGAAAGATCTTGTTTGCTACAGAGACTTGCTGAGGGCAAAGGCCTGAATAGGCCTGAAGGGACTTAGTTTTTTTCTTTGCTTTAATTCTTTACTTTTCATGTCTTTTTCCTAAGTCTTTTCTTTTCCTAAGTCTTTTATTAAGTCTTTTCTTTTCCATTTTAAAGTTATTTTAAGCTTCTTAAGCTTTTACTTTTTTATTTTATTTTATTTTATTTTTATTTTATTATTTTTTATTTCATTTTCTAATTTTTCACTATTTCCAAGCCATTTTTGTTTTAATTTTTCTTTTCTTTTGTTTTGTTTTGTTTATTCTTTTTAAAGTTATTTTAATTCCCAGTGGGGATTTTCTAATCTTTTGCCCAAGAAAAGGGCAATTCATACTTTTCTCTAATTTTTGTCCCTATTTGCCAACTTTACTTTTCCTTAGAGAAGTACTGTATTGGTCTCAGATGGGATTGTTTCCTTTCTTTTTTTTTTTTACTCATCCTTGTGGGCAGAGTTCCCCAAGTGCTTCACTGTCTTTTCCCTCCCTTTTTGGAGCTTCCACGCTCCTTGCCTGTTGAGGGGCCATTCCTCAACCTCAGACAAATTGTGTTTTATATTTTTCTTTATCTTTTCTATGTTTTATTTTTACTATTTTTAATTTAATTCTGGCCCAGTCTCCAGCATAGCAGCAAGTTAACATCTTATCTTCCTCAGCAGGACCCCACAGAACCTGAGCAACATTTATGGGACCTTCGATAACTGTTTGGTGAGATATATTCTCCAAGAATATACATTTTGTAATCAATAACCTTTTTTGCGGGCTTCCGTATTGCTTTTATAGTAGTGTGTAAGCCAGTTTGGCAGGGCAATAAATTGTAGTATTTTAGTCATAATAATCGTCTGTTGTGACTGTTTGGTGAGGAAACATAAGCTTTCCTGCGTGGATCCCTGACTGCATGGTGGAACTAATTCCTGGGAGACTCTCGGGGTAACAAATGTCACAAAGCAAAGGGCACAAAATTAGCAAAATGCCAGCAGAAAAGCTGCGGAAAGTCATGGTCAGTTCCAAAATGGCAGAATGAAATATCGACACAGAAAAAGAAGTTGCTTCTTCAGCCCTATTTCTGATTCTGTTAGATATGTCGGCTGTTTTTGATACTGTTGACCATGAGATGTTGGTGACTCACTTGCGGGACCATGCTGCAGTGGGCGGGACTGTTCTTGAATGGTTCCATTCCTTCCTACCCAGGAGAATTCAGCAAGCAGTGCTGGAGTTTTTCATCTCCTTGGGACCTCTTGTGTGGAGTCCCACAATGTTCTATTCTGTTCCTTCTCTTGTTCAACATGTATATGCAGCTACTAGGTGAGGTTGTGAGAGGGTTTGTTGTCCGGTGTCATCAATATGCTGATGACACCCAACTTTACCTCTCATTTTCATTTGACCCAGACCCAGCAGTCTTGGTGCTTACTCAATTCGCAGGTCCACTTGGATTCTCAGGTGGAGGCTGTGGTGAGAAGCACATCTTGCCAGTTACATCTGGTGCAGCAGCTTTAGCTGTATCTCTCAGACTCCGACCTGGCCACTATCATCCATGCTTTCATCACCTCAGGACTAAACTATTGTAACATACTCTACGTGGGGCTACCCATGGTGACTGTTTTGAGACTGCAGCTGGTGCAGAACACGATGGCCCATCTCCTTATGGGGACAGGTTTCCATGAACACATTACACCAGTGCTCCGTTCTTTGCACTGGCTGCCGGTAGTTTTCTGGGCCCAATTCAAGGTGTTGGTGCTTACCTATAAAGCCCTAAAGAGCCTGTACCCTACTTATTTGTGGGACCACCTCATTCCCCAGGCTCTGGATTGACCTCTGCAGTCAGCTGGGAGCACCTTCCTTGAAGTCCCCTGGGTATCTCGGGGGATGACTATGGAGAGAGCATTATCAGTGGCCACAGCAAGGCTGTGGAACTCCCTTCTGGCGGAGGCCCGGGTAGCCTCTCCTCTTTTCGACATCAATGCAAGACCTGGATGTTCTGACAGATGTTTGGTGAGGGAGATGGGTAAAGGGTGGGGGGCTGAGGGATAAGGAGGGAAGGGCTTTTTTGTTTTTATGCTTCACTATGTTTGATGGTTTTTATGATACCTTTGTATTTATTAGGGATGGGACTCTGGGCAAAAATTCAGTTTTGGTCAATTTCAGTTTCGGTTTTCATGAATTTCGGTTTCGGTACTATCGGATCTTTTGCATTGATTTTTGTACCAGATTTTTAACATTGCAGTTTTTCAATGTGGGACAAACCACAATGTTAAAAATCCAGTACAGAAATCAATGCAAAAGATCCGATAGTACTGAAACAGAATAAGAACCAAAGTTTCGGATTAATCTGAAATGACCATTTTTGGGTACTTTCAGTTTTATCTAAAACCAAAATTCCCATCCCTAGTATTTATTATTATTTATTGTTTACATTATTGTATTTTATATTTTTAACTTGTAGTTTGTTAGCCGTCTCGAGCTGCTGTTAGCAGAAAGGTGCGGGAAATAAATAAATAAATAAATAAATAAATATAAACTTACCTTTATGGGTGCTGAGCCCTTTTGAAAAATCTGTCCACCTTTCCCACTTCACAAGAGGATTATGAGACTGCTTTACCTTCCCAATGTAATGGACTTGGTCCTGGAGACCAAATGTTGGCTATCTCTACTGCTTCATCTTTGCAGAACTTTGGACTTTGGGACCAATTTCAGTTTATTATATGTGACCATAGTCCATTGCACCACATTCAAAAAACAACATAAATCAAAACACATTTCTCCTTAATTACATATCATTGAAAAATAAAATATTACACTTATTACAAGTAAACAATCATAAGACGAAACTAACAAAGGGCCTTAGATTGCAGAAGCAATGTTCTTTTGGACTTAAAGGCTGGTTCTGCCCACTTGCATAAGAATGTAAGTAGTACTATGCTGGGTCAAATCAATGGTCAGTAATCTAGAGATGTGATTACAATGTAAGCTTTGTAATGGTAGGTTCTGTATAGATTGTTTATGGGGTTTGAACTGTCAGGATTTCTGGCTACAAGAGCATTAGCTTCTGCTGTCTGAGTGAATGAATGTAATCTGGTAGACAAATTAGTAGAAGCTCCTATTTTTTAAAGATGTCCAGCTGTTTCTGATCTGTTCAGTGGCATGGTTACATTATGATCTTCTTCTTCTAAGACCTATTATTCCCCCTCCTAGCTTTGTAGAAACATTTCTACATTTGTAGTTCACATTTTTAATATGTACTAACCAAATCTTTGTACACCTGCCAGTTTGTCATTGCTAACACATTTCTTGTTATTTACAGCAAATTATTCTGTTGCTTCTTGGTGTGCTTTTAAAAAAAAAAAAAATATTGTGTCAGTTCTTGATTTCACAGTGTAAAGATGCCTACAAGTGAAAACGAATAAGTAATACTTTTAGGGTTGTTTGGTGACAGTCTATAAAGGTTAAGGAGATATTTTAAAGAGCTACATTTCAGAAAGGAGTTGAGGCATTTCAATGTGCATCTAGAAGCAACTTAAAATCCACGTCTGGATAAAAAATTGACTACAGAAAAAGGTGATTTGCTAACGCTGAGATTTCTTTAATAGATAAATTAACTGAAAATGCAAATACTGGGCTTGTTATACAAACTGATTGTATATGCACCAGTCGCACAAAGTCCCATGTAATTTATTGCCTTTTTCCTGTATGGTTAGACAAAGCAAACAAGTCCCATTTTGCACTCAAGGAAATTAGGAAATCAATTAAGGAGAAAGGACAATAACAAACAAACAAAAAACCTCTAACCCCAATACAGTGAGATTCACATTTACAAAGTTGTGCAGATTAAGCAGAAAAAGTTTCCTCTCTTCTACTGTGATTTTTCATTCCACAGTACAGGCTTTTAGAGTTATTAGATGTCTGAATATGAAAGTGTGACTTCATCAACAATAACTACACCTTGAGCCAAATTCTGTCTTTCTGGTATGTATGTCACCTCCACTGACTTCAATACAATCGTATTATGAATATTTGAAAGAAAATATTTGCCTTTTGAGGCATTTTAGTGTGTGAGACAAAACCTCCATTAGAATTCTAAATGTTTTTAAGATCGTTTGGGGCAATGTTTGTATTATAGTAACATGTCTTCAAAATGAACTTTCATCTGTAATTTATGAGAAAATGAAACAGCTTTTAAAAACCCCATATTGATGTGATATTAAGTAGTTTAGTATACACAGTAGGTACAAGTGTTTGGTGAGCATAAGTTATAACAATTGGTAAAATTTTAGTGTGATTTACAATAAGGGGACCTGACCCTGAACATTTTTATACACATGAGAAACTTTATGCATATGTATAATTCAGAAGGACTATATTAGAGTAGTTCTGTATTATTACTCCTCTGTATAAAGTTATGTTTACACACAATGATTTACAGACTACGGAACTGAGGCCACTTTCAGACATGGCCCCCGCGCACATTTGGGCTGCGGGGGGAGGGGATGTGCAGCCCGAATATGTGCGGAGATTGCCCGTTGCGAAAGCCCCCTCCCGCCCCATGAGGCTTTGCTGGCAAAGCCACATGGGATGCAAAGCTCGATTTACTGCTCAGCAAAGCATATTCCTGTGCATATTCAGGCTGCGAGTTCCCGTCCCCCACAGCCCAAATATGCATGTGGAAACCATGTCTGAAAGTGGCCTAAGACTGTATTTGTACATCAATGGTAGGGTGGTATCAGTTTGAGGTGAGAATTTATTTATTTTATTTATTTATTTCAACAAATTTATACCCCGCCCCTCCGGCAAAGCAGTCCGGGGCGGCTTCCAACAGATAAAAATACAATAAAAACAATCTAAAAATTCATAACAATAATAATAAAATATTAAAACAGGGCTAATATCATCAAATCATGTCGGGGAGCTTAAAAAACCCTCATCCTACCCTCCCACCCGCCCCAAAGGCCTGGACGAACAGCCAGGTTTTGCAACTTCACCGGAATGTCAACAGGCTAGGGGCCAGGCGAGCTTCCTCCAGAAGGGAGTTCCAAAGGTGCCGCCCAGCCACCAAGAATGCCCTCTCCATTGTGGCCTCCCGCTTAACACGGGGGACCTCCAAAAAGGCACCCCCGGAAGACCGCAGGAGCTGCTCTGGGGCATGGAGGGCGAGGTGGTCCCTGAGGTATGAGGGGCCCAGACCATGTAGGGCTTTATAGATCAACACCAACACCTTGAACCTGGCTCAGCATGCTATCGGCAACCAGTGCAGAGCTTGGAGCACAGGTGTAATATGCTCCCGACGGCCCGTCCCCATAAGGAGATGAGCCGCCGCATTCTGCACTAGCTGCAGCCTCCGGGCCAGGAACAAGGGAAGCCCCACGTAGAGCACGTTACAGTAGTCCAGCCTCGAGGTGATGAAGGCATGGATGAGGGTGGCCAGGTCCGGGCCAGAGACATACGGACGCAGCCTCTGCACCAGATACAGCTGGCGGAAGGCAGCCTTAGTGACTGCCTCCACCTGCCGCTCCAGGCGGAGGTCCGCGCCCAGTATCACCCCCAGATTCTGAACCTGCTGAGTTATAGGAGTATAGGCCCCAACCAGGGGGGCCACTACCTCCCTCACTCGCCCCACCAACATCACCTCCATTTTATCGGGGTTGAGTTTCAGTCCGCTCAGCCACATCCATTCCACCATGGCCTCCAAACATTGGGATAGCAACGAGACAGCAGGGTCTGGGTCAGTTGAAAAAGAGAGGTACAGCTGAGTATCATCAGCATACTGGTGACACCGCATCCCGAACCCTCTCACAACCTCCCCCAAGGGCTGCATATAGATGTTAAATAATAGCGGAGACAAGATAGAACCCTGCAGAATGCCACACGATAAAACGCGGGGGCACGATGTCTCCTCCCCCAGCACTACCCGCTGGCTCCTCCCTGAGAGGAATGAACAGAACCATTCAAGAACAGTCCCGTCCAGACCTCCCAGGTCACGCAGCGGCCTTAGCAGCAGCCCATGGTCCATGGTATCAAAAGCGGCCGAGAGATCTAGCAGGATAAGAAATGTTGAACATCCTGCATCCATCTCCTGGCGGAGGTCATCTACCAAGTCCACCAACGCCGTCTCAGTGCCATAGCCAGGGTGGAACCCAGATTGAAAAGGGTCTAGGAAACCAATGCCGTCCAAGTGCACCTGGAGCTGGAGTGCCACTGCCCGCTCAATAACCTTCCCTAAAAAGGGAAGGTTAGAGACAGGTCGGTAGCTGGCGAGTGCGTCTACGNCCGCATCAGCCAGTGTCACTTCCTGAAACTCCTCCCACAAAGCTGGACCGGACGGGGCCTCCGTCCCCTCGCGCTCTTCCCCTACTGTCCCTAATCCAGCGTCAAAGTCAGTCTGAATCCGAGCAATCTTGTCTGCGAAGTAGTTGACAAACTCCACACAGTGGGCTTGGGACAAGTCCCCATCGAGGTGGAGGGAGGCCAGACTAACCAGCCCCCGCACCACCCGGAACAGCTCCGCCGGGTGTGACTTCACAAACGCTATGAGGACAGCAAGGAACTCCTTCCTTGCCGTCCTCACAGCCTCAACATAGGACCACAAATGGGCCCTATGGAGAAGATGGTCGGAGTCAGATCGAGTCCGACGCCAGCGTCGCTCTAGCCTCCTGCCTACACGCTTCATACACCACAACCCCTCAGTAAACCAAGGGGTCCTGCAGTGCCGAGACTGAGGCAGAAGGCGTCTCGGAGCCACCCTGTCAATGGCCTCCTCCAGCAAACTGTTCCAATGCTGGACTAGCTCATCCACAGAGTGGCTGTCCAAGTCCAAGGTTAACTCCCTCAGAACCTCTTGGAACTGCTGGGGTTCCATCAGCCTCCGAGGGCGGACCATCCTAACTGGTCCCTTTCCCTTCTAGAGGGGGTGTGCTAGAAGACTGGCCTGAAGGAGATAATGGTTCGTCCATGACAAGGGCACTGCTGTAACCTCCACCACCACCAGAACCCCCATCTCATGGCCAGAACCGAAGTTTAGGTCGAGGGTGTGTCCCCCCACGTGGGTCGGGCAGATAACCTCCTGGGGCAAGTCCATGGTTGCCATGGCAGCCATGAATTCTTGCTCCGCCCCAACAAGGCCGGCATCGGCGTGAATATTGAAGTCCCCCAGAACCAAAGTCTGGAGGAGCCCAAAACCACCTCCGAGGCCAGCTCTGCTAGAGCGGTAAGGGATGCTGATGGGCAGGAAGGGGCCCAGTACACCAGCAGCACCCCTAGCTTTCCCCCAGCCAAATCAAACACCATGTGAAGGACCTCAGTACCCATAATCTCCCGAACTGGATACCTCCTAACAAGCCACTCTTCTCTAAAAACAATAGCTACACCACCTCCCTGGCTGCCCGTGCGGGGCTGACGCTGCACGGCATACGCGGCCAGAACAAGATCCGCCAAAGTTGGACCGGCCAGATCATCCAGCCAGGTTTCCGTGATACATGCAAGGTCCACGGCCCCATCCGAGATTAAATCCCGGTTAATTGGGGCCTTGTTCACAACGGACCTCACATTCAACAGCAGCAGCCCCCCACGTACGGACCTTGGACCCAGCTCCTCCCTCTCCCTCAGCGGGGAGATGACAACCTGCATTTCTCTAAGGCACCTTGGTCTCCTAAGGACACGTGCCTTCCAGCCCCATGGACCATACCGTCCCCGGCCCAGTGTGGCCCCAATGGCCGTGCCCTCCCCTCCGTCCACCTGATCCCGGCCCCTCAAACCTGGCTGTTCACCCAGTAGCCTATCCCACCCTCCAAAAAACTCCCCACTGCCCCCCCTTGTCATCCTGCTGCCACCAAGGGCCGGTAGAGGCCATTACCCCCCTCGTCACCCCTCGGTGTCCCTCTCTCACTGGGACCCGAGCCACCCCCCCACTAACCCTCCCAGTACTCCCCCTGCTGCCACCAGGGGCCGGTATCGGCCATACCCCCCTCGGCTTCCCTCTCTCACTGGGACCCGAGCCACCCTCCCAGTGCTCCCCCTGCTGCCACCAGGGGCAGTCACTGGAATCCCCCACCCCTCCTACACCCCCACCCTACCACCCTAGCCCTGTACAAAAGAGAACCCACAAAAACAATAATAACCCCCTGCCACCCCCTGCGGCCCCGAAGTGCCCCAAAGTGCCGCGTCCTTTGGTCGTGGACCTTTGGGCCATGGCCTGCGGCTGGAGCCGCTGGGCATGGGGTTTTAAAGCCCCTGGCTACTTCCGGGTGGGGGAGGGGATAGGACAGCCCTCTCGGCTGGCCTCTTTGCTCCCCCCACCCCCCAACACTCACAGAGTCTCTTTGCCCCCCTACAGGTCCAGGAGCCAGGGAGCGGAGCAAGGCAGCGGCAGCAGCATGGGGATCCCCTCTGCACCGGCAGTGGATGGACGAGTGCAGCATGGCAGGATGGTCTCAGGTGAGTCCCATCTAGCTGGAGCCACTGGGCGCAGGGCTTTAAGCCCCCGGCTACTTCCGGGTGGGGGAGGGGATAGGACAGCCCTCTCAGCCGGCTTCTTTGCTCCCCCCACCCCCCGGCACTCACAGAGTCTCTTTGTCCCCCTACAGGTCCAGAAACCAGGGAGCGGAGTGAGGCAGCGGCAGCAGCATGGGGATCCCCTCTGCACCGGCGGCAGATGGACGAGCGCAGCATGGCGGGATGGTCTCAGGTGAGTCCCCTCAGGTGCAGAATGCTGCACACGACCGTGCACTGATTTCTCATTTAACTGTAACTATTTTACGTCCAGATTCTTGCTATTGGCTGGTACCAAATACTTCAGAGGAAGTGTGCAAGAAACCATAGGGCAATTATGGAAGTTGGCTGACCACAGAATTCCAATTTTACTTTATGCAGATGATACTGTTCTAATTTCCCATACCCTAATTGGACTGAGGAGAAGTATGCATAGGTTCTTGATATTTTGCCAACAAGAAAATCTATCAATTTTTCAAAAACTAAAACTATGTGTGTGGGTAATAAGAAATGTTCCAATTTGTGGCAGATGAGTGAAGATCAGATTGAACAGGTTGGTCTTTACAAGTACCTTGGAATCGTGTTTTCGGCCACCAGGAGCTGGCAAAAGCATTTCAAATTAGCTCTTGACCAAGCAAAAAACGCATCTAGTGCAATTCAGGGTTATTTTTACTCAAAGGGTGGGAGACTGGTGAAACCAGCCTTATGCCTATTCAGGGCTAAGGTGGTCAGCCAGCTTCTCTATGCCTTTCCTATTTGGGGTTTGATGTTTCTGAATACTATTGACTCACTTCAGAATAGTTTCTTACGAGCCATTCTGGGGGTCCCCCATCAGCTGTTTGGTGGGCCAGTGAGTGCACCAAATTGCTGCTTGGGGGGGCTGGGGGAGTGTACTCACCCAGCCCTGTCAAACAGCTGATCAGGGGGGCTGGAGGATCACATTCCTCCCCCCCCCTCAATCAGCTGTTCGGGGCCAGATGAGCATGCTCCTACAGGTCCCCATATCTGCTGTTCAGAGGGGCCAGGTGAATGTGGGGCCCTGATCAACCAACATCTCCTTGGGGTGGGGCTCAGGCACAAAACAGACATGTGGACCCCCATTGGTCCGGGTGGGTGGGCATTAGTCTAGACTGCATCTCCAACCTTCTCCGTAAAATGTGTCCCATAGCAGCCAGCTGCTTGCACTTGGACATACACGGGCCAACATCTGACAGCAACTGAACGGACATATAGTTGACTTGTGGTCTACTGTCGCATCTGTTTTCACCCCTAGTATCACTCTGTTATCCAAACTGCTGTTTGGCCAAAACTTTGGATGTCCCTGAAACACTAGGGACAACACAGGTATGCTTGCTATCTCAAGCAATACTTAGGAGCCACCTTTTCAGACAAGAACAACTCCCATTTACCCAGCAGGCTGAGTTCTGATGAAAATGTGTCCACAGTTGATACAAGTAGTGGTATGTGAAGCTGATCACATAAAAATCTGACTTATTTTGAAGCCTGCATGCAAGTTGAGCTCCCTCAAAATGCTGGCCCAAACTCTCTAAAGAGCTATGATCTGTTACTCAGCCTTGTCTCCAGATCATGGGCTTGGAGTGGATTACAAATAAAACCAAGTACATACATTTTTTAAATAGAAATAAAACCAGTTAAAACTAATATATATCCCTCAACCCATCCAGGACCACGGAAAACCCACCTAAACAGAACTGCTTTACATTACTTCCTGAATATACACAGGCTCAAGCTCTGGTGCAGCTCAAGTGAAAGGGAGCTCCAAAGCCATGGAACATGGTCAGAAGGCCTGGATACCAATGGGACAGAGGGGAGGAGGCACTCCGTAAGATATGTTATTCCCAGGGCATTTAGGGCTTTGCATGTCAAAACCAGCACCTTGAATTGGCTCCAGAAAGCTATAGGTAACCAATACAGACTCCAGAGAACTGGTCTAATGTGCTCCGGGCAGCTCACCCCTGTCAGGAGGTGAGCCGCTGTGTTTTGCACTAGCTGCAGTCTCTGAACAATCTGAAGTCATGCCCTCGAATTATTGGAATTGCTCCTGAGGCTGGGATGTTCCCAGCAGTACCTGTCCAGACACCAGAGGGGAAGAGATGCAGTAAGCAATGAAACCAGAGTCACTTCCCCAAGCTGGCCACAGGGCCTGAGGTCCTGGACATTTATCAGTGACTTTTACACATGACCAAAATGGGTTCTTATAAGTCCTTGAGATGTTATAACTGGGTGTTATAAATGCTGGAGAGTTGTAATGTGTGAACTCACTATTCCTCTTTTACCCAGCGAGATCTCACAGCCTTGTACGGCCTACTCTTACAAGGCTGCGAGAGCTCACTGCATCAAAGAGAACTAGTACATTCATGCTTTACAAAACTCCAGCATTCATAACACCCAGTATTATCTCAAGCACTTATAAGAACCCATTTTGGTCATGTGTAAAAGCGACTAGTCTGTGTCTGTCTGCCATAGCAAGTCCCAGGCTGTGCAGCTCCTCATTGTATGGACCAGATGATCCAGCCCTTGTCATAACCAGGTCATTGATGTCTAGCGAGGCAAGCCATTCCCCAGAGGTAGGTACAGAGGGTGAGGGCTCACCCTCAGGCTTGCCCAGTAGTTCCAACCCTGAACACAAGGAGATCGAGGAAGGGTAAGTGTGTTAGAATCTGTGTGTGTGTGTGTGTGTGTGTGAGAGAGAGAGAGAGAGAGAGAGAGAGTTTGTGAGTAGATGTGTAAAGTGCATCTTGTGCCTCTTGGCAATATGGAGATTTTTGTATGTGGCTCATACTAGCTGGGAATGTTTGTTCACCCCTGGAATAATATAATTCATTTTAAAATAAATGAGAAATGCTTAGTAGAACATGAAAATGATTTTCTCAGTTGGCAAGATGTAGGGGTGTGCATGTCATTTTCATTATTGCAAAAATGAAAATGACAATTGATAATAACAACAATAATGAAAACAACAATGTTGTTATCATTGTCATTATTATTAGTGTTGTGGCAGTTGGGTTTTGGAGGGAAAATGTGGAGAAGGGAGGAGGGAGCGGACATATCGGAGCCCTAAACAGGGTTGAACTCTTGAACTGTGGGAATTTTCAGACGTTACGAGATCATGCTCAACCACAGTGAACCACGCTCAATCCCGCTGCGGGGCCAAAGTGCCCTGAACGTCTGTTCGGCCGCTGCCAGATGTTCACCACAGCCAATACCCACATGGGGTCAATTTCAACCACGCTTTCGGGGCTCCCCACAGGACAATCTCCGGAAGCGTGGTCAAAGAGATTCCCACCGGAAAACAACAAAAAGTAACGTCTGGACGGCAATTATCGACCGGAACCAAAGAAAATTATCCCCAGCCGGGGACAAAGCACGCAGCGTCGCTGCCAGGCAACCAGCAACAACACAGGCAGCGGAGGGAGATTTAAAGGGAAACCTGCAGCAGGGAAGTGTGGCGGGATGGAGCGAGGAGGGAGGAGGAAGAGAGCGGTTGGAGACAAAGAGAGGGTGGAGGAGGAGGAGGCAGTGGCAGCAGTGGAGGGAGCAGAGGTGGGGGAGGGGGAGGCGGCGGTCGTGCTGAGGATGGAGGAGGCGGAGGGACAACACCCGCTGCAGCTGGGACAGGACGCCCCGGGGACAGCAGCCGGACCGGGGGAGGAGGCACCCCAGAAATGGGTAAGGGGAAACAAGGGAAGGGGAACAGGGGGCCCAGGGGAACCAAGGGGGGACAGGGTCCAGCCTGGGCTCCCGGCAAGGAGGAGGGGAAAGGGGGCACCCCGCGAGAGGGGCCAGAACCACACCCAACTGTAACCCCCCCACCCCCTGCGTCCCGCAGACACGGAAAAGGGCCCGGGTGGACGAGCCCCC